>CADEAB010000375.1:0-11240 GCA_902825105.1 Syncerus caffer | reverse complement strand
GCTTTGTATAGACCATTTCATGCAGTTTTAGTTTTATAAGCTTAACAAAGTATCACCCTATTTGCTTGAATGAATTAGGTTAAGATTAAATGTGTTAAGATTCAATGGGAATCTCAGGTAAGTCTGTACCATTGGCAGTTTAATGAATTCTGAGTTTTGTCCCCAAATTAAATGCTATGCTAGTGATTTTTATTGAATACCTAGATTAAACAGCACTTAGAAAATCATTTATCCCAATGATATATTCCATGGAGTAAATGGAAACTCATAATGGCATGAAAATTAATTGTGTCTTTTTAATATTTGTCCTTTGAATAAAGCTACTAAGCCAGATATACCGACTTTCCATTTCATGGAAGCATACCTTGTTAGAGCCAAAACAAACCTTGCGAGTCATCTAAGCACTTCGTCTCATAGATGAGACAACCGAAATGCAAGGAAGTACCTTGACCACGGTCAAAGAGCCAAAGTCATCAAGAGAGAATCTAGGTAGACTTGATTAGTGAATTAAATAGATATCATATTTCAGTTCAGTTCTGCCGCTCAGTCGTGTCCGACTCTTTGTGACCCCATGAATCGCAGCAAGCCAAGCCTCCCTGTCCATCACCAACTCCTGGAGTTCACACAAACTCATGTCCATCGAGTTGGTGATGCCATCCAGCCATCTCATCCTCTGTCATCCCCTTCTCCTCCTGCTCCCAATCCCTCCCAGCATCAGGGTCTTTTCCATGAGTCAACTCTTAAGAGCATGAGGTGGCCAAAGTACTGGAGTTCAGCTTTAGCATCATTCCTTCCAAAGAAATCCCAGGGCTGATTTCCTTCAGAATGGACTGGTTGGATCTCCTTGAGTCCAAGGGACTCTCAAGAGTCTTCTCCAACACCACAGTTCAAAAGCATCAATTCTTTGGCACTCAGCTTTCTTCACTGTCCAACTCTCACATCCATACATGACCACTGGAAAAACCATAGCCTTGACTAGACGGACCTTTGTTGGCAAAGTAATGTCTCTGCTTTTCAATATGCTATCTAGGTTGGTCATAACCTTCCTTCCGAGGAGTAAGCGTCTTTTAATTTCATGGCTGCAGTCACCATCTGCAGTGATTTTGGAGCCCCCCAAAATAAAGTCTGACACTGTTTCCACTGTTTCCCTATCTATTTCCCATGAAGTGATGGGACCAGATGCCATGATCTTCGTTTTCTGAATGTTGAGCTTTAAGCCAACATTTTCCACTCTCCTCTTTCACTTTCATCAAGAGGCTCTTTAGTTCTTCTTCACTTTCTGCCATAAGGGTGGTGTCATCTGCATATCTGAGGTATTGATATTTCTCTCTCCCGGCAATCTTGATCCCAGCTTGTGCTTCTTCTAGCCCAGTGTTTCTCATGATGTACTCTGCATATAAGTTAAATAAGCAGGGTGACAATATACAGCCTTGATGTAAGTTCACGGTAAGTTCACTGGAAGTTCATGGTTCATATATTGCTGAAGCCTGGCTTGGAGAATTTTGAGCATTACTTTACTAGCGTGTGAGATGAGTGCAATTGTGCAGTAGTTTGAGTATTCTTTGGCATTGCCTTTCTTTGGGATTAGAATGAAAACTGACCTTTTCCAGTCCTGTGGCCACTGCTGAGTTTTCCAAATTTGCTGGCATATGGAGTGCAGCACTTTCACAGCATCATCTTTCAGGATTTGAAATAGCTCAACTGGAATTCCATCACCTCCATTAACTTTGTTTGTAGTGATGCTTTCTAAAGCCCACTTGACCTCACATTCCAGGATGTCTGGCTCCAGATGAGTGATCACACCATCGTGATTATCTGGATCATGAAGCTCTTTTTTGTACTGTTCTCCTGTGTATTCTTGCCACCTCTTCTTAATATCTTCTGCTCTGTTAGGTCCATCCATTTCTGTCCTTGAATTTAACTCAGATGACAATTTTATCTACTACTGTGGGCAGGAATCCCTTAGAAGAAATGCAGTAGCCATCATGGTCAACAAAAGAGTCCAAAATGCAGTGCTTGGATGCAATCTCAAAAACGACAGAATGATCTCTGTTCATTTCCAAGGCAAACCATTCAATATCATGGTAATCCTAGCCTATGCCCCAACAAGTAATGCTGAATAAGCTGAAGTTGAACGGTTCTATGAAGACCTACAAGAATTTTTAGACCTAACACCCAAAACAGATGTCCTTTTCATTATAGGGGACTGGAATGCAAAAGTAGGAAGTCAAGAAACACCTGGAGTAACAGGCAAATTTGGACTTCGAGTACGGAATGAAGCAGGGCAAAGGCTAATAGAATTTTGTCAAGAGAATGCACTGGTCATAGCAAACACCCTCTTCCAACAACACAACAGAAGACTCTACACATGGATATCACCAGATGGTCAACAGTGAAATCAGACTGATCATATTCTTTGCAGCCAAAGATGGACAAGCTCTATAGAGTCAGCAAAAACAAGACCAGGACCTGACTGTGGCTCAGACCATGAACTCCTTATTGCCAAATTCAGACTTAAATTGAATAAAGTAGGGAAACCCACTAGACCATTCAGGTATGACCTAAATCAAATCCCTTATGAATTTACAGTGGAAGTCAGAAATCGGTTTAAGTGACTAGATCTGATAGACAGAGTGCCTGATGAACTATGGATGGAGGTTCATGACATTGTACAGGAGACAGGGATCAAGACCATCCCCATGGAAAAGAAATGCAAAAAAGCAAAATGGCTGTCTGAGAAGGCCTTACAAATAGCTGTGAAAAGAAGAGAAGTGAAAAGCAAAGGAGAAAAGGAAAGATACAAGCATCTGAATGCAGAGTTCCAAAGAATAGCAAGGAGAGATAAGAAAGCCTTCTTCAGCGATCAGTGCAAAGAAATAGAGGGAAACAACATAATGGGAAAGACTAGAGATCTCTTCAAGAAAATGAGAGATACCAAGGGAACATTTCATGCAAAGATGGGCTCGATAAAGGACAGAAATCATATTTAAGACAGTGTAATTCTCCCATTACACCTAATCCCAGCCCATGACTTGGAAGAGTAATAGTAGTAGCAGTAATAACAGGTAATAATAAAGCTAGCTTTTACTACATGCTTACTTTGCTCTGGGAGCAATCTAATTTTACTCTTAAAGCAAACCACTGAAATGAGTGTAATCACTAAAGTTTCCTTGCAGTAACATAGCTGAAAAAGAGTCTTAGACGGATCTTACTGTCTATTGTACTAACTGCCAGGTAATATGACCTCTATATACTCCTAAAAAGCATGAACTTCTCTCTAGCTAATAAGATATTTGAAAAGGAGACTATTTGATACTAAATCAGTTTTTGAAGGTAGCCACTCCATACAAGCTTCTAAGATTTATTTATAATATTAAAATTGAAATTATTTCTACTCATAGTGAACTGACCTTAAGAGTTAGTGAAGTCACAAGTAATTTATAAAATTATTTTTAAGGTCAAATGTGCTTTTAGGCCATCTCTTACTGTTATATTTAATTGGAATCAATGCAGATTAGCCAAGCCAAAAAAATCTCAGTGGAACTTATCTGAGGTCAGAAATCACAATATAGCTTTCAAAAAGTTCCCATAGAAATAATAGCATATAATCAAAACTATTCAGCAAAGTAATCTGACAATAAAATGACTGATGGAAATGGAACCTTAACTGGTTACTTTCAAATCGTACAATAAGTATATGTGTGGGTGGGTAATATACACATATATATCTCCATCTTTAATCTAATATACATACCTATCCATAAGTACTTTGATTTTTCCATTAAGAGAATAACCGTGCTGAAAAATTTTATAGGAGGGGAAAAATATAATAGCTGTTTTTAAGAATCCCTAGAATTTGGTCTAAAAGTATATTTTTTTAATGATGAAAACATTTACTGTTTTTGCATGCGAAAAGCATTACCAGTGCCAAAACCTAAATCATGGTATTTATGTGTGTTATTTTGCATCAACAATAAAGGAGCACAGTATACCTTATCAACTAATGTGGAAATTATGTGAATAAGCAATAAAAGAACATGTGTAGGTATTTGTATTTTAAATATCTGCTATATTTGGCTACAAGCTTTTCTGAATAAGATTAGCATTTGCTAGTTTTCTCATCATAACTGACTTTTACAAATAAAGCAGATGTATTAAGTTAAAGTGTTTCAGAGTTTTTTTATTATATCCAGAATTAATAAATTATATTTGACTTCAAATAATCCCAAAATGTTTAAAGATAGGTTAAAAAGTAGTCCTTGGAAGTATTAGCTATGTTCAACTATGACCGCATTTCCAATAAAGACTGGCAAGGGTGCAATTTCAATAACATTACAGGATGAAGGGAATGCACTTTACTTTCCTCTGACAATTATTTTCTAGAGTTAAGTATTTGAGTACATGCAGCATCACAGAGTTCAGTAAAAATGGTTTATCAAATGAATACCAACAATCTGAAATGAAGAAGCTTAAACAATATATATTTCAGTTATATGTTTATTCATTCTCCACACTCTACTTCCCATCCTTTGTTCTGTCACTCTTCTAGTTGGAGCCATCACCATCACTTACTTGCTCTAAGAAAGAACGGCCAGCCAAGTCATCTTCAAATCTTTTTAAAGAAAAATCTTTCATGCAATCCCTATCAAGCTACCAATAATATTTTTCAGAGAACTAGAACAAATAATTTCACAATTTGTATGGAAATACAAAAAACCTCAAACAGCCAAAGCAATCTTGAGAAAGAAGAATGGAACTGGAGGAATCAACCTGCCTGATTTCAGGCTCTACGCCAAAGCCACAGTCATCAAGACAGTATGGTACTGGCACAAAGACAGAAATATAGATCAATGGAACAAAATAGAAAGCCCAGAGAAAAATCCACGCACCTATGGACACCTTATCTTTGACAAAGGAGGCAAGAATATACAATAGAGAAAAGACAATCTCTTTAACAAGTGGTGCTGGGAAAACTGGTCAACCACTTGTAAAAGAATGAAACTAGATCACTTTCTAACACCACACACAAAAATAAACTCAAAATGGATGAAAGATCTAAATGTAAGACCAGAAACTATAAAACTCCTAGAGGAAAACATAGGCAAAACACTCCCTGAATAAACCACAGCAGGATCCTCTATGACCCACTTCCCAGAATATTGGAAATAAAAGCAAAATAAACAAATGGGACCTAATTAAAATTAAAGCTTCTGCACAATAAAGGAAACTATAAGCAAAGTGAAAAGACAGCCTTCAGAATGGGAGAAAATAATAGCAAATGAAGCAACTGACAAACAACTAATCTCAAAAATATACAAGCAACTCCTGCAGCTCAATTCCAGAAAAATAAACGACCCAATCAAAAAGTGGGCCAAAGAACTAAACAGACATTTCTCCAAAGAAGACATACTGATGGCTAACAAACACATGAAAAGATGCTCAACATCACTTATTTTCAGAGAAATGCAAATCAAAACCACTATGAGGTACCATTTCATGCCAGTCAGAATGGCTGCGATCCAAAAGTCTACAAGCTATAAATGTTGGAGAGGGTGTGGAGAAAAGGGAACCCCCTTGCATTGTTGGTGGGAATGCAAACTAGTACAGCCACTATGGAGAACAGTGTGGAGATTCCTTAAAAACTGGAAATAGAACTGCCTTATGACTCAGAAATCCCACTGCTGGGCATACACACCAATGAAACCAGAATTGAAAGAGACATGTGTACCCCAATGTTCATCACAGCACTGTTTACAATAGCCAGGACATGGAAGCAACCTAGATGTCCATCAGTAAACGAATGGATAAGAAAGCTGTGGTACATATACACAATGGAGTATTGCTCAGCCATTAAAAAGAATACATTTGAATCAGTTCTAATGAGGTGGATGAAACTGGATCCTATTATAACAGAATGAAGTAAGCCAGAAAGAAAAACACCAATAAATAATGCATATATATGGAATTCAGAAATATGGTAATGATAACCCTGCATGCAAGACAGTAAAAGAGACACAGATGTATAGAACAGTCTTTTGGACTCTGTGGGAAAGGGTGAGGGCAGAATGATTTGGGAGAATGGCATTGAAACATGTATATTATCATATGTGAAATAGATCGCCAGTCCAGGTCGATGCATCAGACAGGGTGCTCGGGGCTGGTGCACTGGGATGACCCAGAGGGATGGTACGGGAGGGAGGAGGGAAGGGGGGTTCAGGATGGGGAGCACGTGTACACCCATGGTGGATTCATGTAAATGTATGGCAAAACCAATACAATATTGTAAAGTAAAAAATAATAAATTAAAAAAAAAAATCTTACCATGGCTCTCTTAAGACTTCCCAGTAGATTCCCATTTGAGCAAAAATAGAAAACATTCCAACTCTTAAAAACGGCCTACAGATCCCTAAGTAATCTGGTCAGTACTCATCTCTCCAACCTGGTTCAGTTTATTTTACCTTTGATCATTATCTTCTTGGGGTCAGTTGCTTAAGGGCCTGGACTCTTTTCTGTCTTAAGACCCTTATGGAATGCTTTTCTGTCAGTATTTAAAATCTGCCTTGACAATTGATCCCTGGGTTTCCCCTTATATATTACTATCTGGTAAAGGACTTTCTTGACTCTGTAACCAGAGTAGGTACTCTGGTACCCTTGCTCTCTATGGCACACATTCTTGTCCATTTTAGAACTTATAACTGTTTTATATGCACATTCAGCTACCCTAATCATCACAACAATTCTTTATTTCTGCTTTCCTTTAAGATTCAAAGTTAAATGTTGAGAAAGACTATGTTTAGTTGGTCTACCATTATATATTCAGGGCTTTATACAGAGTATATCACATGGTAGGCGATCAACAAGTAATTGTTGAATAAATATTTTTATAATTCATTCAGTGTAACACTGAGTTTTAATATTAATCTGAATATCCTATATACATTCAATCCTTTGTAACTATTTGTTTTTGTTAGTTTTAAACTTTATAAAACTATCATTTAATCTTTCTTGACCAATTTGTTAGAAACTGTTATCCTTTTGCTCATTTTAGTCTACCTTCTCACAAATCTGAGCAAAGGAATTCCTATTTTTCAGTTCCAGTAGACATTAAGCTACCTGTTGCCTGAAATAAAGTGAATCTTTCCAGAAAGTTTTACTTCAGTGTCTTGTACCACAGGAAAGAAGGGATTAAGCCTTTTTAAATCCCTTCTGGACCTATTTACAACATGAAGATTTAGAACATAAGCTGCTTTATTATAGCTCTAAGATAAGCTTTAAATATGCAGTAATTTTCCATGCTGCATATAAATTAACTCCCCCACATGGTAAGTTGCTAAATTCTTAACAGAAGTAGCCCCTAGAGAACTAGTTTTTCTTTTAATTTCAGTATATCTCACTTTATATAATTATTTCCCAAAACTTAAATTTTGTTTTTAAAAATTTATATTAATATTTTCTATAAAATTTGAATAAGCCCCTTTCATGTACAAGGCATCAACATGGCCAGGATTTAGTATGAAGTAAACAAACCACCCTGCTATCAACCAGGAAAGGTAGACCATAAATAAATGAAGGCACCAAAGTGTAATGCAAATTTTTTAAGGGAACTACAGTTATTTTCAAAAACATATCACAAAGGGACTTCATATAGTTTGAGAGTCAAGGAGGTACGTGAAAGTGAAGTGAAAGTAGCTCAGTTGTGTCCAACTCTTTGCAACCCCATGGACTATACAGTCCATGGAATTCTCCAGGCCAGAATACTGGAGTGTGTAGCCTTTCCCTTCTCCAGAAGATCTTCCCAACCCAGGGATCGAAACCAGGTCTCCCGCATTGCAGGTGGATTCTTTACCAGCTGAGTCACCAGGGAAGCCCAGGAATACTGGAGTGGGTAGCCTATCCCTTCTCCAGTAGGTCTTCCCGACCCAGGAATCGAACCGGGTCTGCTACATTGCAGGCAGATTCTTTACCAACTGAGCTAATAGGGAAGCCCCAAGGAGGTATGTTTAGGCTAACCCTCGCAAGATCTCAGAAAGTTTTTATGCTGAACAAACACTGTAGAAAGTGCCAAGCAGAATAAACAGAATATGTAAAGAACTTCTGAAGAACTGAAAGAAGTTCAGGATAGCTAAAGCATGAAATGACAAAATGCAAGACATAACGTCTAAAAGACTATCTAGAACATAAATGATGATCATTAAACACTTGTTGAACAAACAAAACTGGCAAAGAGAGATTAAGTCATGTTACGGAGTCTGCATTTTAACTAAAGGCAATGGGATGCCTTCCAGGCATACACTGTTGGACCACTGCTCTGGTCTCAGGGTGAAGAATGGCACGAAGAGGCAAAAGTCACAGAGCAGGAAGGCTCTTGAGGAGCTTGTGGCCGCAGTTCAGCAGGGAGATGAGGACTGGTGATAGGAGGATTGGAGAAATGGAAACGAGATGTTTAAGAGGTGGGGTCAGCAGAACCTAGTGATTTGCTGAGTGAGGAGAGGAGGATTGCTGGTAATATGGAAGGATGGTGATGCTTTTGACTGAGAAAGCAGCATTGAAGGCATAAGCAGGTCTGAGAAGGAAGAAGACAAGTTCAAATTTAGAGATGCTGAGTTTCAGGTGATAAACACACATCCAGAGATAACCAGGTAGAGTTCCCTCTTTAGCAGCTGGATTTACAGATGTGTGACTCAAGAGATGAGCCTGCCCTGGAGAGAGATATTTGACAGTTAAACAAAAAAATAATTATAGAAAGAGTATTAGATGGGGTTGTATAAAAATTTAGATAGGATGAAGAGAATCATAAAATGTATAAAATCATAATGGAAGAGAGCTTAGGACTGGGCTCTAAGAAACATCAATATTTAACAAATGCAACAAGCAAGTGAATCTACAAGAGAAACGGTGAAAGAAACTTTCAAAAAGCATAGAAGAATAAGAATATGCATGTAAAGAGCATCAGAAGAAGTGAATGTTTCAAGTAGGATAGAATGGACATCAGTATCAAATGCTATTCTATATAAATATAAAGAATTTTAAATGTACTGCATTTAGAGTTATATAAGTCCTTATTGATGATGGAGAGAACAGTTTTGGTGGAGTAGTGGAAAGAAAAACCACACTCCAGTGTCTAAAGTATGACTGGCTGTTAAAGACATTGAAGAATTCTATCAAACATTCCCAAAATTCATCTGGAAAAGGGAAGAGAGATAACAGAGCACTCAGGATTTAAGAAAGCATTTGTCAGCTGGTAAGAGTTGAGCATATTGAATGCTACTTAACAGAGACTAAAATAAGTAGAACTTATGTAAAGAAAAAAATGACATGACATTATTACAGAGTATTTCTTCAGTGGCAATCAAAGGTGTGGGGGTGGTGGCAAAAAAGATTATTTTATCATTAAGGTTGTCGAAGCATTGTTACTGTTTAGTTACTAGGTTGGGTCTGACTCTTTTGTGACCCCATGGACTGTAGCCTCCCAGGCTCCTACGTCCACTGAATTTCCCAGGCAAGAATTACTGGAGTGGGTTGCCATTTTCTTCTCCAAGGGATATTTCCAACCCAGGCATTGAACCTTTGTCTCCTGCATTGGCAGGTGGATTCTTTACCACTGAGCCACCTTGAAAGCCCTGCTGAAGCAAAGTAATAATTAAAAACACACCAACTTTTAGTCCATTTTCTTACCGTTTTTAAGTTTTCTACAAAAAATGTATTTCTTATTGCCCCCACACAGGAGTTGGGTAAACTCTGGGAGTTGGTGATGGACAGGGAGGCCTGGTGTGCTGTGGTTCATGGGGTCACAAAGAGTCGGACACGACTGAGAGACTGAACTGAACCACACAGGACAAGTTGCTCCCAATACCCACTACTTCACCATATTGATTGCTATATTTTTATATAAAGATCCAAATTTCCATATTTCTCCTCGGGTTTGTTTTGCTCAATGGCAGATATGAATCTATTACCTACCCTCTCTAGACCCAACTTCACCAAATCAAGGGGAGAGAAGAGTTAGACTGTAGGAGCCAATTCCTAAGGTCAGTTTGATACTGAAGGCTCCTGTTCTTAAATTCTGAGATTCTGAATAATAGCAATTATCAAAGGCAGTGTGACTGAGGAAAAGGCAGCTTTGCTCTAATTAATAAAATAGATGCCTATCAGACTGCATGAAAAAATGGCAAGATTTCTGAATATACCTTTGGGAGGGTGGTCAGGACCATTCAGTGCTCCCTGAATGGCTGCCTGGGCAGCAGAGTTCTGGGCCTTCAGCATTTCAATGGTTTCTCTTAGTTCTATCAGTTCAGACTCCTGTGAAACAAACAGAATTTAGAAGCTTTAATACTTTAGAGAGAAGAGCAAACCACTTTTATTCACAGCTCCCTATCTAATAAGCTTGGTTTTATGTAGCGCTACTGTCCTGGGAGATCTGGATGCTTGGCTGACCTTCTAAGCTGTATCCTACAAGCTTTTACTTGTAAATGTAAGAAGCTAAATCTGATAGAGAATTTAAAAAATAATGCTTTGGTTATTCTCTTACAAATGTGATCTGAATAGTCTTTATTTCTCTAAAAGTGTACCCCAAACTGAGGGCTTCCAGGGCAAAGAATCCACCTGCCAATGCAGAAGACACAGGAGATGCAGGTTTGATCCTTGGGTCAGGAAGGCCCTTGGAGGAGGAAATGATAACCTATTTTAGTATTCTTGCCTGAAGAATCCCATGGACAGAGGAGCCTGGCAGGCTACAGTCCATACGGTTACAAAGAGTCAGACATGACTGAGCATGCATGCACCCAAAGCTGACCAATGTGACCTAAAACAAGATAGCACATTGCTCATTTAGATACCAAACTTATTACTACTACCAAAAGGATATCATATTGCATGTACTGTTAATTGGAAACCCTGAGGTTTTGTCAAATGAGTGATTTTAGATTTTCCCATCTGTTTTGCATCTGGGAAATAGTCTTCATATTCAATAACAAAACCTGGAATTCATTCCTAAGTCACTCCTATTAAATGCCATATTATTAAATCTGCTATCATATCAAGGTCATCTTAGATTTTGGCACGTTTTAGGCAATTAAATTCCTAGTATAAAGACCTACCTTCAGCAAGCCAAAGAAATACAGGAATTTTAAAAAACTGAATAGAAATATATGTAACATATAGTCCTTAAAATAGTCAAATTATTTAAAAAGCTTACAAATAAAAATTTTATGACACTTATTTTCTTATTGGGACTTCCCTCG
>CADEAB010000374.1:0-21408 GCA_902825105.1 Syncerus caffer | reverse complement strand
GCTTCTCCTTCACCTTCTCAAAGGCCACCTGGGCTGGGGTCCACTTGTCAAGGTGGCGCCTCAGCTCCTCCTCCTGGTTCTTCTGGATTTTTCCCATCGTTTCCAGGAGTTTTGCTTTGTCTCTGTCCTTTTTCTTCTTCCACTTGGTCACGCCAAGCTCTGTGACTCCTTTCAGCTTCAGGGGTCACTTCTGGACCTGCTCATAGGAGTCCATGCTGCCCATCTTTGCATTCGGATTTCTAAATGGACAAAAGTCGGGGAGCATCAGGTTTCTCAAATGGAAATTGGGACAATATCGTTCTCCCGTGTAGATCCGAGAGGGTCTCTCTGTGCATGTTTACACAAATGAACACAGACAGACATGTCTGCTTAGCCCAGGGGGCCAAGGTTCAGAAAGCCTTGTGGAATAAATGCAGCACACCACAACACAGCATGGAGGGTGGCACACCTATAAATCAGGGTGATTTATAAACCTATAAATCAGATGGAGGCAGGAGGGGGGAATCTGAAAGATCTCTTATTTAAATGTCTTTTCTGCAAGAGAAGGATCCATGTTCCGTTATATTTCCAAAGTTCCATTTACATGTTTCAAGTCCGTTTTTCCCCCTCACAGAGAGCTCAGCAGTCAACCGTAGTTAATACGGAGTTTAAGGGAGATCCACTGCTTCACAAGGTCTTTGAGCTGATGCAAGGTGAGTAGAAAACCCAGCCTTCTGAAACCCACCACCTCCTTCTGTATTGATTCCCAAACCTTCTCCTTAGACGTTCTCACTCATCACTTACCTCCTTTGAGCCCTCTTGCCCTCAGCCTCCTCAAGTCGGTGACTGGCTATCAGAGTGTGTCTGGGGCTGAAACATCTCTATTTATAGAGAGCTGGGGGAAATAGCAAGGGTCCCTGCTTGTTACGCCATCAGCACAGCGATTGTGTAAGGGCGGGTCAAGCCATTTATATGACCTCATTTTAGATAATCCAATTTATCCATGGATCCAGTTTCACACGGACACTCCACCAGAAAAAAACACAGTTTATCAAAGACGCCTCCATATTGGTTTTGTGGTAGACTTCTCTGATAGCTCAGATGGTAACGAATCCTCCTGCAATGCAGGAGATGCTAGAGTAATTCCTGGGTCAGGAAGATCTGCTGGAGAAGGGATAGGCTACCCAATCCAGTGTTCTTAGGCTTCCCTTGTGGCTCAGCTGGGAAAGAAGTAAAGTGAAAGTCTTTCAGTCATGTCCGACCCTTTGTGACCCTGTGGATATACAGTCCATGAAATTCTCCAGACCAGAAGACTGGAGTGGGTAGCCATTCCCTTCTCCAAGGGATCTTCCCAACCCAGGGAGCGAAGCCAGGTCTCCCACATTGCAGGCAGATTCTTTACCACCAGGGAAGCCCGTGCACTTTTTGGCAGTAAGACTGATTTTCCTGGTCTAGAATATACTTTTCTCATTTACGTGGAGAGTTGGAAGGAGTCAAAGCATAGGTATCTGAAAGTTTTAACCAGTTTAGTTGCCTATGCATCTGGGCTCAGTGTAAAGAATCTACCTGCCAATGCAGAGACGTGGGTTCACTCCCTGGGTTGGAAGATCTCTCGCAGAACAAATGGACAACCACTGCAGTATTCTTGCCTGGAAAATTCGATGGACAGAAGAACCTGGTGGCCATGGAATAGCACAGTTGGACACAACTCAGCGACTAAACAACCCTTTTTAAAATTCCACATGTCAAGATCTCGGATGAGTCAGAATCTAATGTTCTCAGGGAACGTGCCACTTTGGGGTCGCAGTCTGGCTTTTCAGTAAGTACGCTTTGGTGCGGACAGACACGTGGTTCTGATACAGTGTCTAGGACTATTCCATGACCCCAAAAAATGTACATTCTTTAGCCATAGTGACTGAGGAATTTACTAGCAAAATGTTGAGCACAGGCTTCTAGAAGCCCATGACAATTCACCCTATGTAAAGGGATTTCCTCTACCTTTGTCAGCAACGTATTCACTGTTCAGAAGAATGGGGCAAAAGATAAATGAACAGGACTAGTTTCATTTTATTCCACCCTTCCATCTCCTCTACATTCCTCACCCAATACAATACCATTCCCTCTGGTACAATCTTTCATATTGAATGGACATTAGTCCATCCATCATTCTTCTGACATCAACCTTTTCGGGAAAAAAAATGTTGAAATGGCTCCCTAGATTTTGATTCTGTAGTCTGGGACTATGTTGTCCTTTGCTGTCCTTTCAAGAAATTTACAGTGTGTGAGACTCCAAATGGATTGAATAGCAATGCCAGGTTTTATATGATTTGGTCAAGACAAGCCACCAGGAAAGGCTCTCAGTCATGATTCTTCTGGAAAAAAATACGAGGAAGACTATTTAAACACTGAATTCCATGTAGTATAGAGACGTTGGAAATGTTAAACAAGATTGTCCGCCCAAAACATTTCCATGCTGTCACCAGGGTATTTATTAGCTCCAAGGAAGGGACACACAAAAGGATCCAAAGAAATCAAGTTCCTGATCACATACTTGTTATGGTCATGAAACACACAACATACAATTTTGACTCTTTTCTAAAGTGTACAATCTTGTTCCACCAACTGTTCACAATTTTGTGCAACTGTCAATGTTGTCTATCCAACTTTTCATCACCCAAGAACAAAATGTGAATCATGAAAAGTCCCTCTGCATTCTCTGCCCACCTCCCCCCTTACCCTTGGCAATCCATTCATCTACTTCTTGCATCTATGGGTTCAGTTCAGGTCAGTTCAGTTCAGTGCTCAGTCGTGTCCAACTCTTTGAGACCCCATGAAATGCAGCGTCAGGCCACCCTGTCCATCAACAGCTCCTGGAGTTTACTCAAACTCATCCATTGAGTCAGAGATGCCATCCAACCATCTCATCCTCTGTCATCCCCTTCCCCTCCTGCCTTCAATCTTTCCCAGCATCAGGGTTTTTCAAATGAGTCAGTTCTTTGCATCAGGTGGCCAAAGTATTGGAGTTTCAGTTTCAGCATCAGTTTCCAATAAATATTCAGGACTCATTTCCTTAAGATGGACTGGTTGGATCTCCTTGCAGTCCAAAGGACACTAGAGTTTTCCCAACACCAAGGTTAAAAAGCATCAGTTTTTGCCTCTCAGCTTTCTTTAAGTCAACTCTCACATCATACATGACTACTGGAAAAACCATAGCTTTGACTAGCTGGACCTTTGTTGGCCAAGTAATGTCTGTTTTTTAATATGCTGTCTAGGTTGGTCATAACTTTTCTTCCAGGAGAAGAGTCTTTTAATTTCATGGCTGCAGTCACCATCTGCAGTGAGTTTGCAGCCCCCACCCAAAAATAAATTCTCTCACTGTTTCCACTGTTTCCCCATCTATTTGCCATGAAAGGATGGGACTGGATGCCATGATCTTAGTTTTCTGAACGTTGAATTTTAAGCCAACTTTTTCAGTCTCGTCTTTCACTTTCATCAAGGGACTCTTTGGTTCTTCTTCGCTTTCTGCCATAAGGGTGTGTCATCTGTATGTGTGTTATTGAGGTTATTGTATTTCTCCTGCAAATCTTGATTCCAGCTTGTGTTTCATCCAGCCCTGCTTGTCTCATGATGTACTCTGCATATAAGTTACATAAGCAGGGTGACAGTATACAGCCTTGATGTACTCCTTTCCCGATTTGGAATCAGTCTGTTGTTCCAAGTCTAGTTCTAACTGTTGCTTCCTGACCTGCATACAGATTTCTCAGGAGGCAGCTCAGGAAGTCTGGTATTCCTGTCTAACTATTTTCCACAGTTTCTTGTGATCCACACAGTCAAAGGCTTTGGCATAGTCAATAAAGCAGAAGTAGATGTTTCTCTGGAACGCTCTTGCTTTTTCAATGATCCAGTTGATGTTGGCCATTTGATCTCTGGTTGCTCTGCCTTTTCTAAATCCAGCTTGAACATCTGAAAGTTCATGGTTCATGTACTGTTGAAGACAGGCTTGGAGAATTTTGAGCATTACTTTTCTAGCATGTGAGATGAGTGCAATTGTGCAGTAGTTTGAACGTTCTTTGGCATTGCCTTTCTTTGGGATTGGAATGATAACCGACCTTTTCCAGTCCTGTGGCCACTGCTGAGTTTTACAAATTTCCTGACTTATTGAGTGCAACACTTTCACAGCATCATGCCTGAGGATTTGAAATAGCTCACCTGGAATTCCATCACCTCCACTAGCTTTGTTTGTAGTGATTCTTCGAAAGGCCCACTTGACTTCACATTCCAGGATGTCTGGCTCTAGGTGAGTGATCACACCTTCGGGATTATCTGGGTCGTGAAGATCTTTTTTGTATAGTTCTATGTATTCTTGCCACCTGTTCTTAATATCTTCTGCTTCTCTTGAGTCCATACCATTTCTGTCCTTTATTGTGCCCATCCTTGCATGAAATCTTCCCTTGGCAAATCCAAATCCTTTCTCACACCCTCAGAGGGCACCACTCCTCACACTCTCTACGTTCTCCTCCAACCCCAGCCACCTGGCACACCTGACCACACCAAGCCCAACTGGCTTTGCGGTCTGGTTTGTAGGGTTTTACTCTGCTGTTGGAAAAGTCCTTCCCCCGACACCCTCAGGCTGTCTTCAGATCTCCACACAATCAGTGGTTCTTTGGAGACGACCGGCCTGGCTTTTGCTTTATCACCCGGCATCTCACTCCATCACCACGTTTCCTCAATAGCAGTTTCTCAGCCTCGGTATGTATTTTCTTTTTTAAATCCATTTATCTTTCGCTGTGCTGGGTTGTTGTTGCTGCTCGCAGTGCAGGGCTCCTCTCCAGTTGCGGGGCACAGGCTTCTCACTGCAGTGACCTCTCTTGTGTGGAGCCCGGGCTCTCGGGGCTCTGGGCTTCAGTAGTGGCGGCTCCCAGGCTCGGTGGTTGTGTCGCACGGCCTTAGTTGCTCCTGAGCCCTTGGACCTTCTCGGGTCAGGGATGGACCTCGTGTCCTCTCATTGGCAGGCACAGCCTTTACCTCCGAGCCCCCTGGGAAGCCCTGTTATTCACTTTTCTTAACTAGTACTTAACTGCGTCTGTGTTTTGAAGTCTTATTCATATTTCATCGTATAAATTTCTTGTGTTGATTCTTCGATAATGGTTCTAATACCCCTGTTTCTGAAGAGACCCAGTCTTTATATTCTATATTGCTTCTTTGAATTAGTTGCCTCCATCTTGGGCCTGTAAGTTAACATCCTTTGAGATAGAAGGAGGCGACAGAGGATGAGATGGTCGGATGGCATCACCGACTCAATGGACAAGAGTTTGAGCAAACTCCTGGGAGATAGTGAAAGACAGGGAAGCCTGGAGTGCTGCAGTGCATGGAGTTGCAAAGTGAAAGAAAGTGAAGTGTCTCTTTGTGACCCCATGGACTGTAGCCAACCAGGTTTCTCCTTCCATGGGATTCTCCAGGCAAGAATACTGCAGTGGGTTGCCATTCTCTTCTCTCGGGGATTTCCCCACCGAGGGAGCAAACTCACGTCTCTGATTTGGCAGGCGGATTCTTTACCATGAGCCTCCTGGGAAACCATGAGAGAAGCTGACACAATTCTGAGAAACCCAAGCAATGAAAACAAATGGACCCTGGACCTGAAAGTTAACTGTATTACAAAATCAAGATAACACTGATCAGACCAGTGATGACCAATTTTAAGATGATTGTCAGAGCTGACTGCTGTTTCTGCCTGTAGCCCCCCCCTCCATCTATAAAAGCTGTTGCTCATTAATTGTCTAGGGTGGGAGTGGGGGAGTAAGTTCTTCCTCTTCCTTGTTGATAAGGAAATGGCAACCAGTCAGTACTCTTGCCTGGAAAATGCCATGGACGGAGGACCCTGGTAGGCTACAGTCCACGGGTCAAAGAGTGGACATGACTTAGCGACTCACTTTCACTTTCAACAGTTGCTGGCCTCCAGAATAGCTAACTTTCCTTCCCCCACCTGGCCTCTGTATTGGCTTTTAAGTGTGAGCAGCCAGACACCAATATCTATTAGAATATCATCCTCGAGTTTGCCGTCCCAAACAAATTCCCAGGCTAATCAATAGAAGAAAATGCTGATTCTTTGAAAAGAAATACTTTATTATCTCCATTCTGCTCCAAATGCCCTCTCTTCATTTCTGCTGGAGGAGAGCCAGGTGGGATGAAAGAGTGCTACCTTGAAGAATCTTTTCTAGCTGAGACACCCTAGAATCTCAGTGTTCAAATGGGCATTAATACTACATTACCTAACAGTTCATAATTCCAAAAGAATACAGTACTTTAAATGTTAAGGGGGTGTTCAGTCGCTTCAGTCGCGTCCAACTGTTCAACCCAACAGACCATAGCCTGCCAGGCTCCTCTGTCCATGGGATTCTCCAGGCAAGAATTCTGGAGTGGGTTGCCATTCCCTTCTCCAGGGGATCTTCCTGATGAAGGGATCGAACCTGGGTCTTCTGTGCTGCAGGTGGATTCTTTACCATTGAGCCACTGGGGAAGCCTTACAGAGGGAAGATATCTCCACATAATAATGGCCATGTAACAAACCGCAGCTATCATCTACTCCATATAAAAAATTGGGGATAGGGTGGGATGATTTGGGAGAATGCCATTGAAACATGTATAAATCATATATGAAACATGTGCCAGTCCAGGTTCGATGTACGATAGTGGATGCTTTGGGCTGGTGCACTGGGACGACCCAGAGGGATGGTACGGGGAAGGAGGAGGGAGGTTCAGGATGGGGACAACGTGTATACCCGTGGTAGATTCATGTTGATATATGGCAAAACCAATATAAGATTGCAAAGTTAAAAATAAAATAAAATAATAAGAAAAATCTTGGAAGGGGAAATACACAGGACACTTATTGACAAAATGTCTTTGTTTATTTGAAATTTAAATTTCACTGATGATGCTCTTTGTCATCTGGCCACTCTGCTAAGAGCATCCGATTGTACAATTAAATCTTCCCTAATGGGGGACAATCAGCAGTGACCTCAGTTTCACGAAGAAGTACTGAAAACTAATGAGACCTGCATTCACTGAAGAAGAACAACACGAGCCAAAACTTATCACAAAAACACAGGCTACACTAAAGTAGAGAACAAATCTGAAGGGAAAGTAAGTCGTCACTCAATATTCACCAAATTCATGTGAATGGAACCCCATCGTTTCCAGTATGATCGTAAGTTCTTCACATGTCACCCTTTCTTTGTATCACATAAGTGACAAATAATCCCGAATTTCCTTCAAGGAGCAGAAGGCACTCGGACCTGAGGGCAGGGTCCTGACCAGTCATCTGGAATGGATTTTCTGGTGGCGTTTGAAAGTCCCCAGCTGACGGAAGGCACTGTGACACTCGGGGCACACGTAGGGCTTGAGCCAGAGTGGGTGCGTCGGTGAACATTGAGGTTCCTCGTGGCTGAAAGCTCTGTCACAGTGCTCACAGCGGAAAGGCTTCTCCTGGGTGTGGGTCCTCTTGTGAGCGTGCAGCGTGGAGTCGTGGGTGAACTTTTGAGGCAGATCACAGCTGTAGGGCTTCTCCCAGTGTGGATCCTCTCATGAACCCGCAGATCTGAAAGCTGTATGAACCCTTTGGCACAGATGTCACATTGAAGGGCCTCTCTCCTGTGTGTGTCCTCTGGTGCAGGGTAAGCTGAGATTGATAAGGAAAGCTCTTTTTGCACACCTGCATTCAGAGGGTGCCCGTCCCGGGGTTTCTGCTCCCTCAGGAAGACTGGTGGGTCCCACGTTGCCAGATGAACCAACGAATGGGACCCAAGCTGTCCTGAGAACTCCCCTTGGTCCAAACACGTGGCTGCTCTTGACACACTCTTGGCAAGTGGGACTGCGTCCCGTTTCCTTTTGACATGTCTGCATTCTTCAGAGGACCTCGTCTGGATCCACTCGTAGTGAAACGTCTCCCTCTGGAACACAGGAAGAAAGGGTTCAGGAGCCACATTTTAATATCAGATTCTTCTTGAGGATTCTTCTGTCTCTCTATGCTCCCAGAATCCGCTGAGAGATTCAGCACCACATTTAACAAGGAGCATTTTCTGTGCTGCTGGCCTCACTGGAAACTGATGCTGGCTGAGAAGTTCCCATCAAGCACCCAAGCTAAGAGCTTGGACTGTGGGGCTCTGGAACGTTGATGATGGAGAAGGTTGGCACTGGACAATGATCTCCACCCACCCCCAAGGATGGTGATGCTGGCTACCCAGCCCCATGCCACCATAGAGGGAGTCACTAACTCTGCTGAATTCCACGGTTTTGAATACTCACCAGGACCCTTCAGAAGTTCAGGTTCTTGAAATTGAAGGGTTTTTGTCTCTCCCCTGTCTTCCAGCAGGTCCTTCTCCAAGTTCTCCCTGGGCGTCTGACCCTCCAGTCACCTGTTTCAGGAACAGTCTTGGAGGGAGAGCTCTCTGGCCTGACAAGGGACAAACAAGCAGAGTCAAAGCCATTTACCTTAGTCCATGGAAAACTGTTTCCTGTTTTCCCATCTCCTCATATCTTGATCTAAGACTCCAACTTTCTTCATGTCATTTTAGGGGATATGCCCTGACTTCTTGGTCCACCCCATCACCCTGATTGATAATCATCTCTGAACTCAAGGTGTCCTGGATCTATACAGATTTATCTTGCAATCAATCAGGACATCACAGTTGGCACTCTGACTTCTCTATGCATAGGTCTCTCCAAATCATACCCATCCTGCCTGCCCTTGACTCTGGAAGTAAAGAACTCTAGGTCCAGCTCTCTTGACTCCATCACTGTTGGAGTTTTGCCTGGATGCATCTTTGCATGGTGGTTATGCAGTACATAGGAAGATGACAACAGTATTCTTGGTCTCTACCATGCAAGTCAATAGCATCCCCTGCCTATACCCAACCTTATTTGAACAAATCAACTGCCTTCCATTCATTCTTCAATGTCTGAAAGGGAAAGTGTTAGTCGCTCAGTTGTGTCTGACTCTGTGCAAACCCATGGACTAGCTGCCAGGTTCCTCTGTTCATGGGATTCTCCAGGCAAGAACACTAGAGTGGGTAGCCATTCCCTTCTCCAGGGGATCTTCCTGACCCAGGCATCGAACCAGGTCTCCTGCATTGTTGGCAGATTCTTCACCATCTGAGCCTCCAGGGAAGCCCAGTGTCTACTGGGGGGCAAAATGAGTCCACTTTGGAGTCACTCCTCAGTTGCAAGGAATGATCATATTCTGAAATATGACGTGCCCTTGGGCAAGGTGGCCGTGGGTGAATCAGCTGTCAGTGCATTTACCTGCAGCAAATTGAACCTGGCATCATGTCAGGAAGACAGGATTCCCTTCTCCCCCTCCTAAGACTAGAAGCTTTCATAGCAGAGGACAGAGATGGATTATCTTCATTCTCACACTGATTAGAAAAATGCCTAGGAACTGATGCATCTTATGGGAATTCCTGGAAGCAATGGGTCCATTCCTGTCCTTTGCCAAATCTCCCCATTACTCCAGCAGCCACACCCCCTGCCTCTCTTCTACCTGCTACAGGCTCTCACTGCTCCCTAGATAGGTTCGTGGGTCCTGGAAGATTCTGCAGCTCTTGGCTTCCTTCCTGGCCATCCTCTGGAGATATGACCCTAACAGGGGGTTGGGGCTCCTCCCACGGGTCTCTCTCATCGTCCATGTCACCGGCCTTGGCTTCAACCATCTCAATATCGGGATCATGCACGAGATATTTCTGCCTTGTATGCACACTATGGTCTGTGAGGGAGAAATCAACCAAGATCAGTCTGTATAAGACCTGGAATGTAGATGTCAGGCATCCAATGGCATTGACAATAGAAGCTTCGTTTGGTGTAAAAGATCGATGTCCTTCGAGCTGAGACAGCCAAAAGTATCTCCCAAATTGCCCAATTGTGAACTTCTCTCGCCTGTTTGGGAACCACTGATACAGAGCCAAACCCGCAGGTCCTATCTTGTGATCCCTGCAGCTTGCACGGGTCTCCTCCTCCCACACCCATCACTAAGGTCCTACTCACCCAGTTCTTGGGTTTCTGCTTATTTCTCAGCACGTCCTCCAGGGCTTTGCAACTCTGCACCCCACTTTCTTTGAGCAGGACCTGGCACTCCAGGGGCATGAAGATCATGAACTGCTCCAGCACCAGCCTGTCCATCATCTGCTCCTTGGTGTGAAGATCCGGCCTCAGCCACAGATGGCAGAGTTCACGGAGTCTCCTCAGATCCTTGACAGGGTCGGACTCCTCTGAGCTGCTAAATGTTCTGAACCGGACGTGCCAGGTTTCCTCGTCACAGTCTGAGTTTTCCATGAGTGTGTCTTGGGGTGGCACGGATGCCAGTGACTCTGCCCCAGGGCTGTCTGTGATGTGTCCACAACCCTGAAAAAATGACTGGTCCTCAGCCATATTGATGGAGGAAATTTCCAGTAGGACTCTGAGCAAATGCTTCTAGCAGTGGGTGCCCAGTTGACACCTATGGAAATGGATTTCCTCTGCTTTTCCTCAGCATTAAAGTCACTGGTTAGCAGTCTAGGGAGACAAAAAAAAGAGAAACAAATGAGTTACATTTTTTTCCACCCTTCTGTCTCCCCTACATACCAATATTGGAAACCATTGCTCAACTCATTCAATATTTCATAAAACTGTCTGGTCAGAAATGACCATAGGGCTTCCTTGGTGGTCCAGTGGCTAAGAATCTGCCTGCCAATGCAGGGAGACATGGGTTTGATCCCTGATATGGGAAGACCCCGCCTGCCTCTAAGCCTGTGCACCACAACTCTTGAGCCTGAGAGGGGCAACTACTGAACCCGAGCTGTAGACACCCGGCTCTGCCACAGGAGAAGCCACCACAATGAGAAGCCCATACCCCTCAGCTAGAGAGTAGTCCCCACTAGCTACGATTAGAGAAAGCCCTCACATCAAAGAAGATCCAGCCCAGCCAAAATGAATGAATTGAAAAACTTTAAACTAATAATAAACGTATATGTAGTTTTTAAATGGCCATAGGGTGCTGCTGAGAAACCCTTGAAGAAAAACCAGGCACCCCACAGGACACGTGTGGAAACATTCTTCTCCCCTCGCAGAAGAGCAGGATTAACCTTTGTTAACGTGGGGTTAGAGGAAGATCTCCTGTCACAAGGTCTCCCAGCTAATGTAAGATGAACAGAAAGCGAGACCTTTCTGAAACCCACCCGTGTGTCCTGATTTCTAGGCATCCTCCTTGGACGTGCCCACTCACCACTTACCCCTTCCAGGTCTTTTGCCTTCAGCCTCCTCAGGTCAGGCACTGGCTCTCAAAGTGTGTCTGGAGCTGAAATGTCTGTATTTATAGAGACTTGGGTGCAACACCAGGGATTTCTAGCCATAACCTCATCATCCCAGTGATTGGATAAAGGGCATGGAAGGAACCCCTTCAGATAATCTGGGTAGATTCCATTTTCTGTGGAGACTCCAACAGGAAGAACAATTAAAGAGGCCACCATATTGGTTTGGCAGTAAACTTTCTCTAATGTATTTTATTACTTTAGACTTCATGGATGGCATTTCTTGGGGAAACAGATTGATTTTCCTGATCGAATAAATTTTTTCTGCTTGGAGACTGTGAGGCAGTCCAATAATTGTAATCTGATGGTTGTAATCAAATTGGGTTACCTAATCTTGTTTCTTTCTCATGAAATAAGTCATCAAAGATTTTGTCTAAAATCAGCTGATGAGATCAACTGTAACAAACCATTTCAGAGAGGCATCACAGAAACCAGAGGTTGTACACCAGTAGGGAAAAGATGAGAAGTCAATGGCGCCACACTACAGTGCTCTTGCCAGGAAAATCCCATGGATGGAGGAGCCTGGTGGGCTACAATCCACGGGGTTGCTATAAGTTGGACAGGACTGAGCGACTTCACTTTCACATTTGCCTTTCATGCATTGGAGAAGGAAATGGCAACCCACTCCAGTGTTCTTGCCTGGAGAATCCCAGGGACAGGGGAGCCTGGTGGGCTGCCATCTATGGGGTCCCACAATTTCGGACACGACTGGAACGACTTAGCGGCAGTTAGCAGCAGCAAGGGAAAAGAATGACACTTATCAATTTAAGAAGCCTTCTTTTTCCAAATACCTAAGGAAGCAGCATCCAAACTAGTACAAAGGGAACGTATCTCAACATAATAATGGCCACATAGACAAAACCATGGCTATCACCTACTGTAGCAAGTCTTAGAAGAGAAAACACACAGCTCTTTGATAGAAATATGTTTGTTGATTGAAATTTAGATTACACTGGTGAACCTGTATTTAATCTAGCCGTCCTGCTGCTGCTGCTGCTGCTGAGTCGCTTCAGTCGTGTCCGACTCTGTGCGGCCCCATAGATGGCAGCCCACCAGGCTCCCCCATCCCTGGGGTTCTCCAGGCAAGAACACTGGAGTGGGTTGCCATTTCCTTCTCCAATGCATGAAAGTGAAAAGTGAAAGTGAAGTCGCTCAGTCGTATCTGACTCTTAGCGACCCCATGGACTGTAGCCCACTAGGCTCCTCCATCCATGGGATTTTCCAGGCAAGAGTACTGGAGTGGAGTGCCACTGCCTTCTCCAGCTGTCCTGCTAGGAGAATCCTATTTTACAAGGAAATCACACCTGGCAAGAAGGCAATCAGCAGTAGCCTCACTCTGATGATGAGGTACTGATAACCAGTGAGACACAGCTTCATTGGAAGAACAAGAACAACACAAAGCGAAAACATGTAAGAAAACCAGAGTCTAACATCGTAAGGCAATTCTCCTCCAATTGAAAATACACAAATGAAAATGAAAACTATAGTCTATAGCAACGTAGAAAACAAAATGCAAAGGGAAAAATAAGTCATAACGCAAATATCCTAATTCACTCAAATATCCTAATTCATGTGAGGGAACCCTGGGTTCCACGATCCTCCTAAGCCCTTCCCCTGTCATCCACACTTTGTATCACACAGGCGACAAATCATACTAAATTTTCTCATTAAAACAGAAAAGACCTGGACCTGAGGGCAGGGTCCTGAGCCAGTCATCTGGAATGGATTTTCTGGTGGCGTTTGAAAGTCCCCAGCTGACGGAAGGCTGTGTGACACTCAGGGCACACGTAGGGCTTGAGCCCAGAGTGGGTGCGTCGGTGAACATTGAGGTTCCCTCGGTGGCCAAAAGCTCTGTCACACTGCTCACAGCGGAAAGGCTTCTCCTGGGTGTGGGTCCTTTTGTGAGCGTGCAGCGTGGAGTTGTGGGCGAACTTCCTGAGGCAGACATCACAGCTGTAGGGCTTCTCGCCAGTGTGGATCCACTGGTGAACCCGCAGGTCTGAAGGCTGTATGAACCCTTTGGCACAGATGTCGCATTGAAAGGGCCTCTCTCCTGTGTGTGTCCGCTGGTGCAGGGTAAGCTGAGATTGATAAGGAAAGCTCTTTTGGCACACCTTGCATTCAGAGGGTGCCCGTCCCGGGGTTTCTGCTCCCTCAGGAAGACTGGTGGGTCCCACGTTGCCAGATGAACCAACGGAATGGGACCCAAGCTGTCCTGAGAACTCTCCTTGGTCCAAACACGTGGCTGCCTCTTGACCCACATCTTGGCCAGTGGGACTGCTCTCCAGCTTCCTTTTGATATGTCTGTGATTCTTCAGAGGACCTCGTCTGGATCCACTCGGAGTGGAAATGTCTCCCTCTGGAACACAAGGGAAAGGGTTCAAGAGCCACATTTGAAGTGTCACTTCCTTCCTAGGGACTCTCCCCTATCTCTCTGCCCTCCCAGAATCTGCTGAAAGAAGAGATTCAGCACCATATATATCAAGGAGCATTTTTCATGGTGCTGGCCTCATTGGAACTATCCCTAATCTTGGCTACAGACTTCCCAGCATCGAAACTACCTAAGAGTCTAGCTGATGAAACACTCTGGAATGTTGACGATGGAAAAGGTTGGCATTGAAGAACCAACTCGTATGCCACAACACCAAGGGATGGAAATCCTGGGTATCCCTTCCTGGACATCAGCAGAGGCAGGCAGTACTTCCTGTGGTCTCCAAGTTTTTAATACTCACCACGATCCTGCAGAAGTTCAGGCTCTTGAGACGAAAGGGTTCTTGTCACTCCTGTGTCTTCCTGCAGGTCCTTCTCAAGGTTCTCCTTGGAGGGCGTCTGACCCTCCAGTTCACCTCTTTCCGGGATGGTCTCTGGCGGGAGAGCTTTCTGGCCCTGACAAAGGACAACCAAGCAGGGTCAATCCCACTGCCTTAGCCCACGGCAAGCTCTGTCTCCTCTTTCCCCACCCACCTCGTACCCTGATCTCACACTCCAGCTTTCTGAATATCAGTTTTGGAGATATGCCCTGACTGCTTCCCATCACCCTGATTGGCAATCCTCTTCTGATTCCCATGTCTGTCCTTGATCTATACCGACCACCTCTGGCAAACAAGTCCAGACTTCACAGCTGGCACTGCCAATTATCTTTGTACATATCTCTCCACCTCATCACACATTCTCCAGCCCCTGAATCTGAAAACAGAGGATTCTGGCTCTAGGGCTCCTGACTTCACCACTTGTTGATACCTTGCCTGGATTTGTCTTCATCATGGAAGGTGGCCTGGGGTATAATAAGATGGTAAGCAGTATAGCTGTTATACTGTATAGCTCTATTCTATACTATATAGCTCTATTCATGAGAAATCAGTAGCATCTCCTCCCCGGATTCACATTTCAAAAAAATCCACTCTCTCCAGACATACTTCAATATCTGAGAGGAAAAATGACTCCAACGGGGAACTTGTTATTCAATTCAAGGTGTTTACAATATCCCCCAATATTAAGTGCCTCTGATGAAATCCATCATGGGTGAAACCGCTGTGAGTGCATTTATGCCTGATGAACTGACCCAGCACCATCCCGTGGAAACAGGACTCCTCTGCCCTCATGCTTAGGGCCACAAGCTTTCATGGTGAAGGACTATGAAAGATGGACTGTCTTCATTCTCACATTGGCTGGAAAACGGCCGGGAACGGAATGCATCCATGGGAATTCCTGGCGGCAGTGGGTCCATTCCTGTCCTTTGCCCAGTTCTCCCAATTACTTCCGCAGCCACCCCCACCCGACCCTCTTCTACCTGCTCCCAGACTGGAGGTCAGGACATCACACTCACCTGCCCCCTCGACAGGTCCTTGGCTCCTGGCAGATGCTGCCCGTCTTGGCTTTCCTGCTGGCCCTCGTCTGGAGGGACGACACTGACTGTAGACTGGGGCTCCCTGGCTCGGTCTCCCTCACTGTGCCCCTCCCTGACCTCAGATCCTAACATCTCAACACCCGAGACTGACATCAAAACATCCTGGCCTTGGACACCCACTACAGCCTGTGAGGAAAAATTCAAATAGGATTAGTCTCCCTTCACAAGATCCAAAAAGGTATTCATTGCGTATACCACCCTAGAAGCCCACCTCCTGGGAATGAGTTTTGAAAGACCAACACCCTCCAAGTGAGGACCAACAGAAACATCCCCACTGATGCCACAGGCCAAGTGCTCACCCCTCTGGGAATCAAGGATTTAGAGCCAAGCCCTCTGATCCTTCTGCTTCATCTCCCAGCGCCCAGCCCCTCATCCCACCGTTCCCTGTCTCACAGGGTCACTAGGGTCCTACTCACCCATTTCCTCAGTTTCTGCTTCTTTCTCAGCACCTCCTCCAGGTCCTTACAAGTCTCGGCACCACTACTTTTGACTAAGACCTGGATGTCCGGCGGCATGCACATCACGAACTGCTCCAGCACCAGCCTGTCCACCATCTCCTCCTTGGTGTGAAGATCCGGCCTCAGCCACAGCCCGCAGAGTTCACGGAGCCTCCTCAGAGCCTTGATGGGATCGGATTCGATCGAGCTGCTAAACGTTCTGAAGCGAACGCGCAACTCTTCCAGGTCTGAGTCGGGGTTTTCCCTTCGGGTGTCTTGGCCTGGTGCAGACGCTGGCGACTCTGCTCCGCGGCTGTCCGCGACGGGGCCACGACCCCTTGTCTGGTTCTCAGCCATACCGACTGTAGAGCTTTTCAGCTGGACTCTGGGCAAATGCTTCTAGAAGTCGGTGCCCAACTGACCCCGATGGAAAGGAATTTCCTCTTGCTTTTCCTCAGGAATAGATTCACTATTCAGAAATAGGGGGCAAAAAAGAAAAAAGAATGCAGCCAATTAGTTTTATTTTCATCCACCCTACCATCCCTCATCCCAATACTGGGCAGTATTCCCCCCTCAGAATTTCACACCAGGCACAAGAATCCATTCTCTTATTCCTCCGACATCCATCTTATACTACAAGAAACTGTGTGGTCAAAACTGTCCACAGGGCACTGCTTAAAACCCTTGTTGGAAAAATGAACCACCCCACACGACACCATGGAGTGTGGAAACAATCTCATCTCACCGAAGATTCCACAAATGAACCACAGTTCACGTGTGGCCGGAGGGAGACCGGTGGATTTCACACGGTCTCTGAGGGAATGCAAGGTGAACAGAAAGCCAGACATTACTGAAACCCACTTCCACGGGCCCTGACTCTCTAGCGTTCTCTTTAGACATTTCCCATCAATAACCTCTTTGAGCCTTCTCGCCTCGGTCCTCCTCAGTTGGGGACTTGCCCTCAAACTCGGCCGGCGGAGAAACGTCTCTCTAGAGAGCTGGAAGAAGCGCCGGACCTCTCGGCCTGTTACCCGGTCGGCGCATGGATTCGTTGAGGGCGGGGCAAACCATTCTAGATAATCCCTCTTTACTTAATCACAGGGATTCGATTGCCCTCGGAAACTCGCTCAGGAGAACCTCGATTTGCTAAAGAGGCCTCCATAGTGCTTTAGAGACAGATTCTGTGTATTTTGTTGTTGTTGTTGTTCTGTTTTTGGCCAAACAGGGAGGCAGGTGCCATCTTAGTTCCCAGACCGCGGAAGGAAACCACGACGCTGCAGCGGGAGCGCTAAGTCTCACCCGCTGGACCGCTGGGGAAATCCCTCGGTTTCCTTTTGGATTCATTGATTTTGGACTTTGGGGATTGCATTTTGCGATGAATGGACCGGTTTCAATGATCTCGTGAATTTTTGGTCTCACTGCCTGGAGGGTTTGACGGAGTCAGAGACATGGTGGTGGGAGCCAGATCGGTTTGACTCCTCTCGTCTTTTCTGCTCATGTGAGATAAGTCTTCAAAGGCTTTTCTAAAATCAGCTGATGAGCTAAGGTGTGAGAAAACCCGATTTCTAAGTACCCTTTTTGAAGAGTAGAAGTTGTACACCAATAGGAAAGAAGAAAGACACCTATTACTTTCGGAAGCCTTCCTTTTTCGAAACACCTCGGGAAGAAATCCCCGAACAAGTATGGAGTGAGTGAATCTATCTCAGCATAAAAACAGCCATGTAGGCAAAACCACGGCCATCACCTATTCCCTGTAGAAAAGTCTTAGAAACTACGCAGACACATTTGACAGAAATGTGTTTATTTGAAATTTAAATTCCACTGGAGAGCTTGGCCTCTGAGCCAGGACCATGCAGGTTTACAGAAAAGTCCCGCCTAACAGGAAGCCAGGCAACAGTAGGCTCAGTTTCATGATGAAGTACTGATAACTAATGAGACATGCTTTCAGTAAAAGAATAACAGAAGAAAACAAAAACTGATTGAAACAGGCTACACTAAAGTAGAAAACAAAATCCAAAGGGAACGATAAGCCATCACTCAAATATCCTCCTCATTCATGTAAATGGAACCCCCTGGACCCAATATCCTCCAAAGCTCGTCCCATATCATCCACCCTTTGTGTTACAGAAGTGACAAATCATTGTGAATTTCCTACTTGGACCCGAGGGCAGGGTCCTGGGCCAGTGGTTTGGAATGGGTTTCCTGGTGGGATTTGACAGACCCCAGGGAGTAGAAGACCAGTGACACTCAAGGCACATGTAGGGCTCGAGCCCAGAGTGTGTCCACTGAGGTTCCCACTGTGGTCGAAAGCTTTTTCACAGTGCTCACAGCAGAAAGGCTTCTCTTGGGTGTGGGTCCTCTGGTGAGCGTGCAGCATGGAGTCGTGAGGGAACTTCTTGGGGCAGAGATCACAGCCGTAGGGCTTCTCGCCCAGTGGGTCTCCTGGTGAACACACAGGTCCGGAGGCTGCATGAACCACTGGACAATGATTTCGCTTTTTTCTTTTTGTAATTTCAAGGGCCGTCTCTCTTTAACGCAGTTCCAGAATAAGGGCCCATTACTTTGATAAGCCCGGGCTCAGTAGAAGGCTCAACAGAATATGTGTAAAAGAATGTTTCCAAAGGCTCCAGAGATGACCCCAACTCTGCTTTCTGCTTCCCCTGGACAATACTCCATCTCCTGGTGGGGCGGCTACTTGGTCCAGCTGACTTTAGGAATGTCATAGTTCTCCGTGAGCCTGTCCAGGTGTCTGTTGAAGTCCTCCACTCTCTGCTTGTGAGTTTTGGATGCTTTCTTCAGGATCCTCTCCATTTGTGCTTCTCCTGCACCTTCTCAAAGGCCACCTGGGCTGGAGTGCACTTGTCGAGGTGGCGCATCAGCTCCTCCTCCTGGTTCTTCCGGATTTTTCCCATCATTTCCAGGAGTTTTGCCTTGTTTCTGTCCTTTTTCTCCTTCCGCTGGGTCACGCCAAGTTCGGTGACTCCTTTCAGCTTCCAGGGTCCCTTTTGGACCTGCTCGTAGGCGTCCATGCTGCCCATCTTTGGATTCGGATTTCTAAATGGACAAAAGTCAGGGGGCGTCAGGTTTCTCAAATGGAAATTGGGACAGTATCGTTCTGTATTGTAGATCCGAGAGGGTCTCTCTGTGCATGTTAACACAAACGAACACAGACGAACATGTCTGCTTAGCCCAGGGGTCCAAGGTTCAGAAGCCTTGAGGAATAAATGCAGCACACCACACCACAGCATGGAGGGCGGCAACACCCTATAAATCAGGGTGATTTATAAACCTATAAATCAGATGGAGGCAGGAGGGTGCACCTGAAAGACCTCTTATTTAAATGTCTTTTTGCAAGAGAAGGATCCGTGTTCCATTATAGTTCCCAAGTTCCATGTACATGTTTCAAGTCCGTCCTTCCCCCTCACAGAGAGCTCGGCAGTCACCCGTAGTTAATACGGAGTTTAAGGGAGATCCACTGCTTTCACAAGGCCTTTGAGCTGATGCAAGGTGAGTAGGAAACCCGCCTTCCGAAACCCACCACCTCCTTCTGTATTGATTCCCAAACCTTCTCCTTAGACGCTCTCACTCATCACTTACCTCCTTGAGCCCTCTTGCCCTCAGCCTCCTCAAGTCAGTGACAGAGTGTGTCTGGGGCTGAAACTCTCTATTTATAGAGACGGGGGAAATGGCAAGGGTCCCTGCTTGTTACCCCATCAGCACAGCGATTGTGTAAGGGCGGGTCAAGCCATTTATATGACCTCATTTTAGATAATCTAATTTATCCATGGATCCAGTTTCACAGGGACACTCCACCAGAAAAAAACACAGTATATCAAAGAGGCCTCCATATTGGTTTTGTGGTAGACTCCTGCAATGCAGGAGATGCTAGAGTAATTCCTGGGTCAGAAAGATCTGCTGGAGAAGGGATAGGCTACCCACTCCAGTGTTCTTGGGCTTCCCTTGTGGCTCAGCTGGGAAAGAAGTAAAGTGAAAGTCTTTTAGACGTCCAACCCTTTGTGACCCCGTGGATATACAGTCCATGGAATTCTCCGGACCAGAAGACTGCAGTGGGTAGCCATTCCCTTCTTTGAGGGATCTTCCCAACCCAGGGAGCGAAGCCAGGTCTCCCGCATTGCAGGCAGATTCTTTTTTTTTTTTTTCTACTTTAATTTTATTTTATTTTTAAACTTTACAATATTGTATTAGTTTTGCCAAATATCAAAATGAATCCGCCACAGGTATACCTGTATTCCCCATCCCGAACCCTCCTCCCTCCTCCCTCCCCACACCCTCCCTCTGAGTCGTCCCAGTGCACCAGCCCCAAGCATCCAGTATCGTGCATCGAACCTGGACTGGTGACTCATTTCATACATGATATTATACATGTTTCAATGCCATTCTCCCAAATCTCCCCACCCTCTCCCTCTCCCACAGAGTCCATAAGACTGATCTATACATCAGTGTCTCTTTTGCTGTCTCATACCACCAGGGAAGCCCGTGCACTTTTTGGAGGTAAGATTGATTTTCCTGGTCTATCAAATACTTTTCTCATTTACCTGGAGAGTTGGAAGGAGTCAAAGCATAGGTATCTGAAAATTTTAACCAGTTTGGTTCGCCTATGCGTCCCTGGTGGCTCAGTGGTAAAGAATCTACCTGCCAATGCAGGAGACGTGGGTTCACTCCCTGGGTTCGGAAGATCTCTAGCAGAAGGAAATGGACAACGCACTGCAGTATTCTTGCCTGGAAAATTCGATGGACAGAAGAACCTGGTGGGCCATGGAATAACAGAGTTGGACACAACTCAGCGACTAAACAACCCTTTTTCAAATTACGCATGTAAGATCTCGGATGAAGTCAGAATCTGGAATGTTCTGCAGGGGACGTGCCACTTTTGGGGTCGCAGTCTGGCTTTTCAGTAAGTACACTTTGGTGCGGTGCAGACACCGGTGGTTCTGATACAGCCTGTCTAGGACTATTCCATGACCCCACAAAAAATGTACATTCTTTAGCCATAGTGACTGAGGAATTTACTAGCAAAATGTTGAGCACACGCTTCTAGAAGCCCATGACAATTCACCCCTATGTAAAGGGTTTTCCTCTACCTTTCATCAGCAACGTATTCACTGTTCAGAAGAATGGGGGCAAAAGATAAATGAACAGAACTAGTTCCATTTTATTCCACCCTCCATCTCCTCTACATTTCCTCATCCCAATACCCAATACCATTCTCTCACTGGTACAATCTTTCATATTGAATGGACATTAGTCCATCCATCATTCTTCTGACATCCACCTTTATGGAAAAAAAGGTTGAAATCTCTGAATGGCTCCCTAGATTTTGATTCTGTCGTCTGGGACTATGTTGTCCTTTGCTGTTTTCAAAATTTACAGTGTGTGAGACTCCTCAAATGGACATGAACAGCAATGACAGGTTTTATATTATTCGGTCAAGACAAGCCACCAGGCAAGGCTCTCAGTCATGATTCTTCTGGGGAAAAAAAATATGAGGAAGCCTATTTAAACACTGAATTCTATGTAATATAGTGACGTTGGAAATATTAAGCACAGATTGTCCACACAAAACATTTCCTTGCTGTCACCAGGGTATTTATTAGCTCAAGGAAGGGACACACAAAAGGATCCAAAAGAATCAAGTTCCTGATCACATACTTGTTATGGTCATGAAACCACAACATACAATTTTGACTTTTATAAAGTGTACGATCTTGTTCCACAAGTTCGTTCA
>CADEAB010000372.1:1378559-1392430 GCA_902825105.1 Syncerus caffer | reverse complement strand
TCAGCTCCACCGCAGTTTGGGAAGGCCCCGGCACAACGTTGACCTTTCTAAGTGCCCAACACAAAAGCAAGATAGAGCTTACGGACGCAAGCACCATGACAAGCGAGCAATTAGTGAAGCTCAGGTCTATTCCCCAAAGAGCGGGTATGTCGAGTAACTTTGTTACTCTGAACTGTTCCAGCGGACTCAAACCACACCTAACGCAATGTAGACTACGTTGGGCAGTATCACTCAGAATATGACGCCAGTCAACTAAAGTCATCACCATGGCCTATCAGGCTGAACAAAGCCGTTCGTACCGAGTTAAGGGTGCAATCCCAGCGGGCTTAGCCACTGGTTTGTACGCCAGACATAGGTTGGGCAGTAGGGCATATTCTTTGCTATGCGTTGCTGCTGGATGTATACTCGCTATATGGGTTTTGGCCGGCGTTATGGTGCATGACTACTCAGTTTTTAAACATGGCTCTGCCACATGTTGTTGCTGGCGGGTATGCCGAGGTTGCTGAGTACATTACTGGAGCCATAAATGTAGGCCAAGGTATGCTAGCCAGCCTTCCAGATATAGCATCCAGCTACGCGGGCAGGGCGCTTTTAGTTGCTGACTCAAACACTGCAAAACTCATCAGTAGTGCGGTGTTAAATTCCTTCAACCACTACACGATTCAAGGAGAATATTGCGCTTCCACTGCCCTGGTTGACTGCGTGAAGAATGCATCTAAAAGTGCAGATTTCATTATTGCCCTTGGAAGCGGGTCAATAAACGATGTGTGTAAATATGTGAGCAAGACTGAAGGCAAGGAATACATACTGTTTCCAACCGCCCCCTCCATGAATGGATATACCTCCCCCAACGCTTCCATTACGATTAAAAACGGCACAAAAAAATCTTTTGCCGGCCAACTGCCGCGCGCCATCTATATAGATACAGACACTCTGGCCAACGCACCGGCGAGGATGATAAATAGCGGCTTTGCAGATTTTATTTGTCGCTCAACAGCGCGTGCAGACTGGTTACTTTCGCACATATTTCTAGGCACTCAATATAGCGAGCTGCCTTTTCTCATCAGTGAAGATGTAGAACGTGCTCTCGTAGAGAGCTACCAAGGCCTGGTAGCCCGAGATGTCGATACCATAATGTTGCTCATGCAGGCTCTGCTCCTGTCCGGTGTCGGTATGATAATAGCTGGAGGGAGCCAGTCCGCAAGCCAAGGGGAACATATCTTGGCCTGTGCTACCGAGCTGCTAGACGACTACAACCTGTTGCACGGGGAAAGGGTGGGGGTTGCCACGGTAGTGCTGGCGAAACTACAGAAAAAGCTGTGCAACATGCAACCGCGACTTGTGCAAACTTGCATTGATAGCCGTTCACTGCAACAATATTTTGGTATAGAGCGAGCGCAGGAGTTTTACAATGTGCTGCTGCGGAAGTCCATAGACAGCGAAGCCGCAAAAAGTCTAAACCATGTGATAAGTGAAAAGTGGGAATACATCTCCGAGAGGGTTAGAACAGAGGTTATTGATCCCGCACTGCTGGAGAGAATTCTGCACGACCTAAAAAGCCCGTATCTACCCGAACATGTTGGGTGGACTGCTGCAGGGTATGGTGAGGTAGCAAATTTGGCATTTGCCACTAGAGACAGATTTACATTTCTCGACATTGCTCACCACGCGCAAGTTCCGGTAATGTGACTAAATTTTTTGTAGTGCAGAGCCGTAAAGTGCCACCCTGGCCCCATCACACACCCCCACCGATCTAACGTCCATGCAGATTGCGCACCGCTACCCCACCGCAGGGCTTTTCTACCGCGGAGCGTGCTCTTGTTGTGCAGCTCCACCCCCTGTTGATGGCGCCTCTCCGGCGTGACCGGGCTCATTGCTTGAATGTGCGGGTTGCTTCTGAACAGCGGTGCTTTCGTCGGGTTTAGAAACGTTTGGCTGCGGGGTACTGTTCTTTTGTTTGTGTTCGCTTTGGTCTTGAGTTTTGCTCTGCTGCTCAGTTGTTCCACTAGCGGCCTTGGTTTTACTGTCAGCACTGGGCTGTGCCGCGCTCGCCCCTTGTCGGACCATTGTCCCATCAGGCCAGATTACTTTATTGACGTTGGATTCCGTGAAGTTTACCCCTACCAAGGACGCGTCGGTGAAATCTGCAGAGGAGAGATCCGCTTTAGAGAAGTTTACGTTGTGTAGTTGTGCTTCGTGAAAGTTAGTGCCTGCCAGGCGGGCATTCGAAAAGTCTATCTCATGTAGTTGCATGCCGCTAAAGTCTAGATACGAATAGTTTACATCGAGCACTTTTTCGCGCTTGAGCAATGCTTGCAGTTCCTGTTCCGATGTGACGGCACCACTCGCATCATCCGGTACCGTGTCGTTTTCCATGATAACAGTGTTTACGAACGTGCAGTCTTGAAAACTAGATCCAGCCAAAACGCCCCTGTACATACTCGTGCCGACAAATTCTGACTCTATAAAACTAGCTCTTGTCGCGTTACTTGCTGATATACTTACTTTCCCCAGCTTGCTGTTGGCAAATACAGAATTTCGCAGCAGGGTGCCGTGTATTATGACATCATGCAGCTCGGACGCGGACCATACCATTTCGCTGGCGTTTACGTCGTTGTATACGGAGTGTGACGTCTTAACCTCGCTCAACACCGCGTTTGTTAGGTCAACCTTTTCTAGGGTAACTTTGTTCAAATTTGCGGTGTGTGCGAAGGTTGATGACATGCCAGTCCGCGATATTGTAGAGTTGCTAATTTTTGCTCTGCTCAGCACGGCAAGACCTAATGTACTGTCAGAAATGCTGCTAGCCTCGAGTGTAATATCTCTCAGATCAGATTCCGTCAAGATAGATTCAGATATCGCGGTGCCCTTCAGTTCGGCCCTCGCCAGCACTGCATTGTGCAGATTCACCCCCACCATAACTGCGCCGCCCAAAGTTGCACCACTGAGATTAGCATTTCGCATATCGGTGTGGTAAATATCGGCGGAGTACATGTTGGCGTTGCTCAAATTTGCATTGTGCAGACTCGCAGAGTGTATGCTTGCTATTTCCATGTTTGCATCACTCAAATCACTTCCCGTGAAGTCTGCAAAGTTCATGCGAACTCCAGTACATGATAGAGCCCTTTAGTACAGAGTTTTGTATTCTAGCACCGTTTAAATTGGCGCCGAATAGCCGTGCAGCAGTCAGATCACTATCCTGTATCAGTATGCCGGTTGCTTCTATATCCTGAAAGTTTGCATTGCTCATGTTTGAGTTCAGCACCGACACTGTACCGAGATCAGCGTTTGTAAACGCCGCATACACCCCCTGCGAGTTCTTGATTGCCGCGGACTGCATGTCTGCGCCGAGGAAAGATGCATAACTGATTTCGGAGGAGTTTATTTTAACTTCGTTGAGGTCTGCAAGCGCAAAGTTGGCAAACTTTAGATCTACCGATTCGAACTGGGATCTATTTAGGTCAGTGTTCGAAAAGTTAGCCCCGCGCATGTCTGATCCAGAAAACGTGGTGCTGGAGATGTTGCTATGCCTAAAATTTGCCTGAACGAGGCTGACGTCCTCAAAGACTGCGCCCCGCATGTCCAGCTCACTAAAATCCGCCCCGGCAAGGTTACTGCCGAACTCCTTTTTAAAATTTGGGGCAACCCCCTTGGCGTTACACTTTACGATGAACTCTCTAAAATCGCGCCTGGTGTATGAAGTCTTTTTCAGACTTTCAGTATCCCTGACAAAAGCCTGCCTGGGATCCTCCTGCTTTTCTGCCTGCGCGCTGCTATTGTGGGGAAAGGTTCCTGATAGGAATGCGCATACAATTGCGACCCAGGCCAGTTTTTTTGAGGGAAAAGACAAGCGGCCCGCGTTTATGTCTGCTTTTCTCATACGCACCCAACACCAACCCACATACCCCCAACATTGTAGGAGGCAAAAACTCACAAAGTATTAACCCCACTCACGCACGGCCACCGGCATTAAAAGGCGCATATACACGCGCCCTGCTGTTACTTGATGGCACCTAAATTGCTTTGTGTCAACGAGGAAAGTGGCATACACTCCCGAGAAGATGTTGGGCGTGGTATTGCCTCCAGATTGTTGAAAGTCTTGCATGATGCAAGTATTGTGAGCGGGGCAAACATTCTGTGGAGTGCATTATGTGTTTTAAAGCGCGCGGTTGCGCAGGGTATGCACTGCTGGTTGTGTGTTGTTTTGCGCCTCTTGCTTTGCTTCTATCATTGGGTACATGGCAGCTCCTACGGTTGCGGGAGAAGTTGCACATTGTTGAAACAATGCGCATGGACCCCGTCACTCTTCCCGCTGGGGAGCTGCATGCTTACGCGTACAGGAAAGTAAAGTTACAGGGTGTTTTTAAGGACGAAAAACATATACGGGTTTTCGCTGGCAAGGCAGGATACTACTTCCTTCAGCCATTTTCGTTGGTAGATGGCCGGCGAATTCTGGTAAACAGAGGGGTGTTTACCAACATCAGCGCCGTGTCCGACACTAGCGATTTAAGCGTGCGGTTGGTCAGTGGTGTATTGCACTGCAAATTGCGAAGTCTATCCAGATGGGTGGTGCGTAACGATCCGGAAGAAAATCTATGGTTTTGGTTTGACGTAAAAAGCATGTCAAAACACATTGGTCTGCCCGACCTTGAGCCTTGTATATTGTGGGGTGATGGCACAACTATTGCCAGCGGATTGCAAGCAAATTCGGCGCTCATGGTCAGGAATGACCACCTTGAATACGCCATAACGTGGTACTTCCTAGCCCTGGTTTGGCTGCTGGGGTACATCTACTATGCGCGCGGAACAAGACATCCCGCGTGATAGCATACTAAGGCACAAACACTTGGTTCTGGTGTTGGCTTAGGGCCATAATTTTGCCCGACATGCCATTGTACACATGCAAATTTGCAAGCACTCTCTGTATGTATGTGCGAGTTTCTGGGAATGGTACGGACTCTATCCACTCCGCGAGCGCTCCGGGTGATTCCAACTGCCTCGGATCTCCCAGATTTTTCAACCATAGGTTCACATTTCCCGGTCCTGCGTTATAAGCTGCCAAGGCCAGTACCAGGAAATTATTATATGTCTTAAGCAGCTTGGTTAGATAGTGATGTCCCAGCATTATGTTGTACTCTGGGTCCAGAAGGTTACTCTCTTGGTATTCTATTTGTAAATCCCGCGCCAATTCCATCGCAGTTGACGGCAATAGTTGCATTAGCCCAAGCGCGTTGGACCGACTTTTAGCTTTTTTGTCGAATTTACTCTCCTGCCTGATCATTGATAGCACTATATCTTTATGGTCATCGTGCACTGCCAAATATTGTTGGGGGTAAAGGCTTTCCGGCAGTAAAAGTTTGGATCCTATATATTCCGCACCTTTGAGCGCAGAGTGGGTATTGCCACTCGCAAGGGCAAGCTCAGTGATAATGCCGGCAACCTCCGGGCTATTGGTGGTTTTTATTGCGTGCTGCACGAACAGATCTGCGATATCATTGCGCTGCGCTCTAGACAGCATATACCCTATTTTGGCAAACAGGTTTTTCCTACAACGCAGGTAGTGTAGATTACTGTACCTGACGCTTTTTGTGTCAAGCAGGACTTTGTTCACGCCCAGCTGCAGCAGGGCAAGCTGGCCATAGAAGGTTGTCTTGTGCAGTGCTGCAAGCCTAAACCACCCGAGGGATTCATCAGCGTCACCCAGCTTTTCGGCAGAGCGCCCAGCCCAATAGGCCGCCTTACTTTTGTATTCTTGAGTTCTTGCTGTGTTATAAAAATCTGTAAAATGTGCGTTGGCCGCTTCATAATCTTCAAGGCATTTGAGTGCGATCCACCCAAGAAGCCAGTGTACTTCAGGCAATGTACTGGCGTCCACAAGCCTTGTGCAGTCCCTAGCTAGCGCGTATGCTGCGCCGTAAAACCTAGAGAGTTTGTAGTACATGATATCACCGATGTACAACCTGTATAGGTGCCAAAGCTCCCTGCGGTATTTTTGGTCTTTGGGTATCGAAGACATCAAATGCAGTATTTCTTCGCTGATCTGTCTGTTCTTTATATACCAAGAGACATAGTCATACATGAGCCCAAAGTCTGAGCTCATAGACGCAAAAACTGGTGACACATCTATGCCGCTTAGGTCTTTTTTGTTGCGCCTAAAGCTTATTCTGGCTGTGGTAACCAGGCCCTCTTCCCCGAGGTTATTGGCTATATACTCTGCCGCGCGTATTCTTTTTGTCCACAATAGCCGGTTTGCCACTGATATGAGCGCATCTCTGGGCAGGGTGCTGTAGTTCAGGAAGACCGCACTTTTCCTAAGACGTCCGCATTCAGGCTTGACCTCGGAGATAGACGTCATAACGGCAGTTTTGGTGTGTGCAACAGGGCTTGGCCACTCTGGGTGGGCTGCCTTGAAATCGTTTACCTCCTCTTGAGAGACGCAGTCATGGCGCAATCGCAGCCACTGTGCAAGCACCACGTATTCCTTACCCAGCTTTTTTGCAATGCGTTGCGTTGTTTTGTAGTTTCCTCTATTGGCGTGTTCCAGCATTTTGGAAAAGCTGCGCATTTCTGGCTCTCTTATTGTCCACGGAACCGCTATGCTCGGGCCAGAGCCGCTGGCTATTGATGGCAACATAAGGAAAACGCATGCCATGCTCAACAGCAGGCAACGCAAAGAGCTGGTGATCATAGGATTTTCGGCGATGACGTAACTAGGGGGAGCAGATGAAGGCGTTGTGTCCCAACCAAGCGCTTCGCGCCAGCGACTTCTATCTGTCGCAGGCCTCGCTTTCACCTGAGACACCCTCGAGTTGATGGTACGCTTGTGTGGTAAATTTTTAAATACCGCACACCGCAAACTAGGCTACCCTTGGGGTAAGCACACCTATGAGGTGCCATGTTTTGTTTCCCTTCCACGATACACACACACTAAAACCAGCATAACGAAAAGGAACCCACCTATGATTGCCATAGCGCCGCCCACTGAAAAACAATAACGCGCGACCGCTGATGCAGCGTCTGGCAGATGGGTCACTTTACGTAAGGCTCCGTATCCTCCCAGCAACTCTAATCCCGTTATGTGGAGCATCTGCCCCGCGCTATACACGAACAGCTGTATGTTCTGCCAAGTCTGACTGACTGCCCTATAACCAAACTGTGGCATCATGAGATATACAAACCCCATGAAAGCCGCTGTCATTCCGACGACGCACCCATGGTAATGAGCGGGTATTGTGACCGTGCCATGCATGCTGAGGATGCCGAGAATGCCGCCGTAGGTGAACATTACTGTAGAATAAAGCAGATGTCTGTTGTCGCGCTGCAACAAGGCTTTAAAATTACCGCCTGCAAATATTATCAGGAAGGCAGGCACCACGGCCTCTGCTATCCGCATATGCCATGTGAAAAATTCAGCTAGTAATGCAAAATCTAGTGGGTAAATAATATGCGCTGCAGACGCAATTATGACGGACAGGGCATTTATCGCGAACACCGTGCTGACCAAGTAGGGGTGTGTGAAGCGCCCATGCCTGATCTTCAACAATATCACCACCAAAAATGCTTGTCCGAACACGCCTTGCAAGAGGTGTCCTGCGCCCCAAAAGACCCTTTCGTAAAACACCAAGCTTTCCAGGTTTTTGTCGGTCGCAGAATATGCAGTTATGAAGCAAAACACTGCCGCGGTCATCATGGCGGACATTCCGTGTATTCCCACCAACATGGGAAAGTCAGTGTGCTGGTCTTTGCGCCTAGTTACTGAGGGTAGGGTGTTTAGCAATACCCCGCAGCAGAACAGCCCCAGCCCTACGAAAAAAAACCAGTGGTCTATGACTGGTACATAGTTGCTCTTTATTGGAACCGCGCCTTGTAAGAGTGCCGATAGCACCATGAGTGCAGTGCCTACTGCGGCCACCACCCAGCAGTGCCCAAGGTATCTCGGCTTATGGTGCACGGTCATACTAATCAGCGTAGAGGACATCGAACACAGCCACACTACCACCGAAAGGTCCACGTGCAGCACTAGTGACAGGCCAAATACTTGGTCAGCATTTGCGACTACTGACTTGAGAAATGGCATTCTCAGGAACACTACTAGTATTGACAGGATGCCGGAGACTCCCAATGCGTGGACTCCGACCAAAACCCATCCACGGCAAGTCTTTACGTTTCTGTCATCAACGAAAGCCATACAAAGCCATGTTAAGACGGGGACATAGTATATGTAATTGCCATCGCGGGCAAATAAAAAGGTTGTCCTATGGCGCGGTATAACCGCGCGCCAGGGCTTTAACGGCTACTTCATGCATCGAAAATGCGGCAAAAGTGCAACGTTGGTTGCTATAATACCAACACTACGTGCGGTTTCTGACGCGTTGCGTCATCGGCTACGGAGGCCAGTTGTGGCTGTGTGAATAATGGCTGCAAGGCATCAGCGTATGGGGCAGTTGGACAGCATCTGTTATAGATAAACCAAGCAGCGTGTTAGAACCACTCCCAAAAATGGCGTCTTGGAAGCGTGCTAACACTTGGGTGCACAAATCGCACGCTGCAGTATTGCCACCGAAACAGGACTGAATGGACATTATTCCCATTTGGGCTTTTCGAGCAGGGTGTTACTTTTCTAGGCATGATGATTTTTCAGACAAGAGTGGCCGGGTATTGCGCTAATTCGTGGCGATTTGTCGTATTTTAGACTTGCAGTCAACCCGGAAAGCATCCATTATAGAATGCTTATGGGTTTAAACAGGCGTGTCAGCGCGGTGAGCGTTTTTATGCTGTTTCTTTAGGTGTAGTGGATGTTGCGCTTTCCACAGGTCCGGTGCGCGGCTGTTAGGTCTCTTGGTATTTGATGTCCCGATAGGCGGGCGCGCTGTGAGTTGAGAGGGGAGTGGCTTGAGGAAAGTTTTGCCCAATATGCTGACTATCTTTAGGGTTCTTGCCATACCTGCCGTAGTCTCCAGCTTTTATGTGGGTTGCGGATGTGCCCGGTATGTGACCTTGGCTATATTTCTGCTTGCCTGCGCAACTGATTTCCTTGACGGATACCTGGCTCGCATGTGGAGAGCGCAATCCAAGTTTGGCAGGCTTTTTGATCCGGTTGCTGACAAGCTTATAGTCCTTTCTGCTTTCATAATGCTGGTATACGTGGGGCAAATAACGGGCTTGAGCGTCGCGTGCGTCGTCGTTATTGTCTGCAGAGAAGTACTGGTATCCGGAATGCGTGAATTCTTTATTGCTGCAGGCACCAGTTTGCCAGTAAGTGGCATGGGCAAGCTAAAAACCGTAATGCAAATGACCGCAACTGGAGTATTAATCGTCGGTGATGGGGGGGTTGTGACGCGCGTTGGGGAATTTCTTCTGTGGGTTGCAGCTGCATTGTCGGTATATTCCATGTATCTGTACACCCGCACTGCGGTTGAGAAAACCGGAATCTGATTTTCCTGTCAGTGACAAAAACTCCTGAGGCCCGTAAAGTACATCGCAATGCCGCTATCGTCAGCAGCCTCTATTACTTCTTTGTCCCGCAAAGAACCACCGGGCTGCACTATGGCAAATATGCCTGCAGTCGCGGCGTGATGTATGCTATCTGCAAATGGGAAAAATGCATCAGACGCCATAACAGCACCTGTGCAGTCTTGTGCCTTTTTGACAGCAAGCTCCACGCTGTCAACCCTGCTCATTTGTCCTGCTCCTACTCCTATGGCGCGCCCGTCACGTGCTATTACAATTGCGTTAGACTTTACATGCTTACATACCCGCCACGCGAACAGCAAATCCTGCAGGACAGCGGGGGGCGCTGTTTTAGTTGTGACCTTAAGCAGGTCGTCAATGCCTATTGTGCTACAATTACGTTCCTGCATAAGCAAGCCGCTACCAAGCGCGCTTTTGAAAACCAACCTACTAGCCATGTAGGGCGTGCACTTTACCACACGTAAGTTCTTTTTTGTGTACAATACCTTCAGTGCATCCTCAGCAAAATCTGGGGCAACCACCGCTTCCACAAACATGTCCGCGACCTTATGTGCAATTTCCTCTGTGACCGGCCTATTGCACGCTATTATCCCGCCAAAGCTGCTTTTTGGGTCACAAGTAATTGCCTTTTCATAGGCATCGTCCACATTTACGCTAGAAACTGCCACCCCGCATGGGTTCCCGTGCTTTATTACAGAAACTGCCGGGACGTCAAACTCGGCTACTATAGCAACGGCGGACTCGATATCGACGATATTATTAAAGCTCAGCTCCTTGCCGTGCATCTGCTCGATGGGCAATGTCATAGGCGAACTATCGTGGTACATGCCGTACACGGCGGCTTTCTGATGCGGGTTCTCACCAATGCGCAAATCCTGAATTTTCCTTCCGCGTATTGTGATCTCTTGCGGCATGTCTGGCGCCTCTGTACCGTTTAGCCACGCATGAATGCATGAATCATAAGAAGATACGTTGGCGAAAGCTTTGGCGGCCATGCGCCTTCTATATTCGAGTGTTGTTGCGTCCCCGTTACTGGACATTTCCTGCATCAGCCCTTCATATTCGTGCACGTCGGGTATAACCGTAACATGCTGAAAATTCTTGGCTCCCGCCCTTAAAAGCGACACCCCCGCCTATGTCTATCTGTTCCACCACCGCGGCATCTGCGGCTTTAGCGGCTGCAAGGCTCTGGAAGGGGTATAGATTGACTATGACCAGATCGATTGCATCTACGGCGAGCCTGTCCAACTCGGAATCGTGGCTGTCCCCATTGCGTAAAATGCCGGCGAATATTTTTGGGTGCAGCGTCTTAACCCTACCGTCCATCATTTCTGGGTATCCGGTGTACTCTGAAACTTCAACTGCAGGAATACCAGCCTGCTGCAGCAGGCCACATGTATTTTTTGTTGCGATTATGCGAAACCCTCGTGCTGCTATAAACTGGGCGAGTTTCTCAATATTTGTCTTGTCATATACCGATATCAGGGCTGTTCTGCCCGTTGAAGAAGCAGTCATTATTCTTGCGTACCTTAACCCATCATTGCCAAATTTGTGCCTCGGATGCCAGCTCGTCCCCGACGTACGCATGGCACTGAAATTTGCAGGTGGTGCCGCGCATGTGGATTACTGCCGATTTTATCGTCAGGGTATCACCCGGAACGACCACCCTGCGAAACTTTGCTCCATCTATCGACATAAAATACACCGACCGGTTCCCGCTTTCCTCGTCCCCTTCGCGGTCGTTTACGACGCACAGCATGGAAGATTGTGCCATAGACTCTATAATCAGCACGCCAGGCATGACCGGATTGTCGCGAAAGTGCCCTATAAAAAACGGCTCGTTGAAGGTTACATTCTTGAGCGCGACTATGGACTTACCAGGGACGCACTCTAAAACTCTATCTACTAGCAAGAACGGATACGAGTGGGGCAACATCCGCATAATCTGCCTGTGATCAAGCGCTATGGTCATCTAGGCTAGTTTCCCCCCATGTTGACTCGCGACAGGTCCTTGTTCAGGGTCTCCAGAACCCGCTCAGAGATATCAGCCGCGTCTTCCACGTGGGCAACCTGACCTCTGGGTATGAAGAGCACAATTGTGGCGCCAAGCTCGCCGGCCAGGTGCTTGGAGATCTGTTGCACTTTGTTGTAAACCTGTTCCATGGCGCCGCTGTACATACTCTCGAGCTCAGACATTTTAGCTGCTGCATCCCTGTTTAAGGAGTCAACCTCCTTTCTAAATTCCGCAACTTTTGCCTCAAATGCTTCGGAGCTCAATATGCTTTTCTGTTTCATGAGCTCGTCCTCGCCTTTACGCAACTCCTCGCCCCTGCGGGAAAACGTGCTCCGCAATTCGGTCCGCCTTCTATCCAACTGCGCCCTAATGTCCTTCGCGACCAGTGCCTCACTAAGCACCTTTTCCGAGTCTACGAACAGCACGGGCCTGCCAACCGACGCATCTTCCGCGCCTGCACCCGATGAGCAAAAAAGTACAAAGAAAAATATCGTGAGAAATCTGCGCATTCTAAATACCCGCATCCGTGGAAATCCTTATTCTATCTTTAATGTCAAACTTTTCCTTCACTATGGGAAACCCGAAATCTATCCTCACCGGTCCAAATGGAGACTTCCAAGAAAACCCGAACCCTACGGATAGCCTCGGCAGGTCACTAGTGTCATACCCGCCGACTTCTGAGTCCAACCGAGACAGGCTTGCCACATCAGCAAACAACGAACCCCTGATACCTAAATGCTCAGGCAGACCTATGGGAAAGTCAAGCTGGGTAATGACTCCGTAGAACAGCTTGCCACCTAAAGACTCCTTAGTATTGCGATCTCTGGGGCCGATTCCCGAAGCAGCAAAGCCTCGGATTTCGCTGTTTCCTGCAAAGAACCTCTGCCCTATTTTCACAGTTTCACCTGAATATGCGAACACATACCCGAAAGATGGCTTAACCTTTAGCACTATGTCGTCATGTATTCTGCGAAACACCGGGAAGAAATGGGCGCTTGAGGCTTCTGTCTTGACGTAGTGTAAGTTTCCTCCTATCCCCGAAAACAGCTGGCTCACCTTAGCAAACACCCCAGTGCTGGGCTTGTAAGTGCTGTCCAGACTGCTGTACACCAATGAGTAGCCCACGGCAGAATCAAAATGCCGCCCCTCTTGTTCTTTGATGTAAATGGAGGCTGACTCTCCTATGTTATGTATGCTGTGATACTTGTAATAATATTGCAAAGATGCAGCAACGCTATCAGTAAGATTGCATGACAGCCGGGTGGAAAGCCCCGCGTTGGTGCTGCTAAATGAGCCTTCGGAGGAAGAAAACAACCCACCGAGAGTGCCACTGGAAGAAGATGGGCTGCCCTGCTGTGAGTAAAACACTCCGACGCCAAACGCAACGTCGCTATCAAGCACATTGGGAGTTACTAGATCAAGTGTTCCTGACAAACTGGTCATGGACCTAGATAGATCGAATGCGACCATCTTTCCGGTGCCAAACGCATTGCGCTCCTCTCACGCTGATCTTGCCAACAAGACCGCTTTCTGAGGAAAAGCCGGCACCTATGTCAACGAACCAGTTGCCGCGCTCTTCACTCTAAAATTCAATCCACCAAGCTGTCAGAGATTTTTGAGTTTCTACATCTACGGTCTCGAAGAAATCCATATCTGCCAGGCCTTTTGCGGCCCTGCCTGACAGCGCCCGTGCTGTACACGTCTCCCTCATGTATGCGAGCTTGCGCCGCATGACGTGGTCTAATGTCTATTGTTACCGAGTATATTTATTCTGTGTATGTAGACGCTGTGTCCCAGGGATATGCTATACTTCACATTTACCACGTCACCCTGTACGTCATAGTCACTCTTTACAGAGGCGAACAAGTTGCCTCGCTCATTAAGATGAGCGGTCATACGCGCGACTGACCCGTTTACCATGGTCGCGTCAAACACCTCTCCCTTCTTTGATAGCACAAGTTCAAGCAGGTCTTTCTCTATGCCTTCATAGCTGTGCGCTATGTCACTCACGGTTACTGTGCTTTCGCCAAACTGATATTTCTTCCCTTCCTCCACAGAGAATATTACAGTCATGCGCGTGAGGTCCCGACTTACCTCTGATACTACGGACTTGACTCTGAAGTCAAGAAACCCCCTGCTGGTGTAAAACTCGCGCAAAACTGACTGATCCGCAACTAATCGCTCTGCGAAAAACTTTGTACTGCCGCCAAATAGGCCAAAACCCTCCTTCAGTTTGTGCTCTTTTGAGTATACTATTGCTTTTAGCTCGCTGGACGAAAACGCCTTGTTGCCTACGAACCTGATCTCACCGATGCGAGTAGCCTTTCCCTCTACAATGTTGAGCACTATGTCTACCGCGTTGTGCGGAGCCCGCCTCACTGCGTAA
>CADEAB010000372.1:1335765-1361514 GCA_902825105.1 Syncerus caffer | reverse complement strand
CTCTTGCAGCGTTATGGAATCAAACAGCGCGCGATATTCCGATATGTAGCCTAGCTCCCTACCCTGCAGTTGTAGCCTCATAAGCAAATTCGCCACAGAACCCGTGTTTAGGAAGGTAAATACGAAGGAATCAAGGATATCGGCCTTTGAGATGTTGAACACCTGCTCATCTAATCCATGTTCTTTGACCGTTCTTATGACGTCAGCAAACCCATTCACCCCACGCTTGGCAGTCGAGTTGTCAGTGTACAGAACACCCAGCATCAAATTCATGTGCCCTTCGTTGTGCAGGAAGCTATCCACCCTGTACGTAATCCCAAGCTTCTCGCGCAGCTCTCTCATCAACACTGAATTCAGGGCAGTACCGCCCAGTGCATTCGTCAGGAGCTGCATTGCATGGTATCGCTGATCTGTGATTTCTACACTCTTGCCCGCAAACACAACAACACTCTGTGGAGCATCGTACTCGATATACCCCCTACTGCCTATGTTGGCGTCGACCGGGCTGACTTCTTTAAGATTCTGCCCTCTACGTAGCCGAGCAAAGCTTGTGTCGAGCATTTTTGACAGGCTTTTTTCGCTGACATCTCCCACTACTCCAACAACCATTTGATCGAGATCAAAAGTTTCCTGCTTGTAGCGCGATATGTCGTCCAAAGTTATCTTGTCGATATCCTCGATGCTGCCTCTGGGCGAGCGGCCGTAGGGGTGATCACCGAATAAAACGCGCCCTATCCCATACATCGCCAGCTCTGAAGGCTCGGTCATACTATGGCGCACCTGCAGACTTTTGGCGCTCTTTCTCCTGCGCAAAAACCTCAGAATTTATGTGCGTATCCAACAGGCAGCGGCCCAAGCATTTCTAGCGCCAATCCGAGGTTATCTGACAAAGTCTTCAAAAAGATATACACATTTTCACGATCGACGGAGACTGACAGATCGATCCCCCGCTCAGTAAGTTTTTGCAGGGCACTAACGCCCTCCTCAACCTCAGAGTGCGGCATAACCAAAGAGGCCAAGTATGAAAGGCCATGCCGCCCTTCGGGGTCGTAAGCCGACCCGGCTTTTTTGAACGCAATCGCCACAGAGACTATCGGTAGGTTGTGCTCTTGCAGATACCAATAGCTGATACCGTTTTGAGTTTTTGCGCTGCGTACGTCCACAGTTACCTCGTCAGCAACGCACTCAGTCCCGAACAGCACCACACCGAGGAAGAATAGGACGCGTAATAAAGGGTTAGCACTCATACAATAACCTCCTACATTTTAGGTAACAAATGCCCTTCCACTGCGGGATTGGTAAAAATTCCCTTTATGGCAGCGTTTACATCCTCAACCCGGATGCTCTTGATAGCATCCACAACATCCTCCATGGAAATTGCGGGGGAACCGATAGCCAAAAGCCCTGCATAAAACCACGCCCTATCTTCAATACCGTCAAGGCCATACACAACGCGTGCCATGCCCCTGTACTTGGCATTTTCAACAAATTTCTTTGACGCCCCAGAAGAGACCTAGCTGCTCGATCACGCGCTTAACTTCATTGCTCACGATATCGGGAGAAACGCCTGGCGCAAGGTTTATGTCTATGGAAACTGCCCCACTACTCAGCTCCTTGGCACTATGTGCGGCAGAGACTCGCGTTGCTACGCGCTGCTTGCGGACCAACTCATCATACAGTACCCCAAATTCGTCTCCGGCAAGCACATCCGCGGCTATAGCTGCTGCATAGTAGTTGTGCAGGCCTTCACTTTGGATAACACTCGGAGTTTGATAGAGCACAAACATTTCCGGATCCGCCACAGAGGCGCTCTCCATTTTGACGGTTATACCAGCCCTGTGCGGGGGTTCTAGCTTGGCATCGGCATTACGCTCAATAGCCTCACTGTTGTTTGTCAGGCCACCGTAATTGGCTTGCGCAAGCGCCATCACTTCCTCAAAACTCACATCCCCCGCCACCAGCAATATTGCGTTGTTGGGGTTGTAGTACTTGCGATAAAAAGCCTGGACATTTTGCATGTCATAATTAGCTATTTCGTGTTCCCAGCCAATGACTGGTCTGCCATAGCCGTTACGATAGAAGACATTCACGGCCTCTTCCTCTAGTAACCCACGTGGGGTTGCCTCGGTACGCATTTTTCTTTCCTCAAGCACAACGTTGCGTTCACGTTCCATGTGCTCCGCGGTAAGATCAAGATTGCGCATCCTATCGGCTTCCATCTCCATCATCAGCGGCAGGTGCCGTTTTCCCACTAACTCGTAGTATGCAGTATACGCGGTCGAAGTCATCGCGTTGAATCTTCCACCGAGCCGGCCAATTGTTTCAGAGAAATCTTGAACTTTTTCCGTACCGGTAAACATCATATGTTCAAGGAAGTGGGCGATGCCCGAAAGGCCAGGCGGATCATCCATACCACCTACCCTATACACAAGCATATGCAGCACTATCGGGAAGCGATTATCCGATATTACATAAACCTTCATCCCGTTCTCGAGTTCCGCAACTCGCACACCTTGTAGTTTTGCACAAAATGCAGAGCTGCAGAAAAGGGAAACTAACAGAAAGCTTGCCACAAAAAACTTGTTCATCGCCCCTAATCCAAAATGAAAAATCAGCCTCGTCCCAAGCAATATAGTGAGACAATTAATATTTCTTAACGGAGAGCGCATCGGGGTCTCCACTTGTGTCTACACACGCCTTTGCATGGTACATTATCTCAAGGCATAGGAAGCAAATAACCCCACACGTCACGCATACATCCGCAAAGTTGAACGCGGGCCAGTGAAACTCGCCTGCATGCAGACTGATAAAGTCATACACAGCGCCGAACCTGAGCCTATCTGCAAGGTTACCCAAGGCCCCTCCTATCACCACGCCCATACAGATCGTGCTTTTACTGCACTTAGACTGCACAAACAGCACAAAAAGCATCAATATTACGCCCAGAGAGACATACGTGAAGATCAAGTTGCTACTCTCCAGCGCACCAAACATACCAAAACTAATGCCCCTATTCCAAACCTCCACCAAGCTGCAGAATTTGAAAATCTCCGTCGCACCTGATTGTGAGTACCAATCGATCGCATAAGCCTTGCTCACCTGATCAAGCGCAAAAACAAGCACGATAGCTATCACACCAACAATTTTGCTTTTCACTGTATACCCCTACCAACTACACAACCCGCAGTTTAGCATAAAAGTGAACACTGTGACATAGGAGCCGCAAATGTGCAACTAATGCCTTTGCTTTACGCGGGATATGTCTTGCTCTATTTGCCGAACCAGTTGATCAACATTATGGAATTTACGCTCAGGCCTGAGAAAGCTAATCAGCTCTACATCTGCCCATTTTCCGTAAACATCATCGTCAAAATCAAAGACGTGCATCTCTAACAGTGGGCATATTTCTTCGGCAAAAGTGGGCCTTGTCCCTATGTTGACGACGCCAGGCAGCCAATTGTTCCCACCAAAACGCACTCTCGCATGATACACACCATTTTTCGGCAGTACGGTATGATCCATGCTCAGATTCAGCGTCGGAAACCCTATGAGCTTCCCCCTGCCCCGGCCTTTTAGCACCCTTCCACTGACGACATGCCGTCTGCCCAGCAGCAGATTTGCGGTTTCAATATCACCCAGCTGCAAGCACTCCCTGATGCGAGAGGAAGAACACGCGCGTCCGTCCACCATATACTGCGGTACCCCTGTCACCCCATATCCGCATGTGGCCGCGTGTAGCTCGAGCGATTTGAGATTACCTGCACACTTATGCCCAAAAACGCAGTCTCTCCCCACAACGACGTGTCTGGCTTTACAGCCACCGACGAGCACATTATGAATAAACGCATCGGGCGATAGCTGCGCAAATTCCTGCCCGAACTCCACAACGTACAGATAATCCACCCCGCACGCTTCTATGAGCTCCACCTTGTGTTCAAAGTCTACTAACAAGAAATTTTTTCTCTGCCTCAAAAAAGCGGCAGTGTGTGGGGAGAATGTCAAAACAGCAGCGGGCAAAGACAGCTCGGCAGCGCGCCGGGTAAGTTCCGCGAATATCTGCACATGCCCGAGGTGTATTCCGTCAAAATTGCCGAACGTCAGCGCTACCGCCTCTTTACCCTCGTGCCCATACAATACTTCCATATAAAAACTTTACATCTATACGCAGCCGTGCTAGCTAGAGCATGCACATCTCGGAAGGAGGAGCGGTATGCGGGAGGTCCTCATATATACAAAGGTCCCCTGCCCCTATTGTACTAGGGCAAAGGCTTTGTTCAACAAAAAAAATGTACCTTTTAAGGAGATTGACATCACCGATAATCCGGAGGCTATGCGCGAGATGGTAGAGCGCTCGGGGAGGAAGACTGTGCCGCAGATTTTTATTGACGGCAAGAGCATCGGCGGTTGTGATGATCTATACGCCCTGTACGAATCCGGGGAGTTGGAACTCTAGAGTGCGGCAGTCTGTTGCGGGTATTGTAGCGTAGCTCAGCACGTGCACCCTGGCCGCTTTCATGTTGCTGGTGTCTGCGCGGGTGGAAGGCAAGTAGCGCACGGTCGCGGGCTTGGCATGAATCGAGTGCTGGAGCGGCGGTGGAGGAGTCTTATGCCCCGGGCAGCAGCTTCAGGATGATGCACCTCTTCCTGCCGGCAAGGTCGTACTCATAGTTGCAGAAGCCTATGTTCCAGCGTAGGGCTTCGTCGCGTATCGTGCTCTGATCTTCACCAATCTCCAGGATCGCCCTACCGGATGGGCGCAGGCATTTTTTCAGGACCTTAAAAATCTGAGTATACGCCTCCATACCCCTTGCCCCACCGTCCAGGGCCCCCAGTGGCTCATGCTGCCTGACCTCACGCTGTAGACCAGGTATTTTGCACCTCCTGATATACGGGGGGTTACTTACTATAAGGTCAAACTTCCCTTCGCACCGCTCCCAGCTTGCACAGCGCAGTTTTACCCTTGCGAGCATGGAGTGTCGCACAAAATTTTGTCGCGCAACGCGGTAAGCCTTCACACTCTTCTCAAATGCAACCCCAGTGGCGTGTCTGTAGTGCGATAGTAGCGCAATCAAGATGCACCCGGTGCCGGTACCCAGATCGGCAATTGTGAGGTTACGATTTTGGTTTTTGTAAATTTTGATTGCAGAAGACACCACAGACTCAGTATCTGCCCGCGGATCGAGAACATCTGAATTGACTGCAAAATCCATGCCCCAGAATTCCCGTTTGCCAAGAATATGCGAGACTGGTTCCCCCGATAGCCGCCGGTCCAGTAGCGCGAAAAACCTATCTGCGCGTTCCTGCTCCACTGGCATATCAGCATCTACAAGCATGGCAACTGCACTGATACCCAGGGCCTGCTGCGCGATGAGCTCCGCATCTAGCCTTGGAGTTGCCACACCGGCACTGCTCAGCATGGCCGCAGCCTTACCCAGCAAAGTAGAGATTCTCATCGCTTGCATTGCACATACCTGAAAGGCCAGCCACGTATGAAGCCGTGGATCCGAAAATTCCGCTGCATAGTTTCGGGAAAACTTCGCAATATTGTAATCACAATACAGAAACCGCACCCTTCTGCAAAGCCCGAGGTTACGACGCTAACCGCTGCCCGCCACCAAGGCACGCGCGGGCGTTGAGGTGCGCACCTACTGGTAGGGCGGGAAATTCCAATTTTTTGGTGACATGGTGAAAACTTCCACCCCATCTTTGGTGACCCCTAACGAATGTTCGAACTGCGCGGAGAGAGAGAAATCCCGGGTCGTCACGGTCCATCCGTCTTTCCTGCTCACAAGAGTGTGGTGCTTACCCGCATTTATCATGGGCTCCACCGTGAAAAACATTCCCTCCTGCAGCACAGTTTCATCTTCCTCGTCGTAGTAGTGTACAACATTAGGCGGCGCATGAAATACTTTGCCGAGGCCGTGGCCACAATAATCCCGCACAATTGAATAGCCATATTTGGCTATCGTTTCCTCAATCGCCATGCCAAGCCTATTGAGCTTTTGTCCGGGCTTCACATGCCCAATTGCAGCCCACATTGCTTCATACGAGGCCTCGCACAGGCGCTTGGCCTTCACCGCAGTGTTCTCGCCAACCCAGTACATCCTGCTTGTGTCCCCATGCCAGCCATCCAAAATTACCGTAACATCTATGTTTAGTATGTCCCCATCCTTGAGCGCCACATCATCCGGGATGCCGTGGCACACTACACAATTTTTTGAGGTACAGATAGACTTCGGATATCCACGGTACCCCAGGGGAGCGGGCACAGCACCGGCATCTGTAATGAAGCGATGGCACAGATCGTCCAAAGCGTTTGTAGAAACCCCGGGCTTTACGTAGGGAGTGATGAAATCCAGCGTCTCGGCGGCCAACCTACCCGCCCTGCGCATGCCTTCAAAATCCTTCTCGGAGTGAATAGTTATGCCCCCAGCCGAAACCATGACCTAAATCTCGAGAGACATCCTGTTCGGATCTTCTATATATTGCTTGACGCGCACGAGGAAGGTCACCGCACCTTGGCCATCCACTATTCTGTGGTCATACGAAAGCGCGAGATACATCATGGGCCTGATTTCAATATTGCCATTGACCACCACGGGGCGTTCTTGTATCGCGTGCATGCCCAGAATCCCTGACTGAGGAGGGTTGATAATCGGTGTGGAAAGAAGAGACCCATACACCCCACCATTGGTGATGGTAAACGTTGCGCCAGACATATCAGCAACTGTGAGCGTCCCTCCCCTAGGCCTTTTTACTCAGCATCACCAACTCTTGCTCTAACGCCGCAAACGACATGGTCTCGGCCCCACGTATCACCGGCACTACTAACCCCTTATCCGTGCCGACCGCAACCCCGATGTTGCAGTAGTCACGGTATATTATCTCATCCCCGGAAATCTCAGCATTAATCACCGGTATCTCTCTGAGAGCCAGCACCACGGCCCTGATGAAGAATGACATGAACCCCAGTTTCACCTCATACTTCTTCTCAAAGCCTTCTTTATATTTGCCCCTGAGCGCCATAACAGCACTCATATCCACCTCATTAAAAGTGCTGAGCGTGGCTGCGGTGTTTTGCGATTCTTTCAGCCGTGACGCGATCACCTGGCGGATTTTGCTCATCTTAACGCGCCTTTCTCCTGGCACGCTTATGACGCCGTCAACCTCATCATACACGCGTTGCTGCGGGAACGGGGCTCTTGCCCACATCGCCCACAGGCTTGGTGATTTTACCAGCCGCCCTATCAGCAGGTGAGGAACACCCACCAGCGACGAACTCGTCTATACCGGGAATGCATGGGCCAGCGACCGGCTTAACCGGCTTTTCCTTGTCAGCAACTTGAGCTTGCGCATCACGCTTCTCAACCTGCGGTGCTAATTCGGCATCTGGAGTTGCAACTTCAGCTTGCTTGTGCTCGCGCGCTGCGGCATCCTGAGGGGCACCCTCATGCTTGCTGATGACCGCCAAAACCTGGCCCCTGGTTATTATCTCTTCATCCGACACACGTAGTTCGGTGATAACACCGGCAACCGGAGATGCTATCTCCAGAGAGGTTTTATCCGTTTCAATAACAAAAACCGCCTCTTCTGCGGAAACGGCATCACCGACCTTTTTCAGAACCCGAACAGGGGCCTCTGATATGGATTCCCCACCAAGGTTATCAACTTTTATCTCTACACTATCACTCATACAAGCAGCTTGCCCAATAAACGAACTATATGCCGGACGGATGGACCGCCAGTCTAGGCACCAAACCACGAAATGTCAAACCATAGATCAGCGCGTGACTTATAGATATGACCTAGATAGCTCGATATACCCGTCAGCTGACTGTTGCAGATATGCTAACTCTTGATCCGACAGCATCCTCATGTACTTGGCGGGCCTTCCCCCCCACAACTCACCGGATTTTACCACCTTACCCCTAGTTAGCAAAGACCCAGCAGCTAACATGCTGCACTCCTCCATTAGGGCGCGGTCCATAATCACACAACCCATGCCCACGAATGCTTTGTCCATGAGAGAACACGCATGCAATATGCAGCCGTGCCCGACAGTTACGAATTTTCCAATCTCGGTGTCACCGTATTCTTGATCAGTATGCACAACGGTATTGTCCTGGATATTGCTGCCTTCACCGACGACAATTTTCCCTACATCACCCCTGAGAACCGAGCAAAACCAGATGCTTGCATTCTTTCCTACGGCAACACGACCGATAAGACGTGCGTTGTCTGCTACGAAAGCGGTAGAGTCTACAGACGGAAGAACGCCCATGTAGCTCACTAAAGACGCGTTACCCACCACATACCCTCCATACATGTCTAGCAGTGCTAGTGTACCTAGGGACCGGCCTCGCGGCACTTATTTTTTCAAGGCACACAGTTACAGCAGCAACATACCCTAAAACTAAGCCAGGAGGATGTTATCAATAAGCCGACAATTCCCCAAATACACGGCCAGGAAAATCCTTGCCGGCTTTCTGAAGGTCTGCATACGCTCAAGCGTATTGTTGTCTCGCACTTCAAGATAGTCAACCTCAAACCCCTCCTGCGCAAGACGCAGCTTGCCGCGCTCAATTATTTCTTGCTGCCCGTGCGGATCGTCAGAAAGCTGCTGCCCGACTTCGAGTAGGAACTTGTACAGAAAGTTGGCCTTGGTGACTTCCGCGCTGCTCAAATATTGGTGCCTGGAAGACAGCGCCAACCCCTCCGCGCTTCTCACGGTGTTACCCTGCAGCACATTTACACCTATATCAAGGTCACGGAACAGTTTCCGGGTGAGGTGCAGCATTTGGTAGTCTTTTTCCCCAAGAATCATGCAGTGTGCGTTTGTTTGCATCACCAGCTTTATTAGCACAACCATGATTCCATTTATGAAATTTTTCCTAGACGCGCCACACAGTTCACGCGCCATGGGCCCTACATCCACGCTAGTGGAAAAGCCATTGGGGTACATACCTTCAACACTTGGGATGTACACAACATCCACACCCGCACTGGCGCATTTTTTGCAGTCTTCCTCCTCACACCTCGGATACTTCTCGTAGTCCTCGCCCTGAGAAAACTGCAGTGGGTTCACAAAGATGCTCAAAACGACCACGTCAGCGTGCTTTTTCATCTCATGCACAAGGGACAGGTGCCCGGAGTGCAACGCACCCATGGTTGGTACGAGCCCTACTTTACGCTCCGCAAAGGGGCGCAGCACCTCCCTCGCGGATTCCGCATCTCTGACAACCTGCATATGGAAACCCACAAGACCCGCACCGTCCGGGATTGTAGCCCGGGTGCCTGGTGCTGTCCACAACAATCAACAATGTCGCGCGGTAAATTTTGTTATTGATATGGAGCCCGCACACAAGTATAACTGCCCGTGTTTCAGTCTAGTATCCTGCTGTGATCAGGCGTTTTCTGCTCAGTTTTTTAGTGCCCGCATTCTGCTGCTTGGTGTTGGCTCCTACCCGCCCTTCTTACGCACTCAAAATGCACACAAAGGCACCGCACGCAATTGTGTATGAGCTGGGCTCCAGGACGGTGCTCTTTGAGCATGATGCTGACACTGCAACATCGCCTTCTTCCATGAGCAAGTTGATGACGCTATATCTCGTGTTTCAGCACCTGCACGCTGGCGTGATAAAGATGGAAGACACATTCTCCGTCAGTGAGAGCGCGTGGAAACGTGGCGGTTCTTCTGCGTTTTTGAAAGTCGGGCAAATGGTCAAGGTTCGTGACCTCGTCATGGGGGCTGCTGTATCTTCTGGTAATGACGCATGCATTGCGCTTGCGGAGGGGGTTAGTGGCTCACAGGAACAATTTGTAGAAGACATGAATGGTTTGGCGAAGGAGATGAATCTGGCACATAGCAGTTTCACGAATGTGACCGGGTGGCCAGATGAAGGGCATTTGATGTCTGTGAGAGACATACTCACGCTGTCGGTCAGAATTTTCGAGGATTTTCCTGAGTATTACCACGTATTTGGTGAGAAGCAGTTCACGTACAACGGCGTCACTCAAAAAAACTACAATACCCTGCTCAATTACAACGTAGGGGTGGATGGGATAAAGACCGGCCACACAGAAAAGGCCGGTTATGGGATAGCCGCATCGGCCCAGAAGGATAATCGCCGCGTTTTTGTTGTGGTCAATGGGCTGAAAACCGAAACGGAGCGGGCGTACGAGACCAAGCGGCTGCTGCTGTATGCCTTTAATCGCTTTGAGACCAAAGTTGTTTTCCCCGCAGGAAGCGTAGTGGGCGAAGTAAAGGTGTGGAATGGTAGGAGCGGAGCGGTCAAAATGCATGTCCTCGACGATGTGGTTATAAGCTACCCGAGGGACCTGTCAAAAAGCGTGAAGGCGTTTATCTCCCACAAGAGTACGATAGCTGCTCCGGTGAAAAAGGGCCAGGAGATAGGCACACTTGCGGTGCAGATACCCGGCATGGCAGATAAGGTGTTTCCAGTATATGCAGCCGCGGAGGTTGAGGCGCTGGGGCCGGTGCGCGGGTTTTTTAGGTCACTAAAGCACGCTATTCTGGGCTAGCTTTAGCTTTAGAATTTGGGTTTGCGTTCAGGTGCTTGCCCAAAATCTCAAGAAGCGTTTTCTCGCTGAAAATTTGCGGCATAGGCCCTACGGACTTTCCGTTGACGTACAGCTCGTAAAACGGAACGCCACCACCGCCATGTTCACTTAAGTACTCGGCAATAGTGCTGTCCATGTTGGTCCAGTCTGCTTTCATGTATATAACACCATGTGTGCGTAGAAAACTCTGCACCGATGCGGATTCAAGCACTTTTTCATTAACCTTACAGGTAAGACACCACTCGGCCCCCACAGACAAAAACACCGTCTTATCTTTGCGCAGTAACCTAGCCAACCTTGCTTCGGAAAATTCCACCACTGCAAGCTCACCATATGCGTGATCGTGGCCTCGAAAGCGCCCAATGTATATCGCAGCACCAACAATAAAGAGCGGTAATAGCACCGCCAGGGCCCTGGATGCTTGCATCTTGACATTAGACATAACCCGCAGAAACCACACCCCCAGCGATACCGCAACAACTGACAGCACTGTTGGGAGTAGTACGTGCGTGCCCTTTTGGCTCACCAGAACGTGCAGCAGCCACGCGGAAGTTGCATACATTGGGAATGCAAGAAATTGCTTAAGGTACTCCATCCACCGCCCAGGTTTTGGAAGTAGGCGAGTCAGACCCGGGGAACACGATATGATCAAATATGGAAGCGCCATACCTAGTCCCATGACCTGAAATATTGCAATAGAACGCAACCCCGGCTGCAGCAGAGCGAAACTTACAGCAGACACCATGAACGGGGCCGAGCATGGAGTACCGATTAGCGCAGAAAGAACCCCGGCAAAAAAACTTCCAACGTTGTGCGCGGTTATCGCATCTACGAACGGCACTTTGATTGACAAGTCAAGAAAGCCGGAAAATGACATGCCCACAAGAAAAGTTACGTGCAGGAGGCCGATAACCAAAGCTGGGGACTGCATCTGAAACCCCCAACCAAGAAAGTGGCCTGCGGAGCGCAGTAAAATCAGCACCAAAGACAAGAGTAGCATGCTACTCATAACCCCAGCCGTGTAGTATACCCCATCCACCGCGGTGCTCCACCTACTCTTCGAGCTTTTACGCACTATGGATAGCACTTTCAACGACAATATGGGAAACACGCAGGGCATTAGGTTGAGCACCAAACCACCAACAAACGCGAGTGCTAATATTTCGGGAAATGTATGTTCCATAAGCTACCTCAGCAATGCCACCCTGGCATACACCACCAGCAAGTTACTTGCCGGATGCACATGCCGATATGCGAGCCACGAGCGCCTTGTCTATGGAGTCAGGCACCGGTCGCCTACCCACTATATAGGAGTATAGCAACTCATCATCAAGTTCCACTATCTTCTCATACTGCACAAGCTCCTCCTCGTCCAGTAGGGCAAGATACCTCTGCGCAAAAGCACCCAAAAGTATGTCAGTCTCCTTGCAGCCCCTGTGCGTACTTCTGTAAAGCAACCTGCGTTTTCGCCCTTCGAGACCAAAGTCATCCATCCCACAAACACCGCGCTCACTGCAGCCACCACGCAGGAACTTTATACCGCACAATACTGTTGTCAAGGATATAAATATGATATAACATGCTCCTGTTTCGAGCTTGTCGAGTATCCTTATGGTTTCCCTAGCGCGGGTGTTTGGCGCTTTTCAGGAGGGTTCTTTCTACATTGCCTCCTTCCTCCTCGTGCTTTCCGTGGTCGTGTTTGTGCATGAGTATGGGCATTATGCGGTTGCGAAGTTGTGCGGGGTTCGGGTCAAGACATTCTCTCTTGGGTTTGGACCTGAGCTGTTTGGGATTACTGACGGGTCTGGCACTAGGTGGAAATTCAGCCTGGTACCTGTCGGGGGATACGTAAAGATGCTTGGTGACACGCAGGAGGACAATCTCTCTGAGGGTGAGAAGTCTTTCGCGTTTAACGAAAAGCCTCTGTGGCAGAGGTTTGCCGTCGCCGGCGCTGGGCCGCTGGCGAATTTGCTGTTTTCCGTCTTGGTGTTCTTCGTGTTGTTCTCTACCAGAGGGATTATGAGCCCGATGCCGATAGTGGGCAGCATACTGCCTGGAAGCACGGCAGAAAAGATTGGGCTCATGGCGGGCGACAGGATAGTTGAGGTTGACGGGCATGAAATTTCGTGGTTTGAGGAGATACGGCACTATATCGCCGGAAGCCCCAATCAGGAGTTTACAATGGTATTTCTCCGCGATGGCGTGCAGCATTCCATCAAGCTCTCCCCGGATGTATGGTCTGATGATGCCCACAGGCTGGGCATAGCGGCTAACATATCACCGGAAACTACCAGGGCCAGGCGTTTGCCAGTGTTACGGGCCGCAGTTGAGTCTTTTAGGTGCATCTTCAGAATAGTGAAAATAACTCTGCTGGCAGTCGTGCAGCTTGTAACAGGCGCTCGTGGCATAGATGAGCTTGGCGGGCCGGTTAGGATTGCTAAACATTCTGGCGAGTCAATCAGAAACAAAGAGGGATTGTGGTTTGTAGGGTTGATTTCCGCAAACCTGGGGGTTGTCAATCTCCTCCCCATACCTATGCTGGATGGGGGGTACATGCTACAGTATGCCCTGCAGGGGATTTTCCGCAGGAAAACTATAAACCCCAAATATCAGAATGTCATGATGGCTATAGGCTTCGTGCTCCTGGTATCTATGATGGTTTTCGTCACCTTCAATGACGTCAAGAGCATTTTGAAGTGAGTTTTATGAGATACGTCCTTGTTTTCGTTCTGTACGTGGTTGCATGTGTGTCCGTTGTGGGGCCCATTCTTCCCGCCAGCGCGGTTGCCGGTGTAACAAGAGTCAAGGTGATAGGCAACGAGAGGCTGGATTCCGGCACCGTGCAGTTTTATGCCAAGGTACCTCTGACTGGGGATGTTACACAACCCGAAATAGACGAGGCGATAAAAAACCTATACGCAACTTCTCTCTTTTCCAGGGTTAGCGTTCGCGTAGAGGGCAATGAGCTGGTGATCAGAGTAAAGGAGAACCCCGTAGTACGGAGTATAAAGATCGTAGGCAACAGGATGTTCTCCGATAAGAATCTTGAGAGTGACGTACTCAAGATGAAAAAGATGAGTATTTTCACAGAGGCAAAGCTGAAGCGAGACCTGTCGACCTTGCACGCACTGTATCAGAGCAGGGGAATGCTGGGTGCAAAGGTGTCTTACGCAGTGAGGCGGGCTCCGCACAACGCGGTAGACATAGTGCTCAACATTGTAGAGGGAAAGGCTACTCGCATCGGTGAGATCAGGTTCGTAGGCAACAAGGCGTTTTCGTCCAGCGAGTTAAAAGCAATAGTATACTCAAAAGAGCACAAGCTGAAGGAGGGTTTTGGCCTATTTGGCGGCAGTACAAAGTTTTTCGCAGAGCGATTAGTTGCGGATCAGTCAGTTTTGCGCGAGTTTTACACCAGCAGGGGGTTTCTTGACTTCAGAGTCAAGTCCGTAGTATCAGAGGTAAGTCGGGACCTCACGCGCATGACTGTAATATTCTCTGTGGAGGAAGGGAAGAAATATCAGTTTGGCGAAAGCACAGTAACCGTGAGTGACATAGCGCACAGCTATGAAGGCATAGAGAAAGACCTGCTTGAACTTGTGCTATCAAAGAAGGGAGAGGTGTTTGACGCGACCATGGTAAACGGGTCAGTCGCACGTATGACCGCTCATCTTAATGAGCGAGGCAACTTGTTCGCCTCTGTAAAGAGTGACTATGACGTGCAGGGTGACGTGGTGAATGTGAAGTATAGCATATCCCTGGGACACAGCGTCTACATACACAGAATAAATATACTCGGTAACAATAGGACATTAGACCACGTCATGCGGCGCAAGCTCGGCATACATGAGGGAGACGTGTACAGCACGGGCGCTGTCAGGCAGTCACGCAAAAGGCTGGCAGATATGGATTTCTTCGAGACCGTAGATGTAGAAACTCAAAAAATCTCTGACAGCTTGGTGGATTTGAATTTTAGAGTGAAAGAGCGCGGCACTGGTTCGTTTGACATAGGTGCTGGCTTTTCCTCAGAAAGCGGCCTTGTTGGCAAGATCAGCGTGAGAGAGCGCAATGCGTTTGGCACCGGAAAGATGGTCGCATTCGATTTATCTAGGTCCATGACCAGTCTGTCAGGAACACTTGATCTAGTAACTCCCAATGTGCTTGATAGCGACGTTGCGTTTGGCGTCGGAGTGTTTTACTCACAGCAGGGCAGCCCATCTTCTTCCAGTGGCACTCTCGGTGGGTTGTTTTCTTCCTCCGAAGGCTCATTTAGCAGCACCAACGCGGGGCTTTCCACCCGGCTGTCATGCAATCTTACTGATAGCGTTGCTGCATCTTTACAATATTATTACAAGTATCACAGCATACATAACATAGGAGAGTCAGCCTCCATTTACATCAAAGAACAAGAGGGGCGGCATTTTGATTCTGCCGTGGGCTACTCATTGGTGTACAGCAGTCTGGACAGCACTTACAAGCCCAGCACTGGGGTGTTTGCTAAGGTGAGCCAGCTGTTTTCGGGGATAGGAGGAAACTTACACTACGTCAAGACAGAAGCCTCAAGCGCCCATTTCTTCCCGGTGTTTCGCAGAATACATGACGACATAGTGCTGAAGGTTAAGCCATCTTTCGGGTATGTGTTCGCATATTCAGGTGAAACTGTAAAAATAGGGCAGAGGTTCTTTGCAGGAAACAGCGAAATCCGAGGCTTTGCTGCTTCGGGAATCGGCCCCAGAGATCGCAATACCAAGGAGTCTTTAGGTGGCAAGCTGTTCTACGGAGTCATTACCCAGCTTGACTTTCCCATAGGTCTGCCTGAGCATTTAGGTATCAGGGGTTCGTTGTTTGCTGATGTGGCAAGCCTGTCTCGGTTGGACTCAGAAGTCGGCGGGTATGACACTAGTGACCTGCCGAGGCTATCCGTAGGGTTCGGGTTTTCTTGGAAGTCTCCATTTGGACCGGTGAGGATAGATTTCGGGTTTCCCATAGTGAAGGAAAAGTTTGACATTAAAGATAGAATAAGGATTTCCACGGATGCGGGTATTTAGAATGCGCAGATTTCTCACGATATTTTTCTTTGTACTTTTTTGCTCATCGGGTGCAGGCGCGGAAGATGCGTCGGTTAGTAGGCCCGTGCTATTCGTAGACTCGGAAAAGGTGCTTAGTGAGGCACTGGTCGCGAAGGACATTAGGGCGCAGTTGGATAGAAGGCGGACCGAATTGCGGAGCACGTTTTCCCGCAGGGGCGAGGAGTTGCGTAAAGGCGAGGACGAGCTCATGAAACAGAAAAGCATATTGAGCTCCGAAGCATTTGAGGCAAAAGTTGCGGAATTTAGAAAGGAGGTTGACTCCTTAAACAGGGATGCAGCAGCTAAAATGTCCGAGCTCGAGAGTATGTACAGCGGCGCCATGGAACAGGTTTACAACAAAGTGCAACAGATCTCCAAGCACCTGGCCGGCGAGCTTGGCGCCACAATTGTGCTCTTCATACCCAGAGGTCAGGTTGCCCACGTGGAAGACGCGGCTGATATCTCTGAGCGGGTTCTGGAGACCCTGAACAAGGACCTGTCGCGAGTCAACATGGGGGGAAACTAGCCTAGATGACCATAGCGCTTGATCACAGGCAGATTATGCGGATGTTGCCCCACTCGTATCCGTTCTTGCTAGTAGATAGAGTTTTAGAGTGCGTCCCTGGTAAGTCCATAGTCGCGCTCAAGAATGTAACCTTCAACGAGCCGTTTTTTATAGGGCACTTTCGCGACAATCCGGTCATGCCTGGCGTGCTGATTATAGAGTCTATGGCACAATCTTCCATGCTGTGCGTCGTAAACGACCGCGAAGGGGACGAGGAAAGTGGGAACCGGTCAGTGTATTTTATGTCGATAGATGGAGCAAAGTTTCGCAGGGTGGTCGTTCCGGGTGATACCCTGACGATAAAATCGGCAGTAATCCACATGCGCGGCACCACCTGCAAATTTCAGTGCCATGCGTACGTCGGGGACGAGCTGGCATCCGAGGCACAAATTTTGGCAATGATGGGTTAAGGTACGCAAGAATAATGACTGCTTCTTCAACGGGCAGAACAGCCCTGATATCGGTATATGACAAGACAAATATTGAGAAACTCGCCCAGTTTATAGCAGCACGAGGGTTTCGCATAATCGCAACAAAAAATACATGTGGCCTGCTGCAGCAGGCTGGTATTCCTGCGGTTGAAGTTTCAGAGTACACCGGATACCCAGAAATGATGGACGGTAGGGTCAAGACTCTGCACCCAAAAATATTCGCCGGCATTTTACGCAATGGAGACAGCCACGATTCCGAGTTGGACAGGCTCGCCGTAGATGCAATCGATCTGGTCATAGTCAATCTATACCCCTTCCAGAGCCTTGCAGCCGCTAAAGCCGCAGATGCCGCGGTGGTGGAACAGATAGACATAGGCGGGGTGTCGCTTTTAAGGGCGGGAGCCAAGAATTTTCAGCATGTTACGGTTATACCCGACGTGCACGAATATGAAGGGCTGATGCAGGAAATGTCCAGTAACGGGGACGCAACAACACTCGAATATAGAAGGCGCATGGCCGCCAAAGCTTTCGCCAACGTATCTTCTTATGATTCATGCATTCATGCGTGGCTAAACGGTACAGAGGCGCCAGACATGCCGCAAGAGATCACAATACGCGGAAGGAAAATTCAGGATTTGCGCATTGGTGAGAACCCGCATCAGAAAGCCGCCGTGTACGGCATGTACCACGATAGTTCGCCTATGACATTGCCCATCGAGCAGATGCACGGCAAGGAGCTGAGCTTTAATAATATCGTCGATATCGAGTCCGCCGTTGCTATAGTAGCCGAGTTTGACGTCCCGGCAGTTTCTGTAATAAAGCACGGGAACCCATGCGGAGTGGCAGTTTCTAGCGTAAATGTGGACGATGCCTATGAAAAGGCAATTACTTGTGACCCAAAAAGCAGCTTTGGCGGGATAATAGCGTGCAATAGGCCGGTCACAGAGGAAATTGCACATAAGGTCGCGGACATGTTTGTGGAAGCGGTGGTTGCCCCAGATTTTGCTGAGGATGCACTGAAGGTATTGTACACAAAAAAGAACTTACGTGTGGTAAAGTGCACGCCCTACATGGCTAGTAGGTTGGTTTTCAAAAGCGCGCTTGGTAGCGGCTTGCTTATGCAGGAACGTAATTGTAGCACAATAGGCATTGACGACCTGCTTAAGGTCACAACTAAAACAGCGCCCCCCGCTGTCCTGCAGGATTTGCTGTTCGCGTGGCGGGTATGTAAGCATGTAAAGTCTAACGCAATTGTAATAGCACGTGACGGGCGCGCCATAGGAGTAGGAGCAGGACAAATGAGCAGGGTTGACAGCGTGGAGCTTGCTGTCAAAAAGGCACAAGACTGCACAGGTGCTGTTATGGCGTCTGATGCATTTTTCCCATTTGCAGATAGCATACATCACGCCGCGACTGCAGGCATATTTGCCATAGTGCAGCCCGGTGGTTCTTTGCGGGACAAAGAAGTAATAGAGGCTGCTGACGATAGCGGCATTGCGATGTACTTTACGGGCCTCAGGAGTTTTTGTCACTGACAGGAAAATCAGATTCCGGTTTTCTCAACCGCAGTGCGGGTGTACAGATACATGGAATATACCGACAATGCAGCTGCAACCCACAGAAGAAATTCCCCAACGCGCGTCACAACCCCCCCATCACCGACGATTAATACTCCAGTTGCGGTCATTTGCATTACGGTTTTTAGCTTGCCCATGCCACTTACTGGCAAACTGGTGCCTGCAGCAATAAAGAACTCACGCATTCCGGATACCAGCACTTCTCTGCAGACAATAACGACGACGCACGCGACGCTCAAGCCCGTTATTTGCCCCACGTATACCAGCATTATGAAAGCAGAAAGGACTATAAGCTTGTCAGCAACCGGATCAAAAAGCCTGCCAAACTTGGATTGCGCTCTCCACATGCGAGCCAGGTATCCGTCAAGGAAATCAGTTGCGCAGGCAAGCAGAAATATAGCCAAGGTCACATACCGGGCACATCCGCAACCCACATAAAAGCTGGAGACTACGGCAGGTATGGCAAGAACCCTAAAGATAGTCAGCATATTGGGCAAAACTTTCCTCAAGCCACTCCCCTCTCAACTCACAGCGCGCCCGCCTATCGGGACATCAAATACCAAGAGACCTAACAGCCGCGCACCGGACCTGTGGAAAGCGCAACATCCACTACACCTAAAGAAACAGCATAAAAACGCTCACCGCGCTGACACGCCTGTTTAAACCCATAAGCATTCTATAATGGATGCTTTCCGGGTTGACTGCAAGTCTAAAATACGACAAATCGCCACGAATTAGCGCAATACCCGGCCACTCTTGTCTGAAAAATCATCATGCCTAGAAAAGTAACACCCTGCTCGAAAAGCCCAAATGGGAATAATGTCCATTCAGTCCTGTTTCGGTGGCAATACTGCAGCGTGCGATTTGTGCACCCAAGTGTTAGCACGCTTCCAAGACGCCATTTTTGGGAGTGGTTCTAACACGCCGCTTGGTTTATCTATAACAGATGCTGTCCAACTGCCCCATACGCTGATGCCTTGCAGCCATTATTCACACAGCCACAACTGGCCTCCGTAGCCGATGACGCAACGCGTTAGAAACCGCACGTAGTGTTGGTATTATAGCAACCAACGTTGCACTTTTGCCGCATTTTCGATGCATGAAGTAGCCGTTAAAGCCCTGGCGCGCGGTTATACCGCGCCATAGGACAACCTTTTTATTTGCCCGCGATGGCAATTACATATACTATGTCCCCGTCTTAACATGGCTTTGTATGGCTTTCGTTGATGACAGAAACGTAAAGACTTGCCGTGGATGGGTTTTGGTCGGAGTCCACGCATTGGGAGTCTCCGGCATCCTGTCAATACTAGTAGTGTTCCTGAGAATGCCATTTCTCAAGTCAGTAGTCGCAAATGCTGACCAAGTATTTGGCCTGTCACTAGTGCTGCACGTGGACCTTTCGGTAGTAGTGTGGCTGTGCTCAATGTCCTCTACGCTGATTAGTATGACCGTGCACCATAAGCCGAGATACCTTGGGCACTGCTGGGTGGTGGCCGCAGCAGGCACTGCACTCATGGTGCTATCGGCACTCTTACAAGGCGCGGTTCCAATAAAGAGCAACTATGTACCAGTCATAGACCACTGGTTTTTTTTCGTAGGGCTGGGGCTGTTCTGCTGCGGGGTATTGCTAAACACCCTACCCTCAGTAACTAGGCGCAAAGGCCAGCACACTGACTTTCCCATGTTGGTGGGAATACACGGAATGTCCGCCATGATGACCGCGGCAGTGTTTTGCTTCATAACTGCATATTCTGCGACCGACAAAAACCTGGAAAGCTTGGTGTTTTACGAAAGGGTCTTTTGGGGCGCAGGACACCTCTTGCAAGGCGTGTTCGGACAAGCATTTTTGGTGGTGATATTGTTGAAGATCAGGCATGGGCGCTTCACACACCCCTACTTGGTCAGCACGGTGTTCGCGATAAATGCCCTGTCCGTCATAATCGCGTCTGCAGCGCATATTATTTACCCACTAGATTTTGCATTACTAGCTGAATTTTTCACATGGCATATGCGGATAGCAGAGGCCGTGGTGCCTGCCTTCCTGATAATATTTGCAGGCGGTAATCTTAAAGCCTTGTTGCAGCGCGACAACAGACATCTGCTTTATTCTACAGTAATGTTCACCTACGGCGGCATTCTCGGCATCCTCAGCATGCATGGCACGGTCACAATACCCGCTCATTACCATGGGTGCGTCGTCGGAATGACAGCGGCTTTCATGGGGTTTGTATATCTCATGATGCCACAGTTTGGTTATAGGGCAGTCAGTCAGACTTGGCAGAACATACAGCTGTTCGTGTATAGCGCGGGGCAGATGCTCCACATAACGGGATTAGAGTTGCTGGGAGGGTACGGAGCCTTACGTAAAGTGACCCATCTGCCAGACGCTGCATCAGCGGTTGCGCGTTATTGTTTTTCAGTGGGCGGCGCTATGGCAATCATAGGTGGGTTCCTTTTCGTTATGCTGGTTTTAGTGTGTGTGTATCGTGGAAGGGAAACAAAACATGGCACCTCATAGGTGTGCTTACCCCAAGGGTAGCCTAGTTTGCGGTGTGCGGTATTTAAAAATTTACCACACAAGCGTACCATCAACTCGAGGGTGTCTCAGGTGAAAGCGAGGCCTGCGACAGATAGAAGTCGCTGGCGCGAAGCGCTTGGTTGGGACACAACGCCTTCATCTGCTCCCCCTAGTTACGTCATCGCCGAAAATCCTATGATCACCAGCTCTTTGCGTTGCCTGCTGTTGAGCATGGCATGCGTTTTCCTTATGTTGCCATCAATAGCCAGCGGCTCTGGCCCGAGCATAGCGGTTCCGTGGACAATAAGAGAGCCAGAAATGCGCAGCTTTTCCAAAATGCTGGAACACGCCAATAGAGGAAACTACAAAACAACGCAACGCATTGCAAAAAAGCTGGGTAAGGAATACGTGGTGCTTGCACAGTGGCTGCGATTGCGCCATGACTGCGTCTCTCAAGAGGAGGTCAACGATTTCAAGGCAGCCCACCCAGAGTGGCCAAGCCCTGTTGCACACACCAAAACTGCCGTTATGACGTCTATCTCCGAGGTCAAGCCTGAATGCGGACGTCTTAGGAAAAGTGCGGTCTTCCTGAACTACAGCACCCTGCCCAGAGATGCGCTCATATCAGTGGCAAACCGGCTGTTGTGGACAAAAAGAATACGCGCGGCAGAGTATATAGCCAATAACCTCGGGGAAGAGGGCCTGGTTACCACAGCCAGAATAAGCTTTAGGCGCAACAAAAAGACCTAAGCGGCATAGATGTGTCACCAGTTTTTGCGTCTATGAGCTCAGACTTTGGGCTCATGTATGACTATGTCTCTTGGTATATAAAGAACAGACAGATCAGCGAAGAAATACTGCATTTGATGTCTTCGATACCCAAAGACCAAAAATACCGCAGGGAGCTTTGGCACCTATACAGGTTGTACATCGGTGATATCATGTACTACAAACTCTCTAGGTTTTACGGCGCAGCATACGCGCTAGCTAGGGACTGCACAAGGCTTGTGGACGCCAGTACATTGCCTGAAGTACACTGGCTTCTTGGGTGGATCGCACTCAAATGCCTTGAAGATTATGAAGCGGCCAACGCACATTTTACAGATTTTTATAACACAGCAAGAACTCAAGAATACAAAAGCAAGGCTGCCTATTGGGCTGGGCGCTCTGCCGAAAAGCTGGGTGACGCCGATGAATCCCTCGGGTGGTTTAGGCTTGCAGCACTGCACAAGACAACCTTCTATGGCCAGCTTGCTCTTCTACAGCTGGGCGTGAACAAAGTCCTGCTTGACACAAAAAGCGTCAGGTACAGTAATCTACACTACCTGCGTTGTAGGAAAAACCTGTTTGCCAAAATAGGGTATATGCTGTCTAGAGCGCAGCGCAATGATATCGCAGATCTGTTCGTGCAGCACGCAATAAAAACCACCAATAGCCCGGAGGTTGCCGGCATTATCACTGAGCTCGCCCTTGCGAGCGGCAATACCCACTCTGCGCTCAAAGGTGCAGAATATATAGGATCCAAACTTTTACTGCCGGAAAGCCTTTACCCCCAACAATATTTGGCAGTGCACGATGACCATAAAGATATAGTGCTATCAATGATCAGGCAGGAGAGTAAATTCGACAAAAAAGCTAAAAGTCGGTCCAACGCGCTTGGGCTAATGCAACTATTGCCGTCAACTGCGATGGAATTGGCGCGGGATTTACAAATAGAATACCAAGAGAGTAACCTTCTGGACCCAGAGTACAACATAATGCTGGGACATCACTATCTAACCAAGCTGCTTAAGACATATAATAATTTCCTGGTACTGGCCTTGGCAGCTTATAACGCAGGACCGGGAAATGTGAACCTATGGTTGAAAAATCTGGGAGATCCGAGGCAGTTGGAATCACCCGGAGCGCTCGCGGAGTGGATAGAGTCCGTACCATTCCCAGAAACTCGCACATACATACAAGAGGTGCTTGCAAATTTGCATGTGTACAATGGCATGTCGGGCAAAATTATGGCCCTAAGCCAACACCAGAACCAAGTGTTTGTGCCTTAGTATGCTATCACGCGGGATGTCTTGTTCCGCGCGCATAGTAGATGTACCCCAGCAGCCAAACCAGGGCTAGGAAGTACCACGTTATGGCGTATTCAAGGTGGTCATTCCTGACCATGAGCGCCGAATTTGCTTGCAATCCGCTAGCAATAGTTGTGCCATCACCCCACAATATACAAGGCTCAAGGTCGGGCAGACCAATGTGTTTTGACATGCTTTTTACGTCAAACCAAAACCATAGATTTTCTTCCGGATCGTTACGCACCACCCATCTGGATAGACTTCGCAATTTGCAGTGCAATACACCACTGACCAACCGCACGCTTAAATCGCTAGTGTCGGACACGGCGCTGATGTTGGTAAACACCCCTCTGTTTACCAGAACTCTCCGGCCATCTACCAACGAAAATGGCTGAAGGAAGTAGTATCCTGCCTTGCCAGCGAAAACCCGTATATGTTTTTCGTCCTTAAAAACACCCTGTAACTTTACTTTCCTGTACGCGTAAGCATGCAGCTCCCCAGCAGGAAGAGTGACGGGGTCCATGCGCATTGTTTCAACAATGTGCAACTTCTCCCGCAACCGTAGGAGCTGCCATGTACCCAATGATAGAAGCAAAGCAAGAGGCGCAAAACAACACACAACCAGCAGTGCATACCCTGCGCAACCGCGCGTTTTAAAACACATAATGCACTCCACAGAATGTTTGCCCCGCTCACAATACTTGCATCATGCAAGATTTCCAACAATCTGGAGGCAATACCACGCCCAACATCTTCTCGGGAGTGTATGCCACTTTCCTCGTTGACACAAAGCAATTTAGGTGCCATCAAGTAACAGCAGGGCGCGTGTATATGCGCCTTTTAATGCCGGTGGCCGTGCGTGAGTGGGGTTAATACTTTGTGAGTTTTTGCCTCCTACAATGTTGGGGGTATGTGGGTTGGTGTTGGGTGCGTATGAGAAAAGCAGACATAAACGCGGGCCGCTTGTCTTTTCCCTCAAAAAAACTGGCCTGGGTCGCAATTGTATGCGCATTCCTATCAGGAACCTTTCCCCACAATAGCAGCGCGCAGGCAGAAAAGCAGGAGGACCCCAGGCAGGCTTTTGTCAGGGATACTGAAAGTCTGAAAAAGACTTCATACACCAGGCGCGATTTTAGAGAGTTCATCGTAAAGTGTAACGCCAAGGGGGTCGCCCCAAATTTTAAAAAGGAGTTCGGCAGTAACCTTGCCGGGGCGGATTTTAGTGAGCTGGACATGCGGGGCGCAGTCTTTGAGGACGTTAGCCTCGTTCAGGCAAATTTTAGGCATAGCAATATCTCCAGCACCACATTTTCTGGATCAGACATGCGCGGGGCTAACTTTTCGAACACTGATCTAAATAGATCCCAGTTCGAATCGGTAGATCTAAAGTTTGCCAACTTTGCGCTTGCAGACCTCAACGAAGTTAAAATAAACTCCTCCGAAATCAGTTATGCATCTTTCCTCGGCGCAGACATGCAGTCCGCGGCAATCAAGAACTCGCAGGGGGTGTATGCGGCGTTTACAAACGCTGATCTCGGTACAGTGTCGGTGCTGAACTCAAACATGAGCAATGCAAACTTTCAGGATATAGAAGCAACCGGCATACTGATACAGGATAGTGATCTGACTGCTGCACGGCTATTCGGCGCCAATTTAAACGGTGCTAGAATACAAAACTCTGTACTAAAGGGCTCTATCATGTACGGAGTTCGCATGAACTTTGCAGACTTCACGGGAAGTGATTTGAGTGATGCAAACATGGAAATAGCAAGCTACACTCGCGAGTCTGCACAATGCAAATTTGAGCAACGCCAACATGTACTCCGCCGATATTTACCACACCGATATGCGAAATGCTAATCTCAGTGGTGCAACTTTGGGCGGCGCAGTTATGGTGGGGGTGAATCTGCACAATGCAGTGCTGGCGAGGGCCGAGCTGAAGGGCACCGCGATATCTGAATCTATCTTGACGGAATCTGATCTGAGAGATATTACACTCGAGGCTAGCAGCATTTCTGACAGTACATTAGGTCTTGCCGTGCTGAGCAGAGCAAAAAATTAGCAACTCTACAATATCGCGGACTGGCATGTCATCAACCTTCGCACACACCGCAAATTTGAACAAAGTTACCCTAGAAAAGGTTGACCTAACAAACGCGGTGTTGAGCGAGGTTAAGACGTCACACTCCGATACAACGACGTAAACGCCAGCGAAATGGTATGGTCCGCGTCCCGAGCTGCATGATGTCATAATACACGGCACCCTGCTGCGAAATTCTGTATTTGCCAACAGCAAGCTGGGGAAAGTAAGTATATCAGCAAGTAACGCGACAAGAGCTAGTTTTATAGAGTCAGAATTTGTCGGCACGAGTATGTACAGGGGCGTTTTGGCTGGATCTAGTTTTCAAGACTGCACGTTCGTAAACACTGTTATCATGGAAAACGACACGGTACCGGATGATGCGAGTGGTGCCGTCACATCGGAACAGGAACTGCAAGCATTGCTCAAGCGCGAAAAAGTGCTCGATGTAAACTATTCGTATCTAGACTTTAGCGGCATTGCAACTACATGAGATAGACTTTTCGAATGCCCGCCTGGCAGGCACTAACTTTCACGAAGCACAACTACACAACGTAAACTTCTCTAAAGCGGATCTCTCTCCTCTGCAGATTTCACCGACGCGTCCTTGGTAGGGGTAAACTTCACGGAATCCAACGTCAATAAAGTAATCTGGCCTGATGGGACAATGGTCCGACAAGGGGCGAGCGCGGCACAGCCCAGTGCTGACAGTAAAACCAAGGCCGCTAGTGGAACAACTGAGCAGCAGAGCAAAACTCAAGACCAAAGCGAACACAAACAAAAGAACAGTGCCCCGCAGCCAAACGTTTCTAAACCCGACGAAAGCACCGCTGTTCAGAAGCAACCCGCACATTCAAGCAAT
>CADEAB010000372.1:1318075-1334765 GCA_902825105.1 Syncerus caffer | reverse complement strand
AATATGTGCGTGTACCAAGTGGACCAGCATTTTGGATAGCGGTTTGGCGCGAGAACTGGAAATTAAAAGGACGGAGCAGGAAGACGAGCTAACAAATTTTGAGGACCTCTCACTAGACGACAGGGTGCGCGATAGGTGCGAATATATGAATACCTGGAAAGGTTGCGTTAACATAATTGCGATTACCCCGGACTTGCCCGTGTTTTGCAATGCGTTTGCTAAAGAGTCACGCATTCAGGTTTTGCCCATGGAGTTCAGTAGGCAGTCCTACTTTACACCCGGGCTCCGTGTTATTACCGAAGATAGAGGGGCAAGCAAGGCTCAGGACCTGTATCTTGGAGCCAGTAGAAAGCATGTACCTACACGTTCAAGTAGGGTGAAAAGTATTGACTGCAAGGGGGAGATCAGCAAAGTATTTGGCGAGCTCGGTGGCTGTTCATTTCCCGCTGAAAGCCCGCACGCAGGAGAAGATGTATCCTCGTTCGGATATTTGCTAAGCAGAAACGGGGAGGAGATTTGCATAGAACGCACGAGCAATTCCGGCAAGGTGGTTGATTGCGTTCCGGCGCCGAGCTTGCAACGACCTTCCATAACCGCTGTTCCTGGAGACAAGGTTCAGATAAAATTTAACCCGTGCAAAGGCGCGAATGGTCAAGACACAGACTACTGCGATGTGACCATGGGTCCGGGTGACAGGGATAGTACGGTAGGGTTTGCCGTAGCGAAGCCAAAGTTTGACATAGACCACTACGACTTTGCGTTAAGATACGTTTGTGATGAACCCGGTGTTGAACTCAAAGACTGCAAGCAACCCCGACAGGTCTATGATGAAGATCCTAGCGGCAATGTAACGTGCCTGATGGACTTGCAGTTTTCCCCCAAAAAGTTTTACGTCAAAAGAGATGGCAGATACTACTGGATTCGTGAATTACCTAAGGTCCTTGTAAGCCGCAGCCGAGATACCAAAGCAAAGAGAAACCTACTGTGTGCTGACAGTGCATCACTTGATCTTGCCACAATGCGCCAGGAAGACATTGATCGCATGAGGGGCCGGGGACGTTTTTTCCGCATGATACCGCCTGCGGGAAGTAGTTCCAGTGGTGATGTACTGTGCAAGGACAATATGCTCTATTTTTATGACAATGACAGAGTATTTGCGCATGACACGCCAGCCATGTGCAGCAGTGCCAGCAGGGATGGAGTAATAGGTGGGCATTGTAAAACCAGGTACGTAAGCGAAGATGACCATCAGCCCTTCTTTTTGCAGGAGTCTGAAGAGCTCAGCACAAGCGCAGTGACACCACTAAATTCACACATGCAGGGTTTGTGTGTAAGTAACTTCCCTGCGTATGAGTATAAATACTACTCGGGAAGCTCCCCCCTGGCTGCCGGACTGAGTGCCGAGGAAAGCAACAAACACCTGCTTGAGATAAGTCGTAATAACACCAAGTGCGATTTTATAAAGATAGAAATGTGGGGAGGTGGAGAGTCTGGATCATTACGTGGGAGCGCCAAGGTTGGTAGACCCGGCGAGTACGTCATGGGAGTGCTCAAGGTGAATCCAGAAGAGCGCAAATACCTGATAACTAGTATTGGCCATGGGGGCGCTGCCTCGCTTGATAACAAGGGTGCCAGTAACACCCGGAACCCGGGCGGGAATACCGTCGCTTTATTGTGTGACGATGTTGGCGGAGAAACGTGCAGCTTAAAACTGACGGCAAGTGGCGGAGGGCAGCCTAGCAAGGGCATGTCGTCGTCTGGTGGGTACGAAAAACTTGTGCACTACAGAGTTGCTGAAGGGCGCACAGAGATCAGGAACGACGAGGTCTTTGTTCCGTATCAGAGTATTGACTTTGCTGAGGGGCGGGCCAGCATGGATGATGTAGGATGCATGAGCAACTCACCTTCTGACACGCAAGCCGCGGTAAAGATACTTGCGCCCGGTAGATATATGGGTGCCGGTGGGTGTGCCAGAGCGGATATTAAAGCCGTGCAAAGTGGAGCGCACGGCATGATCAAACTTACCTGCGAAAAATGGTCTGGTGACCCCGGTAAAGTGAAAGAGTGGGAAGGAAGCTTTTGCAACAAAGAGGTGCTCGAGCTCCTAAACCTATTCAAAAAACATGCTGCGGATCGGAAGCTAAATGAAGCAGCGAACAATTTTTTTGCTGACGTTGCCAGCATGCCTTTTTGCCGTGGAGTTACGGGGTTACCCAAATTGCCCCAAGTGTTAGATGCTCTGGCCATAGTGGTGAAAGGCAATGATGTGACAAAAAAGAACAAGAAGGAGGCGAAAACTTGGATTAACCGAACCCTGGCTCCGCTCAGCGCCATCCTGGATGACGACAATAGAGTTGTCAATGCGTACGTCAAGGCACAAAAGGCACTTAAAAGGACAAGCGTGGGAGGCAAAAAGGAGTTTGCAAACGGCTTTGAGGAGCTGATAAAAAGCAAGGTTTCTATCATTGCTGACAGCAGCGAAGTGCTTGAAATGCTCAAGCGCCTTAAGGACTATGCAGGGGGCCAAAGCCTGAAGTCCGATTATATTCTTGCCGCTTTGGAGAGCAAAGAGTTCGCCGAAGATGTGGCAAAATCCCCTGACTTTGTTGAATGGCTCGAAAGCACTGTGAAAGAAGTCGGAGATAAGCAAAGCCTGGTATTTACCAATGAGCAGGAGGTGGATTCTTGGGTTGCGGGAATGGTCACATCACTAAAAAAAGTGTTGGAAGGTGATGTTGCAGTTGCTAAGGCGTACGAAAAGGTCATCAGCAAATTAGGAGCAAGCCCACAAGCAAATATTGTGGATTCCCTCGTTGAGGGTTTTAGGGAATTGGCCGGCAAGACGGCTTCCACCCTCTCAGAGCAAGTTACAGAGCTTCTAGGACGGCTAAAGAAATATGCAGAGGAGCATGGCGTAAAAAGCCGGGGTGTTTTCAGAAGAATTGCAAGCGGCAGCTTTCCCAAAGCTGTATCTGAACATAGGGATTTCGCCACCGGCTTGGAGGCAGTGGCTGAAATTCTTGATGCTGACGACAAAGTGTTTGCCAATATGCAGGAGGCCGAAGTTTGGGTAGAAAGTGCTGTAGCTCCTGTAGTGAAGGTCTTGAACGAAAAGAGTGAAATCGTCAAGGCTTATGAGAGTGTGCGTTACGATGCGACCCGTTCCAAGCGAGTGTATGACGAGGATGCCAAATCTGAGCTTATTACCAATTTTAGAAATCTGGTACGAAGCAAGGCCATAGATGAAGAGCACTGGGTCATATATGGTGATGAAAAGCAAAGGCGGATCACGCTGCTGGACGACGATTTTAACTGGATCGGTGCCGGAATTGGTGTGCATGAAGCGCTAACCAAGCTCCACGCGGTGGCTAAAGAGAATGGCATACGTGACGCAGAGCTAATTTTTGATTTTTTTCTTCAAGATCGGTATATTATCGAAAGGATTGAGGGCGGCCTCCGCCTCTCCCAATTACTGAGATACATCTTGTATTTTTCCCAGTTAGAGGACCCCAGCCTGCATGTTCTCAGGGGTCTTCGTTTACGTTTGGATGACATGCTGGAGCACATTTACCCGTCAGACCTGTTCGTAAACGAAATGGTAGACATGTTTCTAAACGATCCTCGGCACAAGCCCCACCTGAGATATTCGTTGTCCGAACCCCAGCACGTTAGTGATTACATAAGGCAAAAGGCGTTTGACGCCTTTAGAGATGTCTTGAACGTGAATTTTGTCAAGCGCAATGCGAAGAAAACCGAGGGGGAATATAAGGTGTTCGCGAAAACGCTTGAAGCCATGCTAAAGCGGGCCAACATTTGGGGTAGGTATAAGGATTCGGACGCCACAAAGCGAATGTTTTCTGACGCTTTTATAAAGGATGCTGCCGGTAAATCGCGGTGTTTTGCTCTGGGGTTGAATAATATTTTGCTCACTATGGCGGGTGTTGCAATTGCCAGAGAAAGCATACCAGATTTTGACAGTTCGCACGCATTTACCAAACAGATGCTTAATGTGCATACGTATGATTATTTAGGAAGCTGTCTCAAAGTTCATGAAGAGCGCACACCATACGATGAGGGCATTCGTAAAGTTGTGGAAGGGGCCGTGTCTGACTTGCTTGGTCAGGGGAGTTACGGCAATGTGAGCGATCAGGAATTTGTAAGGGTGTTGCAAAAGCTGCAGGGGATGTCTCCCAAAAGTAGGCCATGTGCTGGACATGAGCCGGATTCCGGAGCCGATGGTATGTGTTGCGGGGTTCGCCTTATATCTCACCCTGCATTTTTGAAGGCTGCTAATCAGGAATTCCGCAATGTTGTGAAGGATTTTGTTACGCTGCTTGGTAAATGGGACAATGTGCGCGCCTTTCGGCGCCACTGGAGCAGATACGAGGATAATGCTAGAGCGGTGATGGAACGGGCGTTTAATAGTAGTGTAGCACATAAAAAAGCGTACATGGAGAGCGCAGATGCGGAGGAGCAGCATTGTGACAATTACAGATATTTTGGGCCGCCCGGTCTAGCTTTCTATCATCAGATTTACAATGTGATAAGTGATGGGTTTTATTTGAGTGAGACTGTGACTGATCCGGGCATGTCAGACGAAGAGTATGAGAAAGCATATGAGGCTTACGAGGCCATGTACGATCTTGCAGTACGTGCCGGGCATCTCCATGAAGATGGAGCAAGCCTGGTTTTTGCTGCGATGAAGAATTTGGGGTTCACAAGGCCTGCAGTGGGCACCCCGGTGCTTTCATTCCTGTTGGATCATCTCCTTCCTGCACTAAAAGGAGGCATCCGGACCTTTGCTACGCAAGCTGAAGCTGACGCGTGGATAGGTGAGATTGAGTCTCACATAGAGAAGTTTGCTCAAGACTCTAAATCTCTAAACCTACTGGCTTTATACGGGGATCTCTATTTTGGGAAGCTTTCTCTAATCGAGAACATGATGCTACCATTTAATATGCGGGGCAAGGTTTATGAGTTGCTGCAAGGTCCGCAGGGTGCCAGCATATCGGAGCTTGTCAAACATCAGCAGAAGAGCATTGAAGAATTATACCTTGAAGCACAGCTTCACCCTCCAGTGGATGATGTATCACATCCTCTGCTAGACGAGCTCATCATCTATGATCGCTCCTCACTCACACGTGCGATGAAGTTTGCGGCAATAGGCGTGCCATATATCCCCATGGTTAATTTTTATCACACGGTTCGGATGCTGCTTAAGGAGAAAGTAAGGGTGGTATCATGAGTCATGCGTGCATTACAAAAAAGACTATACAAATGCAAGTGCGCATCCGCGTGGATAATGCCTAGCCCGTTGGGTGCAGGGGCCTGAACGACGCCCCAATGCTCTACAACGCATAGACTAAGCACTCAATATCAGGTGCAATACAAAGTGTGACGCTTCTCCCGAAGCTAGGTACCCAGCTCAGGGGCTGGGAAGATAAAGGGTATGCCGTACATACAAGCCTGATATCTAAACAAGGAAAACATGAAAGCGCGAAGAAGACCAAGTAGGGTTAACTCCCCACTGGGGAAGATGCAGGGTATGCCGTACATCCAAGCATTATATCTACTACAAGCTACAGATCTGTAGTGACTGTGACATTAATCAATCTCAAGTTAGGTACATAACCATTACCTTCACGTCTCGGTTGTATGGGAATTAAGCAAATTTTAGCGTTGCTGAGTTACCGTGTGGGCACGTGTTCTGGTGGGTTGGTGGATGTTGTTTAGGGATAGGTGGCGCCATGTCATCATCCTGGCGCTTCTCTTGTTGTGCTTGCCAAACGCAGTTATGGTTCAGAGTTCTGCAGCTGCAGCCGCCCGCTAAAGTACCCGCTGCTGCTGAAACAGCTGCCCCTACAGGATCCACCTCTTCTACTCAGAGCCCTGCATCCGCCTCCGATTCATCCACTGCTGCAGGATCTGCCTCTACTCAGAGCCCCGCGGCAACTTCCGCTCCAGGTCCTGAAGGCCCACCCGGTCCAGAACCAGGTCCCGGACCTGGGGGAGAGCCTGGTATGGGGGGTGAGGGCGAACAGAGCGGCCCCCTTGGTGGCGCGTGCTGGCTCACAAAACAGACTGTCAAACCGGTAGGCATGGTCCGAAGCGGTGGCACGAATAATGCGGTACCTGCTGGTGCGGGCATAAATGTTTGTGCGGCATGGCCGGCCTGTGGCACTTGCGTGCGCATGTATGAGGGCGACTGCAGGCACGTCTATCCATCCTTTGTTATGGTATACGGCGCACATGACGATGCCAAAGGTGCAGAACAAATTTGTGCATGTAAGGCGAAGTCATGCTACCTGCCCTGGGATTCCACAGAGTGGAGCAAAAACTGCTACCAGCACCTGGGATGCTTCGACAAGGCAGTTGCTACGGCGGCGGGGCCATTCTGTAATGTATTGCCCAGACACCACCGTCCCACAACCGTCAGGTTTGTTCCGCTGGAATTTTCCAAACAGAGTTTTTGGATTCCAGGATTTGTCGCAATAGTCGAGAGCTGGGAACATAAAGACGGTGTCACGACCAAGAAAGTGAGTAAGCACGTAATCCACCCGGGCGGGAAGCAGCCTGAAACTGCATCCGGTAATGCTTCCAGTAGCAGTCAGGGTGTGGTGGCTGCAACTGCGAGCAGTACAGGCACCCAAGCAGCAGCAATTGCAATGAGTAATGTGTCCGAAAGCCAACCTGCGGCACCAAGCGGCCAACCTACGACGGCAAGTGCGCCCACCACAGAGGAAGAGAAGCAAAAACGCACATGGCACACCGAGAATGCGAGAATAGATGGGGAGGTGAGAGCCTACAACTTTACCGACGGCCAGAGTACACACCACCTCAGGGCGAAAAGGGTGCAGGATACTGTTTGCGTGGAATACTACGGCGAAGATCAGAACAGGGAATCCGCAATTTCCGATGGATGTGTCCCCATCCCAACAATGGAGCGGCCATTAGTGTACCAGGCTTTCAAGGTGGATAACAGTAATAAGCCTTACACGGGCCATTATGCAATACCGAACAGAGCACATTTGTTTGGGGGCAGCTTTCGTGAGTGGGCATATGCGTGTCCCATGGCAGTTTCAATCGCAAAAAATCACGACATGCTGCAGAAGGAAGGGAATACAGGAAAGTACAAAGTTGATTTTTACTGGAGTGGATACAAACAGAGTGGGCAGGATCCAGACTGTATGGCCATTGCTGTAGATAAGCGTCAGGGTACCTGCAACTGCTTTGCTGGCGAAGAGAAGTTTATTGACTGCAACAGAAGGTGCAACGCCAATACCTCCGAAAGTGTGCCAACCTGTGTTCTCGGTCTATATGAGGGCAGGGAGCGTATAATACGGAAGGAGCAAAAGCTAACAAGAAACGAAATAAGCTCTGATACAAGTAACGCGGCACGGAACATTAAGCGCATGGTAAGGCAGTCAGTCGGCCGCAGCTGTGTCTTCGGATACAAACAATGTGTGAGATTTAACGGAACAACAACATGCCACGATGAGAAGGAACGTTCCGAAGACTGGAGCGGTACACATTATGACAAGCCACGAGATATGTTTGTGGGTTATGCAACCGAGCAATTTGCGAGTGGGAAGGAAAAGCAGGATGAGGAGCAGCACAAGGAGAAAGCAGCGCAGAGTTTTTGGGGGTTGCTGCAGATCCGGCATTGCGGGACATGAAGCGATCCTGCGTTGATGTTGAGGATAGAGAGGGGAAAAAAAGCGAAGCCTGCCGGTATGAGGACGGAGCATCACACGCCAATATTCTGTGCGTGTCCGGTGTAGGGTTTGATGTCTCCGAATATGAAATCCGAAGCAAGAGTGATAGCGGTGTAGCGCGTACTTGGCTCAGGAAGCAGCCGAAGGTTTTGCGGCGCTATGTCCTGGTGGACGTGGGAAATGACACCAGAAGGGTGGCATGCGATGATAAATATTCTATCGTTCTTGGTTCATTGAGCCAGGATATTCTGGACAAAACGACGGTGCAAGATGGACAGTACATATTCCCGAAGGAATTTCTCGAACGCAGCTTTGTCAAGGGTGGCAGTGACCCGTGTTCTAGTCCCGATGCCAAGATAGTATACTATTACGAATCTGGTGGATTTACCTCTGACCCCGGTGTTCTCTCTAGATGTAGCCACCCGGTTACGCAATACTATGGTCCCGGCAAGGAAGTTAGGGGTTGCGCATATGAATATGTTAGCATGGATGATTACCGCCCTCTTACATTTAGTGGAATCACATCCGAGCGCGACGTTCCCGCGGCTGGTACCACCCCGGTACCTGCTGTTGGGCAAGCGCATGCAAGCGTGGCGGTTCAGGCAGGTACTGTGCAAACTAACAATGCGGTGCAGACAACATCCAGCAACGAAGTTCCGAAGAAGTTAACCACCGACCTCGAATTGAGGCCTCTAAACCCGTATGACCGCGGATTATGTATCGACAACTTTCCTAGGCATTGGTACGAACCGCGATACATTTTCAGCAGTGGCGCACAGTACGAGGTGGGGAAGACGGATAATCCGGCTGTTACCAAGGACTACGTCATGCTTAAATTCAAGGCCGAGGACAAAAACCAGCCGAGGGGATGCAATTTCTACCGTATTGAAGCATGGGGGGGCGGTGAGGCTGCTGCGACGACTGCGATGGGTGAGCGCAGATCTGGAAGGCCCGGACAATATTCCATGGTGGTGCTGCGCAACCCTAACTGCACGGATGAAGGGTGCCGAGCTTTTTCGGAGAACAAGGGTAGTAGGAATGTTAAGGACTTGGAGCTTTCCATTGAGGTTGAGGTCGGGGAAGGAGGGAAAAGCGGCGAGAACAAAAAGAACCCCAAAACAGGAGAGAATCATGACCTTGGAGTGGGCGGCGACACCATAGTGAAGTTTTGTGTCTGTGCAAGTGGCAATTGTACAAGCGCGTCAAGTGGTCAAAGCGCTAACAGTAATAGTAATGGTAAGCGGTGTTACACAATCATGACAGCAGTGGGGGGCGGCAGTAAACGTGCCGGAACTCTGGATGAGAGCGCCATTAAGAATCTGGTGGTGAGCTATCGGACTATCACTGGAGATGTGCTGGCAGACGACGATGGAGCCACTAAATTGCTGCTGGAAGGACGTGCAATGTTCACGAAATTCCCGTTGGAAATGAACTTTCCGCTGTATGACCAGGAAGGTAATACAAGAAAGTGGCTGGATTTGATTGCGGAGCATTTTCGGGGTAGAAGCTTGCCCAGGGAGTTATGTACGTGGAAAGACATGTATTACATCTATCGCGGCTTTGGTGATTTCTTTATTCCGGGCATGGGAGGCTGCTGGCACAATGAAAAAAATAAAAAGCCGGGGTTAGGTGAGAGCGGAGCCGCGATGATTACCTGTGAGTTGTGGGATGACACAAGAGCTCCTACATTTTCCGGCAATGGAACGAAAAAGCCTAGTACCAACGGGCATAACCCTCCGGCTACACCACCAACAGGTGCAACCAAGCCTGCAGCAACAGGGCAAGTTAGGCGGCCTGCTGCTGAGTCCGTACCTGTACCCAAGATTTCTGGCAAGTGTGGAAACCTACCAGCAAGCTGTAACTGTAAGGAGGAAGGACAGGGGATACGTGTAACATACAAGTACTGTCCATGGTGGGCTAGGTTCCTGATTAGCTCATGGGGGGACGAGTACTCCTGCTCTGGAGGCTTAAGAACGTACACTGACTGGTTTAATAGTGTGCAGGCATTTGAAGCGTACAGACGGTCTTGGGTAAGGGTGAGGTACATGTGGGAATGCAACGATGAGTCGTGCGTGCACTATAGAAAGGAATACACAAAAAACACAAGAACAAGGAATTAGGGTACTGGGAAAGATGCAGGGTATGCCGTACATCCAAGCATTATATCTACTACAAGCTACAGATCTGTAGTGACTGTGACATTAATCAATCTCAAGTTAGGTACATAACCATTACCTTCACGTCTCGGTTGTATGGGAATTAAGCAAATTTTAGCGTTGCTGAGTTACCGTGTGGGCACGTGTTCTGGTGGGTTGGTGGATGTTGTTTAGGGATAGGTGGCGCCCGGTTTTCGCTACCGCGGCCGTAGCACTTCTCCTATCTGTTGTGCCTTGTATAGTAAGGGCCAGCGACGGCCTCACTGTAGAGAAAGCAAACCCTGATGATGCGCGCGCGTTTGACAATGTCCCAGTTAATAGCTGTAGACTAGGCGTCCAGGGTGTTGCTCTTGCTGCAGAGGTGTCAGGCGTAGGCTCAATGACGCCACTGTTGACTGCCAGGTTGAAAGTTTGTGCGGCATGGCCGGCCTGTGGCACTTGCGTGCGCATGTATGAGGGCGACTGCAGGTATATATTCCCCACCTACGTAATGGTGTATGGCGTGCAAGACCCGGCCGGACCGGGAAAGATCTGTGCGTGCAAAGCGCTCGCGTGCAGCCTCCCCTGGGATCCCGGTGGCTGGAACAAAAGTTGTATGCAAGAGTTGGGATGCTTCGATAAGCCTCTCCTACGCGATGCCGGGCCGTTCTGTAATGTGCTGCCTGGTCGCAAAAGATCTGCCAAGGTCAGGTTTGTCCCGCTGGAATTTTCCAAACAGAGTTTTTGGGTTCCAGGATTTGTGGCAATAGTCGAAAGTTGGGTACAAGACAGTGCGAGCAGCAAGGTACTTCACCGCAAAGTCAGGAAGCATATAATCAACCCAGGCAAACGCGGAGACTTTGAAGGCATTATCGGCCAGAAAAGGGAGGAGTACATATGGCATACCAAGGGTTGGAAGGATGATAAGGAAAGCCAAGAGTGGGCTATTTCTGAGCAGGAAAAAAGTTACTCCTTCTCCGATGCCGAAACCAAACACTATCTGAAGGCAAGAAGAGAGCAGGATACTGTATGTGCGAGGTACTACGGTACCGACCCGGAGATGAGCACCGAGCTTTTTGAGGAGTGTCTGCCAATCCCACCTATGGAGCCGCCAAGAATTTACCAGATTTATAGTCTCAAGGATTCTGTCGGGCGGGGGTACCACAACCGTAACGAGTACATAGAAAAACACTGCAAAAGCAGCGCTGCCAGCAGAACTGAGTATCTGATTATTAGCGATGAATCTGAGAAGTATCGAATTCAGTTCATCAGAGACAAAAATTCAGTCAAAGATAACGCAAGGCGCCTTGATTTGAGTGACAACAGTTACCAGGGTGAGTCCGACCGGGCGTTCGTGCAACACCTTAAAAAAAGCACAAGCGGTAATACAACCAGCAGGCGGATAGCGCTTGATGAAAAGGGGAGTCCATGGGTAATACATGAAGAGCAGATAGTGGACAAATCTTCTGATTGGTACAAGCAGCACATAGCTAACAATAAAAACAAAAGGACAAGGTCTTCCGATTCTGACGTATGTGAGCGTGAGCTCAAAGAATGTGTAAAGTTCGGTGGCAAGGACATGTGCGCGAATGTTGCCGATCCCACCAAGGAGTTCAAGAATGGCAGTGTGCCAAGTGTTTTTCAACTTTCGCGCAGCGGGACTAATGGCCAACAAAAATGGAATACCGAAATTAGCTACTATAAGCACCCTGTGGGGGCGTTTTGGGGGTATTCTTCCTTGGATTTTATGCAGCGGAAGATTACGGAGATAGCCAAAGATTATGGGGGTAACGAGAACAAGGTGGAGTTCGTTGGGGTTGCGGTAGACAAGAATCGTGAACTTGGGGGTGCCTGCGGTAGGGTGGGTGATAACAGCCACGACAATAAATGTAAGTACTACGTCGTGGAAACTGGCAAACCCAAGGTTATGTGTATTACGGGAATAGGGTCTGGGACTGAGATATCTGATTACGAGGTTACAAGCACCATCGATGGGGGTATATCCCGCACTTGGCTTAAGAAACAGCCCAAAATGTTGAGGCGCTACGTGCTGGCAGGCGAGGATGACGGCGCAAGGAGGGTTTTGTGTGACGACAAGTACTCTATAAATTTAGAGCTCCTGAGCCAGCCCGTTTTGGACAATATTGTGGTAAAAGATGGGCGCTTTGTGGTTCCGAAAAAGTTGTCCGGTGGGGCGTCTAGTGGAGGAAGAAACAACGGCGACCCTTGCGCACGCGCTGACTCCAACACAGTATACTATTACGAGTCAGGCAGGTTCAGCACCGAGCCGGGCAGTCTTGCTGGGTGTGTTGACCCCAGTACGCAGTACTACGCCCCAGGGCGCAAGGTTGAAGGTTGTACGTACGAGTATGTAAGCATGGACGACTACCGCCCAGTGTCGCTCGGTGGACGTGTTAGTAGGAACGCGGGTTATTACTTCCCGGCTGGGGTTTCTACCGGTGATAAAATTGAAGAAGAGGGGGCGACTGTAAAGCTGCGGCCTCTGAGCGTTTATGACCGCGGGTTGTGTATAGATAATTTCGCCAGGTCCTGGTACGAGCCTGAGTATAAAATTACAAACGGGCAAAGACAGACAGTTAATAAAGAGTACGTAGTGCTGGAGTTTAAGGCTTCCAACGGAGACCGGACAGCTGGAACTGCATCGACTCAGAACGGTAAATGGTGCCAATTCTACAAGATTGAGGCGTGGGGAGGAGGTGAAGCCGCTGCAACTACCGAGATGGGCATGCATAGATCTGGAAGGCCGGGACAGTACGTTGTGGGAATACTGCGTAATCCCGATCAGAAAAACAACTACAACTGCGATGTGTTTACTCACAACAAGCGACAGGGGGCCAAGATCAGCGATCTAGAGTTTTCGATTAAGGTTGACATCGGAGAAGGAGGCGAATCTCAGCAGCCCAAGAAGACGGAGAGCAACAAGCAACCCCCGGTTGGATATGTTAGAACTGAAGTCCAAGGGAGCTACGGTGGCGGTACAGGTGCCGGTGGTGATACGGTGGTGAAATTCTGCACTAAGAAGAAAAATTCCACTAGCAACCAAAGCGGTACTCAAGCTCAAAGTAATACGCAAAACACGGAACAGTGCCATGAAATCATGCGGGCCGTGGGTGGAGGTAGCACACATCCCGGAGTGCTAAATGTAAAAGCGATTAAAGATTTGATGGTCAGCTATCGCACCATCATTGGAGACGTGCTAGCAGGGGATGATGGGGCCGCTAGATTGCTGCTGGAAGGACGTGCAATGTTCACGAAATTTCCACTGGAAATGAATTTCCCACTCACGCGGGAGAAAGAAAACATACTGAAGGTGAAGGAGTATTTTGAAGGACGCAGCTTGCCTAGAAGCCTGTGCAAGAAAAGGCTCAGGTACTCCAAGTGGCGCGAGAATGACGTCTTTGTTCCAGGCATGGGGGGATGTTGGGGCGATGATGGCGGTAATACGCCCGGCTTAGGGGAAAGTGGTGCCGTTATGATTACCTGTGAGCAGTGGGATACCGTAGGGCCACAAGAGCTCGGGTTTGAGGATGAAATGAGGCCTGATAGCGCGTTAGCACCGGGTAGAGCAACAGGGGAAACACGACCTGGTAAGCCCGATTCCGCTGTTGAGACAGGCGGGGCTGGCAGGGGGGCTGGATCTAGGGCGACAGCACGGCGGCCTACTACGACGCCCAATAGTAAAGCGGCCGGGTCTGCGGGTAGAAGAACTGAGTCTACGGTGAGGGAACTGCAGGTTGGGCAACCTAAGCCTGCTGCGCCTAAGCGCGAGCCTCAGCCTGCTAAGCCGAAATGGCCGGCGAAGAAGAAATACCTGTACTGTCCATGGCATGCTTGGTGGACCATAGGTGACGGCTACTATAGTTGTATAGGAGGCCTGCGTGAGTACGAGGAAGAGTTTAAGAGCGAAGCAGACTACGTACTTCCTCGCTAGGCAGTACAAGGTGCGGGGACTGTATGGCTGCGACGATGAGAAGTGCGCACACTTCGCGCGGGGCTATACAAATAATCGCTACGCTTCAGGGTGGTCTAAGTGGAAGAAAATTGAGGAGCTGGACAGGAAGTATAAACGGGGTGCGTATAGCCAGCCAAAGAAGTAGAGGCGGGGCCAGCGATGCTAGCCTGCTGGTTATGCTTCTATAGTTGCCTGGATTCCAACTTGACCAACTTGTCATTATCATCAAACGTAAAAACTTCCACAAGGCGAGAGCCAGGCTTCCCAGTTGGTTGGGGGGGGGGGAGAATAGTGGATGACGTGTGTGAGGTAGATTGCGTGCGTGAAGTAGACTGTGTGTATAAAGTAGGTTGTGCACGTGGAGTGGATGACATGTGTGATGAGGTAGATTGCGTGCGTGAAGTAGACTGTGTGTATAAAGTAGGCTGTGCACGTGAGGTGGATGGCGTGTGTGGAGTAGGCTGTGCAGTAGGTTGGGGTGGGCTATACAGCTCACTGTCCCGCGGTTGCAACCCTGCTGCTGGTCGTTTCCAATAGCCAAGAAGCAGCGCTTGTTTTAGGGGAGTGTTTCCCAGTTTGATCCCGCACCCGTCAAAGTCCAGTTTTTCTCCCTTGGCTCCACACTTCTGTACTGATCCAGATGCCACATTTACCTTTCCATCTGTAGAGATGTCTATCCCAACCCGCTGTTGTAACTGCCGACTAGTGTTCCAAGAGGCTTCCAGATTCAGTGTGCCCTCTATAACTAGGTAGCTGTGCTGATTATGCCTGGTGGGACCCTTATAGTTTACGGTACCAGAGTCAAGACTCCTAACCCCTATTATCTCATCTCCAATCCATTGTTATGACGCACACTGATGGCTGCCTGCCATGATCAGGTATCCAGATATCAGGTGGCAGCTCTACTCTACGCTCTTGATGTACTTCCTCGGTACCAAAGCAGCAACCATAACTGGCAATGGGAATTGTGAATACGGTAGCGCAGAACCAGAGTGGAACACTTACAATGGGAACAGGAAGCCACCGAGCAAACTTATCAAACTTGCTTCTAGGACGCTTTGGTGATTTGCTACGCCAACGAGTATATTCCTGTGCACAGCATACGGAATAATAGCAAGGGCTGAGAGCATAAGTGTGAGCTCTACGGGAATAGTAACCCAAGGGAAAGGGCTATACCGAAACATTGTGCAAATATCTTCCACACTGTTTCTACCCCTGATAATATTTGGCTAAAATTCACTGACATAAGCGCAACACGCTGCTAAAGCAACAGCCTGCATTACATCAGATTGCACTTTCAGGCGAGAGCACTGGGCCACAGCGTACCACGCAATGGTTAATATTGCAACAGTTTTACACTGCCATACACCACAGAATTTACCTTTCTAATTGCCAGTCTGCAACGCAATATCATACATGTGTGGCAAGCATAGCAGCTTGTGGGACTGTCAATCTTGACTACTTAAAACTTCTTCCTGTACCTCATTACGACTCATCTACATGCCCAGGCTATCACACCATAAAGTAGCAATGCTGCGGCTGGGATACTGCACCTAGCATTGCGTAATTCCGCATGAGAAAGGCTGCACTGCAAATCATCACAACACTGATGGCTGCCACGAGCGTTGTGTGCCTTGGGTCTGCAGCTGTAGGTGGAGTGCATAACCTGCTGGTCGTTTCCAGTAGCCGAGAAGCAGGGTTGTTATGCTTAAAAGCGCCGTGACCCGCGGGTAGGGCAATCACGCAGACTAGCGGGTGTGTTCTCGGGCTGTAGGGAGTTGCTCTTTGAAAAAGTGCTGCGCGCTTGGTCTACCACCCGGTGGACATGCGTTGCTCGCCACGCGGTTGGGAGGGTATCCGCGCCAAATAGATATCCACCGCAATATGTATCAGCAGGCATAATGAGCATGCAACAGATAGCGCTATGAGCGCATGTGGTAAGTACGCAGCAGTACTGACGGTACCTACGATGCCAGTGGTGTGTGTTTGTAGCTGCTGCGATTCTGGCGGCTGTGGTCATGTCCCAAGAAATGGCAAATGCTTCGCTGGCCTTGGCAGCAAAGGGCACTATCAGTTGCAGCAACTGGCCGCGGTTGAGGTTGCTACTATTGCGGTTATGCTGGAAATTTTGATAGCGAGGTTTGCGTGTTTTACTGTGTGACCGCTTTGTTGGTTGTCGTCTTATTTTCCGGTGGTATTGCCGGCATTGTACTGCGGTTTGCGGCTCTAGCGGCTTATTGTTGCGAATAAGCTGTGAGTACTGCAGAAATACAGCGGCTGCTGCGGCAACTATGGCGACGTTTGCTGTACCAAAAGCGTCATTGCTATAAACGTAGGCCCCAATAAAGACAACTGAGGAATTGAAGATGCTGGCAATGGCGACCACAACAACAGTGGCAAGAGCGGTGAAAGTGGCGATCATGGCGAGAGCTGCGACGCTATTGGCAATTTCTGCTATGACACTCCCGTGCTTACTCCCACGTATACGTTGCTGTCTATGTGTGTTGGCTGCGCTTCAAGTGGGGAGTCACAGAAGTGAGGTAGGTTGTAATAGCTGGACTGCTTGATGATTCTTCCTTCCTTGCCTGTTTAACTTGCTTGCAAGATTGACTAAATCTCTTACCGAGCAAAATACGATAACGCTGATAACAACGCTACTGCGACGCAAACAGTGGTGGCATTGATGGCGGAAAGCGAAAACATCCTTGCAGCTGCACTGAAATACATGAGCACCATAAGAAAAACCGCAAGAATGCTGAGGGATGCCAGCAATATACCCACGCTTATGAGCACTCCAGACACAGCATGGGCAGTGTTTGCCACTGCAATATGATGTGCATGCTTTGTACTGAGACTCGTCATTCTTC
>CADEAB010000372.1:1302789-1317075 GCA_902825105.1 Syncerus caffer | reverse complement strand
GGCCTGAGAGGGCGTTAGCACCGGGTAGGGCAACAGGGGAAACACGACCTGGTGAGCCCGGTTCTGCTGTTGAGACAGGCGGGACTGGCAGGGGGGCCGGATCTAGGGCGACAGCACGGCGGCCTACTACGACGCCCAATAGTAAAGCGGCCGGGTCTGCGGGTAGAAGAACTGAGTCTACGGTGAGGGAACTGCAGGTTGGGCAACCTAATAAGCCTGCTGCGCCTAAGCGCGAGCCTCAGCCTGCTAAGCCGCAATGGCCAGCGAAGAAGAAATACCTGTACTGTCCATGGCATGCTTGGTGGACCAGGGGTTACGGCTACTATAGTTGTATAGGAGGCCTGCGTGAGTACGAGGAAGTGTTTAATAGCGAGGCAGACTACGAATACTTCCTCGCTAGGCAGTACAAGGTGCGGGGAATGTATGGCTGCGACGATGAGAAGTGCGCACACTTCGAGCGGGGCTACACAAATAATCGCTACGCTTCAGCGAGGAATTTTTGGGATAGAATAGACGAGCTGGATAGGAAGTATAAACGAGGTGCGTATAGTAAGTCAGGGAAGTAGAAGGCTTTGGCGGGGCCAGCGATGCTAGCCTGCTGCCTCTATAGTTGCCTGGATTCCAACTTGACCAACTTGTCATTATCATCAAACGTAAAAACTTCCACAAGGCGAGAGCCAGGCCTCCCAGTTGGTTGGGGGGGGGGAGAATAGTGGATGACATGCGTGAGGTGATGACTGTGAGGTGATGAGGTGAGTAGATTGCGTGCGTGAAGTAGACTGTGTGTATAAAGTAGGTTGTGCACGTGGAGTGGATGACATGTGTGAAGGTAGATGTGCGTGTGAGTAGACTGTGTGTATAAAGTAGGCTGTGCACGTGAGGTGGATGGCGTGTGTGGAGTAGCTGTGCAGTAGGTTGGGGTGGGCTATACAGCTCACTGTCCCGCGGTTGCAACCCTGCTGCTGGTCGTTTCCAATAGCCAAGAAGCAGCGCTGTTTTAGGGGATGTTTCCCAGTTTGATCCCGCACCCGTCAAAGTCCAGTTTTTCTCCCTTGGCTCCACACTTCTGTACTGATCCAGATGCCACATTTACCTTTCCATCTGTAGAGATGTCTATCCCAACCCGCTGTTGTAACTGCCGACTAGTGTTCCAAGAGGCTTCCAGATTCAGTGTGCCCTCTATAACTAGGTAGCTGTGCTGATTATGCCTGGTGGGACCCTTAATAGTTACGGTACCAGAGTCAAACTCCTAACCCCTATTCTCATCTCCATCCATTGTTATGACGCACACTGATGGCTGCCTGCCATGATCAGGTATCCAGATATCAGGTGAGCTCTACTCTCGCTCTTGATGTACTTCCTCGGTACCAAAGCAGCAACCATAACTGGCAATGGGAATTGTGAATACGGTAGCGCAGAACCAGAGTGGAACACTTACAATGGGAACAGGAAGCCACCGAGCAAACTTTCAAACTTGCTTCTAGGACGCTTTGGTGCTTTGCTACGCCAACGAGTATATTCCTGTGCACAGCCATACGGAATAATAGCAAGGGCTGAGAGCATAAGTGTGAGCTCTACGGGAATAGTAACCCAAGGGAAAGGGTATACCGAAACATTGTGCAAATATCTTCCCACACTGTTTCTACCCCTTATAATGTTTGGCTAAAATTCACTGACATAAGCGCAACACGCTGCTAAAGCAACAGCCTGCATTACATCAGATTGCACTTTCAGCGAGAGCACTGGGCCACAGCGTACCACGCAATGGTTAATATTGCAACAGTTTTACACTGCCATACACCACAGAATTTACCTTTCTAATTGCCAGTCTGCAACGCAATATCATACATGTAGTGGCAGCGCTAGCAAGCTGTGGGACTGTCAATCTTTCTCTGCTTCCTTCAATGACCTTTCTTTCCTGTTACCTTCATTAAGACTTCATCTTACCATGCCCTGGCTATCACACCATAAAGTAGCAATGCTGCGGGCTGGGGATACTGCAACTAGCCATTGCGTAATTCCCGCATGAGAAAGGCTGCACTGCAAATCATCACAGCACTGATGGCTGCCACGAGCGTTGTGTGCCTGGGTCTGCAGCTGTAGGTGGAGTGCATAACCTGCTGGTCGTTCCAGTAGCCGAGAAGCAGGGTTGTTATGCTTAAAAGCGCCGTGACCGCGGGTAGGGCAATCACGCAGACTAGCGGGTGTGTTTCCGGGCTGTAGGGAGTTGCTCTTTGAAAAAGTGCTGCGTGCTCGGTTTACCGCTCGGTGGGAAATGCGTTGCTCGCCACGCGGTTGGGAAGGTATCCGCGCCAAATAGATATCCACCGCAATATGTATCAGCAGGCATAATGAGCATGCAACAGATAGCGCTATGAGCGCATGTGGTAAGTACGCAGCAGTACTGACGGTGCCTACGATGCCAGTGGTGTGTGTTGTAGCTGCTGCGATTCTGGCGGCTGTGGTCATGTCCCAAGAAATGGCAAATGCTTCGCTGGCCTTAGCAGCAAAGGGCACTATCAGTGCAGCAACTGCCGCGGTTGAGGTTGCTACTATTGCGGTTATGCTGGAAATTTTGATAGCGAGGTTTGCGTGTTTTACCTGTGTGACCGCTTTGTTGGTTGTCGTCTTATTTTCCGGTGGTATTGCCGGCATTGTACTGCGGTTTGCGGCTCTAGCGGCTATTGTTGCGAATAAAGCTGTGAGTACTGCAGAAATTACAGCGGCTGCTGCGGCAACTATGGCGACTTTTGCTGTACCAAAAGCGTCATTGCTATAAACGTAGGCCCCAATAAAGACAACTGAGGAATTGAAGATGCTGGCAATGGCGACCACAACAACAGTGGCAAGAGCGGTGAAAGTGGCGATCATGGCGAGAGCTGCGACGCTATTGGCAATTTCTGCTATGACACTCCCGTGCTTACTCCCACGTATACGTTGCTGTCTATGTGTGTTGGCTGCCGCTTCAGAGTGGGGAGTCACAGAAGTGAGGGTAGGTTGTAATAGCTGGACTGCTGATGATTCTTCCTTCCTTGCCTGTTTAACTTGCTTGCAAGATTTGACTAAATCTCTTACCGAGCAAAATACGATACACGCTGATAACAACGCTACTGCGACGCAAACAGTGGTGGCATTGATGGCGGAAAGCGAAAACATCCTTGCAGCTGCACTGAAATACATGAGCACCATAAGAAAAACCGCAAGAATGCTGAGGGATGCCAGCAATATACCCACGCTTATGAGCACTCCAGACACAGCATGGGCAGTGTTTGCCACTGCAATATGATGTGCATGCTTTGTACTGAGACTCGTCATTCTTCCTAACTAGCATCGCGCAAACGTGCTGGATTCCAACTTGACCAACTTGTCATTATCATCAAACGTAAAAACTTCCACAAGGCGAGAGCCAGGCTTCCCAGTTGGTTGGGGGGGGGGAGAATAGTGGATGACATGCGTGAGGTAGATTGCGTGCGTGAAGTAGACTGTGTGTATAAAGTAGGCTGTGCACGTGGAGTGGATGACATGTGAGAAGTAGCCTGTGCGTGTGAGGTAGGCTGTGTGTATAAAGTAGGCTGTGCACGTGAGGTGGATGGCGTGTGTGGAGTAGGCTGTGCAGTAGGTTGGGGTGGGCTATACAACTCACTGTCCCGCGGTTGCAACCCTGCTGCTGGTCGTTTCCAATAGCCGATAAGCAGTGCCGTTTGTAGTGGAATGTCTCCCAATTTGGTCCGGCACCCGTCAAAGTCCAATTTTTCCCCCTTGGCCCCGCACTTCTGTACGGATTCAGATGCTACTGCCACCCTTCCGTCATCTGTGACGTCTATCCCAACCTGCTGTTTTAACTGCTTACTAGTGCTCCAAGATACTACCATGTTTAGTGCACCAACCACGACAAGGTAGCTGTGACAATCACCTATTGGACCAGATACACTTACGGTTCTGCCATCACCGGAGGGATTAGAAAACTGTATCTCATCTCCATCTGTTGTTATGACACACGATGTTTTCTGTTTACCATTACCAGGGTCCCAGGTAATGGTATGGCCCTTATGCACAGTTACGGAACTGCCTGGTTGCTGTACATGTCCTGTGGGGGGTTGCGCACTTAAGTGGGACTTCCCCCGTTTCTCCGGCTGTTTCCAATAGCCGAGAAGCAGAGCTTGTTTTAGGGGAGTGTTTCCCAGTTTGATCCCGCACCCGTCAAAGTCCAGTTTTTCCCCCTTAGCTCCACACTTCTGTACTGATCCAGATGCCACATTTACCTTTCCATCTGTAGAGATGTCTATCCCAACCCGCTGCTGTAACTGCCGACTAGTGTTCCAAGAGGCTTCCAGATTCAGTGTGCCCTCTATAACTAAGTAGCTGTGCTGATTATGCCTGGTGGGACCCTTAATAGTTACGGTACCAGCGTCAAGACTCCTAACCCCTATTATCTCATCTCCATCCATTGTTATGACGCACACTGATGGCTGCCTGCCATGATCAGGTATCCAGATATCAGGTGACAGCTCTACTCTCCGCTCTTGATGTACTTCCTCGGTACCAAAGCAGCAACCATAACTGGCAATGGGAATTGTGAATACGGTAGCGCAGAACCAGAGTGGAACACTTACAATGGGAACAGGAAGCCACCGAGCAAACTTATCAAACTTGCTTCTAGGACGCTTTGGTGATTTGCTACGCCAACGAGTATATTCCTGTGCGGCGCCATACGGAATAATAGCAAGGGCTGAGAGCATAAGTGTGAGCTCTACGGGAATAGTAACCCAAGGGAAAGGGCTATACCGAAACATTGTGCAAATATCTTCCCACACTGTTTCTACCCCTTATAATGTTTGGCTAAAATTCACTGACATAAGCGCAACACGCCGCTAAAGCAACAGCCTGCATTACATCAGATTGCACTTTCAGCGAGAGCACTGGGCCACAGCGTACCACGCAATGGTTAATATTGCAACAGTTTTACACTGCCATACACCACAGAATTTACCTTTTGCTACTCTGCACACACCGCTGCAATGCTATGCGTGAAGTAGACTGTGTGTATAAAGTAGGCTGTGCACGCGGAGTGGATGACGTGTGTGAGGTAGATTGCGCGCGTGCAGTAGGCTGTGCAGTAGGACTGGTGCGTGCAGTAGGGCTATGCAACTCACTGCTAAACTTTTTGTGGGGTTGTTCCGGAGCGCATATAAATGAGGCCTTTTTGCGGTGAATGCGGGAATTTCCTTTGGCGCTTGTATGATTAGTGCCCGGAAATGATAGCGCGGTGCCGTAACGTCATTATCTGTAGTATGGATTTCTTAACCCTTCCGCATTAAGACATGCGGCTTTTGGTAACGCGCCGTCTATGTACCATCGTGCAGCAAAAGCCGTATGCGTGTCTATTCTGGGTTTTGTGCTATTCTGCGTGGTAAGCCCGTGTGTGTATGCAGGGCCCAGACTCATAAACTTTGCCAATCCTCATATTACCAGAAGTAAAGCGGGGGCGGATAATTCTAGGGAGCAGTTTTTTAACCCGAGCGTACATTTTTGCTATATGAACAAGTGCGTTTCTGCTGGTCCGGGAGCGAGCGTCAGGAATACCTGGGTACCTTAACCGTGACATACAGACAATTAGGGGATATTACACAGCGGCCGCTATGGGAATTATGCCTCCCGTCCTGCCAAACGCTATTGAATACTGTGGGTCAGTATATTTTGACGAAGAGAGCGGAGAACTATGTGCCTGTGTTGCGGAGTATTGTCACAATAGCATGTACGCAATGCATGGCAACATTAAGTGTAAGCACTCCGCCTGTAGACCCTTGATACCTGCGGATGCTCCAGGCTTTTGTGACTTTTTGCCTGGAAGAAAGCGTGTAAAGTTTGTGCCGGTATCGTTCACCAACCAGAGCTATTTTCGTCCAGGTATCCGGGTTGTAAGCTACACCGACGAGAATAAAGGCACGTCCCCTGCTGTTGGGCGTAATTTATACCTGAATCTGGAAGCCGGGGAAACCAAAAAGGAGTTTACGGTGACTCTGCTTGGTAGCACCTACGTCATTGATGTTGAGAAAAAAATGCGCGAAGACGTGATATGCGGTACGTACAAGGAAGGGGGTGCTAATGTATACACAGAGTGCGTGCCCACGCCTTTTTTACCCAAACCCACGGTTCACAGGGTGCGCAACAAACGCAATGCAATTGGGGTGAGGTTTCCCGGGTGTCGCAACAAGAAGAAGTGTGTTTTTGAGTTACGGGTAGGCCAAACAACGACCTTGCCTGCCGCGTTATCGGCTATAATCCCGGTTGTGTCAGATGATTACATGTTTGAGCAATATGCCAAGTGTCCTAGGAAAGTTATATCTGATCCCATAAAGGTTAAAATGGTGCGAGCTGGGCATATGTTGTGTAGGGACGGCTCCAAACCTGAGCTCTCATACCTGTCGGGTGACAAGAGCAACCTCAGGTGCCTGGTAATCAACCAGCAGTTTGCTCCCAGCACAGGGGTTTATAGGCGCATCGGGTTGCAACTTGGCACTGTTGGTGGAGTATATTCAGTAGTGACATACTGTCCGGAATGTGCGCTACACTTGGCTCAATATCGTGCCATGATCAGAACCGAGCAGGGGCGTGTCAGCATTGCAGATTATGCACGACTGGCTGGTAGGCACGTAGGCGGGCGCGAAGTACTAGGCCTGCTTGTGGGAAAAACTATGGTTGACTTGGAGGCTGGCGAAAGAAGTTTGGTCAGTGAAGGGTGCTATGGATTTCCCGACATACCACTACGGGAGAGGCAGGAATTGTTGGATGCGCTAATTCCGGGCCCGCAGGGAATTTTATATCTACCGAAAGATGATATAAAGAGGATGGGTATTGTGAGCAACATAGAGAGATTCTGCCCAGATTTGGACAAAATACCTATGCGATATTCAGCTCCCCTGCATAAACACAAAACAGCGTTAGATGCGCAAACCATGGAAGTTGGTGATCCGTACGAACAGGGGCTCTGCGTGCTAGTATCCAAAAAGCCAAACTACATGCTGCAAGCGATTCGTACACCGGACCAAGCGGGCAAAGAGAGATTCATAGCACACCGAAATACCAGTATGCAAAAAGTGGAATTTTCAAGGGCTGTCAGTTTTTGAGAGCCGAGCTGTACGAGACGGGTGTGAGCGAAAGGGCTGTGCATTTGATCAAAAACCTTGCCCCGCAGGACACACTGACTGCAGTATTCAATATAAGGCAAAACTCCAGTTCTATGCGGTTGCAAACCCTACTAAGGCTGTGTGTAGGCCCCGTTAATCTAACTGATCTGACAAGCCATGAGGGTAGTGACTGCATCATATTGCCGGCTGAGAGACGTGGCAGCGCTTATCCTGTCCCCTACAGAACGGATACAACATATAACGCAGGCAATAGCAGGCTTGAAGTTCTCTACAGTAGCAGCTTGCCGTATGAATTACCTGCAGATCCGCCAGACTCTGGCATCATAAAACTGCACTGCGTTGATTAAAGCGAGCTGCATTGTCACACAGGGCTGAGCCACCGCGCAATTCTGCAGCCCCACCGCAAGTGTTGGCGAAAAACCAGTCCTTGTGTTGGGGCTTGTAGCCACGGGGCCAACCACAATATACGGTGGTACTTGCCTAATACTCGAGAATATTTACGTGCCCCATCTTTCTGCGCTGCCTAGGTTCTAACTTGCCATATATGTGTACGCTACTATTCGAATGTGAGTGTGTTTGGTAGACTGTGGCCGTGTCACCAAAAACGTTTTTTGTGACGCAAGGCGCAAGCAACTGCACTTTCCGAAGCGGCAAGCCACATGCCGCGCGCACCAGCTGCTCAAATTGGCTAACATTGCACGCATCCATGCTCCAATGGCCGGAATTATGCGGGCGTGGCGCTATCTCATTTACCAACAATGATCCGTCTGTTGTAATAAAAAACTCAACAGCTAAAATTCCCACGATACCCAGTGAGGTCGCTATGGTGATGGCCATCTCTGCTGCCTGCTCATGCACGGGACGCTTGACTTGTGCGGGGACGATTGACCTATCCAAAATGCCGTCAACGTGATAGTTTTGGGCAATTGGAAACAGCTCGTGTGATCCGTCCGCTGCCACAGCAATAATCAGGGAGATCTCTTCGTGAATATCGACAAACTTTTCCAAAATATAGCTGCGGCTCCAATCTAGGGATGACGCCCCGGAGATATCGCTGCTGCTTTTTAGCGTGTACTGCCCCCTGCCATCGTATCCTAGCTCTGCGGTCTTGAGTAGGCATGGATAGCCAATGTTGTCAACGCTACCTAGAAGTTCTGCGTGGCTGTTTACTACCGCAAAATCCGCCACCGGGATGCCAAGATTACATATGTGCTGCTTTTCTCGTATCCTGTTTTGCGCAATATGCAGCGCAGTTCTTCCCGGATGCACGGGGACTTTTTCTGCAATGATGTCTATTGCACTAATGGGTATGTTTTCAAATTCTATTACCGCGAGGTTAATTGCAGATGCAAAATCCAACAGTTTGCTGCCATCACTAAAACTCGCAATGGTGGAGGTGTTGGTAACGAAGACTGCTGGATCATCATGGTGTTCTGCAAATACGTGGGTTCTGTAACCCATTTGTGATGCGGCCAGGGACGTCATCTTACCGAGTTGCCCTCCGCCCATGATGCCAATGATGGTACCAGTGTGGACATATGATTTTGGCATGTGATAGCGATTGATGTAGAAACAAAAAGCAACTATAATTATACCGCTGGGAGGAGATTCTTCAATTAGGGTCTGGTGGACCGCGCGTTTGTTTTACGAAGTTGTGGGGTGTGCTGCGCTATGACGACGCCTAGATGTGGCGGTGCGACTGGTCTGATAGAAGTTGAGGTAACACCGAGTTATCTCGAAGAGCATTCGATGCCGCACGAGAATTGCTACATATGGCTTTACAGCGTCAAGATCAAAAATGTCAGCAATTCTACAGTACAGCTGCTGAAGCGCAGCTGGAAGATAATAGATTCTAAAGGCATGGTAAACGAGGTAAGCGGATCTGGTGTTGTGGGTCGGCAACCCGTGCTGAAGCCCGGGGGGTTTTTCGAGTACACCAGTGGTACGTGCCTGAGTACGCCGTCCGGGGTTATGAACGGGTGGTACCAATTTGTGGATGAGGACAAGGCGCAGGTGTTCTACGTAGATGTGCCTACCTTTTCGCTCGATAGCCCGTACGATATTGTGAGGCTTAACTAGGCTGCCTTTTTCGGCCGCCGCGCTTGCTGCCTGCTGGTGCCGCCTCGGGGTTCCGTGTGGCGCGTTACAGGTTGTCTTGCCTCGCGTCTTGCTTGGTGTGGGCTTTGCTGAGTCCGCTATGGTGGCGTCATGCGCCTTCTCTTCCGCAAGTGGGGCCATGGCGGTCATGTTTTTGTTTTATCGTGCTTTCGCTCACCGCATATCCGCGGTTATCTGGCACAACGTGCTATTGTGACGAACACGTTAACACTAAGCAAGTCAATTGCCATGTTAAATGTGGGAGGGATTTGTGGCTGTGAGCCGCTGCTAATTAGGGGGTGACGGCGCGGCGGACATCTGCTATCCTACAAGAGAGGACTGCGCTAGGTTGCTGTATGGAGGTTGGGTGTGACGTGCTTGGATTCTCTACAAACACGCAGGCAGTTACGTGTAGGCGGAAGTTCTCATGACTACTTCGCGTTGGATGCGGCCTACCAGGGGCTGGGTCTAGATGGCGCTAGGCTGCCGTTTGTGCTCAAGATTTTGCTAGAGAATCTGTTGCGCAACGAAGATGGCGTCCATGTTACGCTTGGTGACCTAAAAAGGCTGGCTAACCGCATAAACACGGGCGTAGAGTGTGAAGTGAGTTTCATGCCCGCCAGGGTTATCATGCAAGATTTTACGGGAGTGCCCGCGCTTGTGGACCTGGCAGCTATGCGCGATTATGTGCGGGAAAAGGGACGTGATCCGAGCCTAATAAATCCAAAAATTCCTGTGGATCTGGTAATAGACCATTCCGTGCAGGTTGATTTCTACGGCACGCAAGATGCACTGGCAAAAAATGTCGGGCTGGAGATGTCGCGGAATTTGGAGCGCTATAAATTCCTCAAGTGGGGGCAGTCCGCATTTAGCAACTTTCGTGTGATACCACCTGGCGTTGGCATATGCCACCAGGTTAATCTCGAACATTTGGCCAAAATTGTGTGGAACCGCGGCGGAGTTTTGTGCCCAGACACTGTTGTTGGGACCGATAGCCATACCACAATGGTAAACGGGATTGCAGTGTTGGGATGGGGCGTTGGAGGGATAGAGGCCGAAGCCGTTATGCTTGGGCAGCCGATAGTCATGGTAGCACCTGAAGTGTTAGGGGTAGAGTTACATGGCAAGTTGCGCGAGGGTGTGACCGCGACAGACACGGTGCTGACAATCACTAACCTTCTCAGAAAGAAGTGCGTGGTGGGGAAATTTGTTGAGTTTTACGGAGATGGACTCAAGAATTTATCTGTGTTTGACCGAGCCACCGTTGCAAATATGGCGCCAGAATACGGCGCAACCTGCGGATTTTTCCCATTTGATCAGGGCACGCTAGACTATCTAGACGTTACCGGACGCTCGAAAGAAGAGCTAGACATTGTTGAGGCATATCTGCGTGCGCAGGGTTTGTGGTACAACAATGGCAGCCAGGCAGTTTATTCAGATAAGCTCGTCGTGGATTTGGCGGATGTGCAACCTGTTGTTGCTGGGCCTAAAATGCCGCAGGAGCGGGTTTTACTGTCTCAAGTTCCCAACACTCTGGCAGGGTGTGCAACACATAACAAAACCGAGCACAATTCCGTTGTGAAAAACGGAGATGTAGTTATCGCGGCGATTACCAGCTGCACTAACACCTCTAACCCACATGTGATGATTGCAGCGGGGCTGGTTGCGCGTAAGGCAAAACAGCTCGGGATCAAGCCCAAGCCCTGGGTTAAAACTTCCCTCACACCCGGTTCCAGGGTTGTTGAAGCATACTTACAATCTTCGGGCCTGCAGGAGTGCTTGGATTTCATTGGGTTCAATATCGCTGGGTACGGGTGTGCGACCTGCATAGGGAATTCCGGCCCGCTTGCTAAGGAAATCGAAAGCCTGATCAAAGAGCAGGATTTGCTAGTCGCATCTGTTCTATCTGGTAACCGGAATTTTGAGGGAAGGATACACCCATGCGTTAAGGCCAATTTCCTCGCTTCGCCGCCTCTTGTGGTCATTTACGCCCTGGCGGGCACAGTTCTCTTGGATCTAACGCGCGATCCTGTGTGCCAGGATTCTCGTGGTAATGACGTTTTCTTGCGTGACCTATGGCCTTCAAGCGGTGAAATTGAGGAGGTGATTGCAAAATTTGTATCCAAGGAGGTCTTTGCGGAAAAGTATAAGGATGTCTTCAGTGGTGATGACATTTGGAAAAACGTCGAATATAGGGGTGATGCAACCTACAATTGGGAGCCTGGCAGCACATATGTGCAAAGCCCGCCCTATTTTATGGGTGAGACCGGCGGCAGGGTGGTTGGCAGGAAATTTAACATAAGTGGCGCAAGAATATTGATGTTGCTTGGCAGCGGAATCACTACCGACCATATTTCTCCTGCCGGCAATATTCCTTTGAAAAGCCCCGCAGGCGAGTTTCTTATGCATAATGGCGTCAAAGAACGGGATTTCAATTCATACGGTGCCAGAAGGGGCAACCATCACGTAATGTTGCGGGGTACCTTTGCCAACATCAGAATAAAAAATGAGATGCTCAATGAAGTGCAGGGGGGTTCACGAAGCACGTCCCAACTGAGAGAGTTATGACGGTGTTTGAGGCTGCCATGCTCTATAGGGAGGCCAATGTGCCGCTGGTGATTATTGCGAAACAGGGATACGGTGCAGGGTCTAGTAGAGACTGGGCGGCAAAAGGCACGCTGCTGCTTGGGGTCAAGGCTGTAATAGCGGAAGATTTTGAACGCATACACAGGTCCAACCTAGTGAGCATGGGGGTGTTGCCACTAACTTTTAAACGGGCTAGTGACAACATGTTTTCTGGTAATGAAGTGATAACATTAAGCGGTAATGTTGGTGTCGGCGAGGAAATTGTGTGCAAAATTCGCGAAGCGGATGGCTCTGAGAGGGAAATTCTCCTATTGTGCGCGATCAACACCGAAGTCGAGGAGGAGTATCTTGCCTCTGGAGGTGTGCTGCACTACGTTTTGAAGAAGGTGGTGGGAGAGAGCGTTGCCGGCAATGCGTGACGTAGGCCGTAGTGCGCGGCTTTCCGCCGCACTGCTTATTCTATAATCTTTTGCACGAAAAAACATCCGGCTTCTGTGCCCACTTCAGAGTGGGAAAGTACCTGATCTCTGATGCCTCCATCATCCACAACGTCATCACGTACCTGCGATGGACCAGGTGTTCCCCCGTACAGTACAGGGTCTACACCCGATGTGTCAACCTCAGACAACATATTAAACCACGCGACCACATTTCCGAGCTCTTCGCAGTACCGGTCAACCTCATGTTCCGGTACCCTGAGCCTCACCAACCTGGCCGCCCTAGCGAGCTCTTCGTGCCCCACACTGTAGGCTGCTCCATCTGAGGGTTTACTCATAACTTGTACCTCATAAAGTGCGATAGTACGCAGTCTCCCAAAAGCTTGCCTACTGATTGTACTTTTATCTTACCCTCTGGGAAGGATACCCCGCTTATTGTATCTGTCACCACCAAAGAGTCCAGCTCTGACGCCTCTATGGCGTCAACCGCGCTGCCAGAGAACACACCATGGGTTATGCGCGCGTGTACACTCATGGCCCCCCTCGTTTTCAGGGCTGCCGCTGCGTTGCACAGCGTACCTCCCGAGTCTACTATATCATCCAAAATGACGCAATGCCTATCCTTTACGCTGCCGATGACGTGCACAACCTCAGATACTCCGGGGCTTTCACGATATTTGTCAATTACCGCCACCTGCACGGAGTTGACCTTGCGCCCTTCTGACAGCGCCCGAACGAACCCCCTAACCCTGGGCAGGGACCCACAGTCAGGCGCCACAACCGCCAGCTTGTCTAGTATGTGGCTGTCACCAATCTCCTCGATAAATAACTCCGCTACGGGCAGATTGGTAAGCGGCATTTCGAAAAACCCGGCTGCCTGGCTGGAATGCAGGTCTACGGTAATCAAGTGATCTATCCCAGACGCTCCAAGCAACTTTGCGACGACCTTAGAGCTAAGCGCGGACGTTACTGCACCATACTCACCCGCTACCCGGGACGTTACCCTATCCTGCCGAGAGTAGCACATGTAGGGCACCACAGCGGTTACCCTATCTGGCGCGCAAGTCCGCCGCACAACATCTGCCAACAGCAGAAGCTCCATCAAACTATCATTCGCTGGTTTGCACAAGGATTGCAGCAACACCACGTTCTTATACGGCGCCTCCGCAGCGCCATTGGGAAACTCAACGTTGATTTCTCCGTCCGCGAACCTAGAAACGCAGGGTGTGACTACCGGGAACCCTGTAACACTTGACAAACTTGCAGCAAGAGCTGTGGCAGTGCTGCCAGGTACTATTACCATACTGACCAAACGTTGCCATTAACGAGCGCATGATAATTAGGTGCGTCACAAAAGTAAACATGTTTACCATACGTGGTACCATAATTTTTCACTCTGCTATGCGAAGTTGCCATGTTCACCGAACAGGATGTAGGAAAATTCTGGAAAAGATCGCAGATCCGGAAACAGGTAGCAACGTGGCCAGCGTCGGTAAATTCTCTATCACCCTGAATGAGGGCAATGTGGGCGTGATATTAGACATGCCCGGACAGGTTACTAAATCGTGGGAACAGAGCTTCAAAGCGAAGTGTATAAACGAAATCCAGAAGGGCATATCTGGCCTATCAAGTGTAACGGTTGCTCTGGTGCAAAGACGCACACAACACACACCCAAGGTTACAATCGAGGGGGTGCGCAATATGGTGCTGGTTGTTTCCGGTAAGGGAGGTGTGGGAAAATCCACCGTGGCGACTCAAATTGCCCTTTCTCTGGTAAGGCGCGGATACAAAGTTGCGCTGGTGGATGTGGATATTTATGGCTCTTCAATTCCGCACCTACTTGGGGCCGACGCCCTGGCTGGAATCGACCGTAATGGCATGATAGTGCCCCTGGAAAGTTTTGGGTTGAAGAGCATTTCGATTGGGAACCTTGTGGAGGACAAAAACAAGGCGATAGTATGGCGTGGCCCCATGCTTACCAAGGCAATCGATAAACTTATGGTAGGCACGAGCTGGGG
>CADEAB010000372.1:1087199-1301789 GCA_902825105.1 Syncerus caffer | reverse complement strand
ACTGGATCGGTGCCGGAATTGGTGTGCATGAAGCGCTAACCAAGCTCCACGCGGTGGCTAAAGAGAATGGCATACGTGACGCAGAGCTAATTTTTGATTTTTTTCTTCAAGATCGGTATATTATCGAAAGGATTGAGGGCAGCCTCCACCTCTCCCAATTACTGAGATACATCTTGTATTTTTCCCAGTTAGAGGACCCCAGCCTGCATGTTCTCAGGGGTCTTCGTTTACGTTTGGATGACATGCTGGAGCACATTTACCCGTCAGACCTGTTCGTAAACGAAATGGTAGGCATGTTTCTAAACGATCCTCGGCACAAGCCCCACCTGAGATATTCGTTGTCCGAACCCCAGCACGTTAGTGATTACATAAGGCAAAAGGCGTTTGACGCCTTTAGAGATGTCTTGAACGTGAATTTTGTCAAGCGCAATGCGAAGAAAACCGAGGGGGAATATAAGGTGTTCGCGAAAACGCTTGAAGCCATGCTAAAGCGGGCCAACATTTGGGGTAGGTATAAGGATTCGGACGCCACAAAGCGAATGTTTTCTGACGCTTTTATAAAGGATGCTGCCGGTAAATCGCGGTGTTTTGCTCTGGGGTTGAATAATATTTTGCTCACTATGGCGGGTGTTGCAATTGCCAGAGAAAGCATACCAGATTTTGACAGTTCGCACGCATTTACCAAACAGATGCTTAATGTGCATACGTATGATTTTTAGGAAGCTGTCTCAAAGTTCATGAAGAGCGCACACCATACGATGAGGGCATTCGTAAAGTTGTGGAAGGGGCCGTGTCTGACTTGCTTGGTCAGGGGAGTTACGGCAATGTGAGCGATCAGGAATTTGTAAGGGTGTTGCAAAAGCTGCAGGGGATGTCTCCCAAAAGTAGGCCATGTGCTGGACATGAGCCGGATTCCGGAGCCGATGGTATGTGTTGCGGGGTTCGCCTTATATCTCACCCTGCATTTTTGAAGGCTGCTAATCAGGAATTCCGCAATGTTGTGAAGGATTTTGTTACGCTGCTTGGTAAATGGGACAATGTGCGCGCCTTTCGGCGCCACTGGAGCAGATACGAGGATAATGCTAGAGCGGTGATGGAACGGGCGTTTAATAGTAGTGTAGCACATAAAAAAGCGTACATAGAGAGCGCAGATGCGGAGGAGCAGCATTGTGACAATTACAGATATTTTGGGCCGCCCGGTCTAGCTTTCTATCATCAGATTTACAATGTGATAAGTGATGGGTTTTATTTGAGTGAGACTGTGACTGATCCGGGCATGTCAGACGAAGAGTATGAGAAAGCATATGAGGCTTACGAGGCCATGTACGATCTTGCAGTACGTGCCGGGCATCTCCATGAAGATGGAGGCAAGCCTGGTTTTGCTGCGATGAAGAATTGGTTCACAAGGCCTGCAGTGGGCACCCCGGTGCTTTCATTCCTGTTGGATCATCTCCTTCCTGCACTAAAAGGAGGCATCCGGACCTTTGCTACGCAAGCTGAAGCTGACGCGTGGATAGGTGAGATTGAGTCTCACATAGAGAAGTTTGCTCAAGACTCTAAATCTCTAAACCTACTGGCTTTATACGGGGATCTCTATTTTGGGAAGCTTTCTCTAATCGAGAACATGATGCTACCATTTAATATGCGGGGCAAGGTTTATGAGTTGCTGCAAGGTCCGCAGGGTGCCAGCATATCGGAGCTTGTCAAGCATCAGAAGAAGAGCATTGAAGAATTATACCTTGAAGCACAGCTTCACCCTCCAGTGGATGATGTATCACATCCTCTGCTAGACGAGCTCACCATCTATGATCGCTCCTCACTCACACGTGCGATGAAGTTTGCGGCAATAGGCGTGCCATATATCCCCATGGTTAATTTTTATCACACGGTTCGGATGCTGCTTAAGGAGAAAGTAAGGGTGGTATCATGAGTCATGCGTGCGTTACAGAAAGACTATACAAATGCAAGTGCGCATCCGCGTGGATAATGCCTAGCCCATTGGGTGCAGGAGCCTGAACGACGCCCCCAATGCTCTACAACGCATAGACTAAGCACTCAATATCAGGTGCAATACAAAGTGTGACGCTTCTCCCGAAGCTAGGTACCCAGCTCAGGGGCTGGGAAGATGCAGGGTATGCCGTACATAACAAGCCATAATATCTAAACAAGGAAAACGTGAAAGCGCGAAGACGGACCAAGTAGGGTTAACTCCCCACTGGGAAAGATGGCAGGGTATGCGACGTACCCAATACAAGCAATATCTAAACAAGGAAACTGAAAGCGAATGATGCAGGGTATGCCGTACATCCAAGCATTATATCTACTACAAGCTACAGATCTGTAGTGACTGTGACATTAATCAATCTCAAGTTAGGTACATAACCATTACCTTCACGTCTCGGTTGTATGGGAATTAAGCCAAATTTTAGCGGTGCTGAGTTACCGTGTGGGCACGTGTTCTGGTGGGTTGGTGGATGTTGTTTAGGGATAGGTGGCGCCATGTCATCATCCTGGCGCTTCTCTTGTTGTGCTTGCCAAACGCAGTTATGGTTCAGAGTTCTGCAGCTGCAGCCGCCCCTGCAGCAGGTGCCCCTAAAGTACCCGCTGCTGCCCCTGAAACACCCGCCTCTCCCGCTCAGAGCCCTGCATCCGCCTCCGATTCATCCACTGCAGGATCTGCCTCTTCTGCTTCGAGCCCTACAACAGTTCCCGCCCCTGCTGGGCAAGGTCCTGAAGGCCCACCCGGTCCAGAACCAGGTCCCGGACCTGGGGGAGAGCCTGGTATGGGGGGTGAGGGCGAACAGAGCGGCCCCCTTGGTGGCGCGTGCTGGCTCACAAAACAGACTGTCAAACCGGTAGGTATGGTCCGAAGCGGTGGCACGAATAATGCGGTACCTGCTGGTGCGGGCATAAATGTTTGTGCGGCATGGCCGGCCTGTGGCACTTGCGTGCGCATGTATGAGGGCGACTGCAGGCACGTCTATCCATCCTTTGTTATGGTATACAGCGCACACGATGCCAAAGGTGCAGAACAAATTTGTGCATGTAAGGCGAAGTCATGCTACCTGCCCTGGGATTCCACAGAGTGGAGCAAAAACTGCTACCAGCACCTGGGATGCTTCGACAAGGCAGTTGCTACGGCGGCGGGGCCATTCTGTAATGTGCTGCCCAGACACCACCGTCCCACAACCGTCAGGTTTGTTCCGCTGGAATTTTCCAAACAGAGTTTTTGGATTCCAGGATTTGTCGCAATAGTCGAGAGCTGGGAACAGAAAGACGGCGTCCCGACCAAGAAAGTGAGTAAGCACGTAATCCACCCGGGCGGGAAGCAGCCTGAAACTGCATCCGGTAATGCTTCCAGTAGCAGTCAAAGTGTGGCGACTACAACTGCTAGCAGTCCAGGCACCCAAGCCGCAGCAGCCGCAGCAATTGCAATGAGTAATGTGTCCCAAGAAAGCCAACCTGCGGCAACAAGCAACCAACCTACGACGGCAAGTGCGTCCACCACAGAGGAAGAGAAGCAAAAACGCACATGGCATATCACGGGTGAGATAATAAATGGGGAACCAAAGGACTACAGCTTTTCTGATAACGGGAAGACACACCATCTCAAGGTGCGCAGGGTACACGATACCGTTTGTGTGGGGTACTACGGCGAAGATGCGGAAAAAAAATCCGCAATTTCCGATGGATGTGTCCCCATCCCAACAATGGAGCGGCCATTAGTGTACCAGGCTTTTAGGGACCAAGGCGGTAAGGAAAGCCCTTTTAAGGGTAATCATAGTAGTTTGGGAAAGACTCTTTTTGGTGGCCAGCCCCGTGATTGGGCATATACGTGTCCCATGGCAGTTTCAATTGCGAAAAATCACAACATGCTACGGAAGAATAAGGATCATAAAGGGAAGTACGAAGTTGATTTTTACTACGGTGCGTACATGGGGCCGCCAGACTGTTCAGTTATCGCTGTGGATACACGTAAGGAGAACTGCAACTGCTTTGCTAATGGGAACAATCAGCGTTTTGATGATTGCAAAAGAAGCTGCAAAGTCGATACTCCCAAGAGCATACCAACCTGTATTCTCGGTCTATATTGGGGTAAGGAGCGAGCAACACGGGAGGAAAAAAAGCTAGACAGGGACAAAATTGGCAAAGTTTTCGACCTTTGGAAGGGGGTAAAAAGTAATATGCCATCGTTTATTAAGAACGAAATGCATAATAACCGTCGACTACAAACCGTACTCAACCTGGTAAAAAGGGACATGGACCACCTGAAAAGGGAAATACCGTCAAAAGGTCCACATTCACTTGGCCAGAGCTGTATATTCGGATACAAGCAGTGCGTGAAATTTAATGGAACAACGTGTCACGATGAGAAGCATAATAAGGAGGACTGGAGCGGTAAATATTACGAAGACCCGCAGGGCATGTTTGTGGGTTATGCAACCGCGCAATTTGCAAGTGAGCGGGGAGAGAAGGATGAAAAGCAACGCATAGAGAAAAAAAGCAGCGCAGAGTTTTTGGGGGTTGCTACAGACCCGGCATTGCGGGAAATGCGGCAATCCTGTGTTGATGCTGAGGATAGAGAGGGCAAGAGCAAAGTCTGCCAGTATGAGACCGCTGAGAATGAGCAAGCCAATGTTCTGTGCGTATCCGGTGTGGGGTCTGATGTTTCCGAATATGAAATCCGAAGCAAAAGTGATAGCGGTGTAGCGCGTACTTGGCTCAGAAAACAGCCAAAGGTTTTGCGGCGCTATGTCCTGGTGGACGCGGGAAATGACACCAGAAGGGTGGCATGCGATGATAAATATTCTATTGTTCTTGGTTCATTGAACCAGGATATTCTGGACAAAACAACGGTGCAAGATGGACAGTACATATTCCCGAAGGAATTTCTCGAACGCAGCTTTGTCAAGGGTGGCAGTGACCCGTGTTCTAGTCCCGATGCCAAGATAGTATACTATTACGAATCCGGCGGATTCACCTCTGACCCCGGTGTTCTCTCTAGATGTAGCCACCCGGTTACGCAATACTATGGTCCCGGCAAGGAAGTTAGGGGTTGCGCATATGAATATGTTAGCATGGATGATTATCGCCCCCTTACATTTAGTGGCATCACATCCGAGCACGACGTTCCCGCGGCTGGTACCACCCCGGTAACTGCCGTTGGGCAAGCGTATGCAAACGTGGCGGTTCAGTCAAGCACTGCGCAGGCTAACAATGCGGTGCAGGCAACAACTGGCAGCGAAGTTCCGAAGAAGTTAACCACCGACCTCGAATTGAAGCCTCTCAACCCATATGACCGTGGATTGTGTATCGACAAATTTCCCAGACACTGGTACGAGCCGCGGTATTCCTACCCCAATGAGAATGGTAAGCACACGTACAACTATAACACGGCTGATAAAGACGAGCCAGAGCTACAGATCTACAAAAGGGTGGCAAGTTGCTTCTTGTCAGGTGAGATGAACCCCACTGTTACTAAGAACTATGTCATGCTGAAATTCAAAGCTGAAGACAAAACAAAGCTGAGGGGATGCAATTTCTACCGTATTGAAGCATGGGGGGGAGGTGAGGCTGCCGCAACAACTGAGACTGGTGAGCATAGATCTGGAAGGCCCGGACAATATTCCATGGTGGTGCTACGCAACCCTAACTGCACAGATGAAGGGTGCCAAGCTTTTTCGGAGAACAAGGGTACAAAGAAGGTCAAGGACTTGGAGCTTTCCATTGAAGTTGAAATCGGGGAAGGAGGGCGGCGCGGCAAGAACAAAAAGAACCCCACGACGGGAAATAACAACGACCTTGGAGTAGGTGGCGACACCACAGTAAGGTTTTGTGTCTGTACAGGCAACAATTGTGCAAAAGCGTTAGGGAGTACGAACGGTAATAATGGTAAGAAGTGTTACGACATCATGACGGCAGTGGGGGGCGGCAGTAAACATGCTGGGGAACTGAATGCACAAGCTATTAAGGACTTGGTAGTCAGCTATCGGACTATCACCGGTGATGTGCTGGCAAGTGATGAAGGAGCCACCAAGTTGCTACTGGAAGGGCGCGCGATGTTTACGAAATTCCCGCTGGAAATGAACTTTCCGCTATATGGCCAGGAAGGCAAAATGAAGGAGTGGCTGAAACTGGGAATCGCAGAGCATTTTCAGGGCAGGAGCTTGCCCAAGGAGTTGTGTGTATGGAAGGACAGGTACTACACCTACCATGACCCCGGCAATTTCTTTATTCCGGGCATGGGGGGCTGCTGGGGAGAAGGAAGGGACATTCCAGGATTGGGTGAGAGCGGGGCCGCGATGATTACCTGTGAGTTGTGGGATGACAAAAGAGATCCTACATTTCTTGATAATGGTATAGATCCACCAAAAGAAATAAAGGCACAGAAGCAGGAGGCTGCGAAAAAACCTGCAGCTGCAAAACCCGCCGCCACAAGCTCCACTCCTACACGGCCTCGTGAGATACCCAAACAAGGCAAGTGTGGCGACCTACCGGCAAGCTGTAAGTGTAAGGAGGTTGGTAATGGGATAGGTAACATACAGGTACTGTCCATGGTGGGCTAGGTTCCAGATAGCTCATGGGACGACCATTACGCCTGCACCGGAGGCATAAGAACGTACACTGAAAAGTTTAGTGATGTGAAGAAATTTGAAGCATATAGCCATTCTTGGGTGAGGGTGAGGTACATGTGGGGATGCGACGATAAGTCGTGTGTGCATTATAGGGACTACACAAACAAGCAGAGGACCAGGAGGGTTACCGGGAAGATGCAGGGTATGCCGTACATCCAAGCATTATATCTACTACAAGCTACAGATCTGTAGTGACTGTGACATTAATCAATCTCAAGTTAGGTACATAACTATTACCTTCACGTCTCGGTTGTATGGGAATTAAGCAAATTTTAGCGTTGCTGAGTTACCGTGTGGGCACGTGTTCTGGTGGGTTGGTGGATGTTGTTTAGGGATAGGTGGCGCCCGGTTTTCGCTACCGCGGCCGTAGCACTTCTCCTATCTGTTGTGCCTTGTATAGTAAGGGCCAGCGACGGCCTTACTGTAGAGAAAGCAAACCCTGATGATGCGCGCGCGTTTGACAATGTCCCAGTTAATAGCTGTAGACTAGGCGTCCAGGGTGTTGCTCTTGCTGCAGAGGTGTCAGGCGTAGGCTCAATGACGCCACTATTGACTGCCAGGTTGAAAGTTTGTGCGGCGTGGCCGGCCTGCGGCACTTGCGTGCGCATGTATGAGGGCGACTGCAGGTATATATTCCCCACCTACGTAATGGTGTATGGCGTGCAAGACCCGGCCGGACCGGGAAAGATCTGTGCGTGCAAAGCGCTCGCGTGCAGCCTCCCCTGGGATCCCGGTGGCTGGAACAAAAGTTGTATGCAAGATTTGGGATGCTTCGATAAGCCTCTCCTACGCGATGCCGGGCCGTTCTGTAATGTGCTGCCTGGTCGCAAAAGATCTGCCAAGGTCAGGTTTGTCCCGCTGGAATTTTCCAAACAGAGTTTTTGGGTTCCAGGATTTGTGGCAATAGTCGAAAGTTGGGTACAAGACAGTGCGAGCAGCAAGGTACTTCACCGCAAAGTCAGGAAGCATATAATCAACCCAGGCAAAATCGGAGACTTTGAAGGCATTATCGGCCAGAAAAAGGATGAGTACATATGGCATACCAAGGGTTGGAAGGATGATAAGGAAAGCCAAGAGTGGGCTATTTCTGAGCAGGAAAAAAGTTACTCCTTCTCCGATGCCGAAACCAAACACTATCTGAAGGCAAGAAGAGAGCAGGATACTGTGTGTGCGAGGTACTATGGTACCGACCCGAAGATGAGCACCGAGCTTTTTGAGGAGTGTCTGCCAATCCCACCTATGGAGCCGCCCAGGATTTACCAGGTTTACAGTCTCAAAAATTCTGTTGGGCAGTGGTACTACAACAAGTACATAAAAGACTACTGCAAAAACAGCGCTGCCAGCAGAACTGAGTATCTGATTATTAGCGATGAATCTGAGAAGTATCGAATTCAGTTCATCAGAGACAAAAATTCAGTCAAAGATAACGCAAGGCGCCTTGATCTGAGTGACAATAGTTACCGGGGTGAGTCCGACCGGGCGTTCGTGCAACACCTCAAGAAACACACGAGCGGTACTGATACAACCGGCAAGTGGATAGAGTTTAACGAGGCGGGAGGTCCATGGGCAATACATGAAGAGCAGATAGTGGACAAATCTTCTGATTGGTACAAGCAGCACATAGCTAAAAATGCAAACAAAAGGACGCGATCTTCCGTGGTTGACGTATGTGAGCGTGAGCTCAAAGAATGTGTAAAGTTTGGTGGCAAGGACATGTGTGCGGATGCTAAGTCTGCCGGGGCGTCGGGGAATGTGCCAAGTGTTTTGCAACTTTTGCGCGGCGGGACTAATAGCCAACAAAAATGGGATACCAAAACTAGCTACTATAAGCACCCTGTAGGGGCGTTTTTGGGGTACTCCTCTTTAGATTTTATAAAGCAGGAAGTTAAGAAAGTAGCCCAAGATTATGGGGGTAACGCGAACAAGGTGGAGTTCGTTGGGGTTGCGGTAGACAAGAATCGTGAACTTGGGGGTGCCTGCGGTAGGGTGGGTGATAACAGCCACGACAATAAATGCGAGTACTACGTAGTGAAGACTGGCAAACCCAAGGTTATGTGTATTACGGGAATAGGGTCTGGGACTGAGATATCTGATTACGAAGTTACAAGCACCATCGATGGGGGTATATCCCGTACGTGGCTTAAGAAACAGCCCAAAATGTTGAGGCGCTACGTGCTGGCAGGCGAGGATGACGGCGCAAGGAGGGTTTTGTGTGACGACAAGTACTCTATAAATTTAGAGCTCCTGAGCCAGCCCGTTTTGGACAATATTGTGGTAAAAGATGGGCGCTTTGTGGTTCCGAAAAAGTTGTCCGGTGGGGCGTCTAGTGGAGGAAAAAGCAACGGCGACCCTTGCGCGCGCGCTGACTCCAACACAGTATACTATTACGAATCAGGCAGGTTCAGCACCGAGCCGGGCAGTCTTGCTGGGTGTGTTGACCCCAGTACGCAGTACTACGCCCCAGGGCGCAAGGTTGAAGGTTGTACGTACGAGTATGTAAGCATGGACGACTACCGCCCAGTGTCGCTCGGTGGGCGTGTTAGCAGGAGCGCGGGTTATTACTTCCCGGCTGGGGTTTCTACCGGTGATAAAATTGAAGAAGAGGGGGCGACTGTAAAGCTGCGGCCTCTGAGCGTTTATGACCGCGGGTTGTGTATAGATAATTTCGCCAGGTCCTGGTACGAGCCTGAGTATAAAATTACAGGCGAGCGAACACAAACTGTTAATAAAGAATACGTGGTGCTGAAGTTTGAGGCTTCCAACGGAGACCGGACAGCTGGAACTGCATCGACTCAGAACGGTAAATGGTGCCAATTCTACAAAATTGAGGCGTGGGGAGGAGGCGAAGCCGCTGCAATTACCGAGATGGGCATGCATAGATCTGGAAGGCCGGGACAGTACGTTGTGGGAATACTGCGTAATCCCGATCAGAAAAACAACTACAACTGCGATGTGTTTACTCACAACAAGCAACGGTGGGCCAATATCAGCGATCTGGAGTTTTCGATTAAGGTTGACATCGGAGAAGGAGGTGAATCTCAGCAGCCCAAGAAGACGGAGAGCAACAAGCAACCCCCGGTTGGATATGTTAGAACTGAAGTCCAAGGGAGCTACGGTGGCGGTACAGGTGCCGGTGGTGATACGGTGGTGAAATTCTGCACTAAGAAGAAAAATTCCACTAGCAACCAAAACGGTACTCAAACTCAAAATAATGCGCAAAACACGGAACAGTGCCATGAAATCATGCGGGCCGTGGGTGGAGGTAGCACACATCCCGGAGTGCTCAATGTAGCAGCGATTAAAGATTTAATGGTCAGCTATCGCACCATCATTGGAGACGTGCTAGCAGGGGATGATGGGGCCGCTAGATTGCTGCTGGAAGGACGTGCAATGTTCACGAAATTTCCACTGGAAATGAATTTCCCACTCACGCGGGAGAAAGAACGTATACTAAAGGTGAAAGAGTATTTTGAAGGACGCAGCTTGCCTAGAAGCCTGTGCAAGAAAAGGCTCAGGTACTCCAAGTGGCGCGAGAATGACGTCTTTGTTCCAGGCATGGGGGGATGTTGGGGCGATGATGGCGGTAATACGCCCGGCTTAGGGGAAAGTGGTGCCGTTATGATTACCTGTGAGCAGTGGGATACCGTAGGGCCGCAAGAGCTCGGGTTTGAGGATGAAATGGGGCCTGAGAGGGCGTTAGCACCGGGTAGGGCAACAGGGGAAACACGACCTGGTGAGCCCGGTTCTGCTGTTGAGACAGGCGGGGCTGGCAGGGGGGCCGGATCTGGGGCGACAGCACGGCGGCCCACTACGCCCAAGGATAAAGCGACTACTCCTGCGGGTAGAAGAACTGAGTCTACGGTGAGGGAACTGCAGGTTGGGCAACCTAAGCCTGCTGCGCCTAAGCGCGAGCCTCAGCCTGCTAAGCCGAAATGGCCGGCGAAGAAGAAATACCTGTACTGTCCATGGCATGCTTGGTGGACCATAGGTGACGGCTACTATAGTTGTATAGGAGGCCTGCGTGAGTACGAGGAAGAGTTTAAGAGCGAAGCAGACTACGAATACTTCCTCGCTAGGCAGTACAAGGTGCGGGGACTGTATGGCTGCGACGATGAGAAGTGCGCACACTTCGCGCGGGGCTATACAAATAATCGCTACGCTTCAGGGTGGTCTAAGTGGAAGAAAATTGAGGAGCTGGACAGGAAGTATAAACGGGGTGCGTATAGCCAGCCAAAGAAGTAGAGGCGGGGCCAGCGATGCTAGCCTGCTGGTTATGCTTCTATAGTTGCCTGGATTCCAACTTGACCAACTTGTCATTATCATCAAACGTAAAAACTTCCACAAGGCGAGAGCCAGGCTTCCCAGTTGGTTGGGGGGGGGGGAGAATAGTGGATGACATGCGTGAGGTGGATGACGTGTGTGAGGTAGATTGCGTGCGTGAAGTAGACTGTGTGTATAAAGTAGGCTGTGCACGTGAGGTGGATGGCGTGTGTGGAGTAGGCTGTGCAGTAGGTTGGGGTGGGCTATACAACTCACTGTCCCGCGGTTGCAACCCTGCTGCTGGTCGTTTCCAATAGCCGATAAGCAGTGCCGTTTGTAGTGGAATGTCTCCCAATTTGGTCCGGCACCCGTCAAAGTCCAATTTTTCCCCCTTGGCCCCGCACTTCTGTACGGATTCAGACGCCACTGCCACCCTTCCGTCTGCAGAGACGTCTATCCCAACCTGCTGTTTTAACTGCTTACTAGTGCTCCAAGATACTACCATGTTTAGTGCACCAACCACGACAAGGTAGCTGTGACAATCACCTATTGGACCAGATATACTTACGGTCCTGCCATCACCGGAGGGATTAGAAAACTGTATCTCATCTCCATCTGTTGTTATGACACACGATGTTTTCTGTTTACCATTACCAGGGTCCCAGGTAATGGTATGGCCCTTATGCACAGTTACGGAACTGCCTGGTTGCTGTACATGTTCCGTGGAGGGTTGCGCACTTAAGTGGGACTTCCCCCGTTTCTCCGGCTGTTTCCAATAGCCGATAAGCAGCGCTTGTTTTAGGGGAGTGTTTCCCAGCTTGATCCCGCACCCGTCAAAGTCCAGTTTTTCCCCCTTAGCTCCACACTTCTGTACTGATCCAGATGCCACATTTACCTTTCCGTCTGCAGAGACGTCTATTCCAACCCGCTGTTGTAACTGCCGACTAGTGTTCCAAGAGGCTTCCAGATTCAGTGTGCCCTCTATAACTAGGTAGCTGTGCTGATTATGCCTGGTGGGACCCTTAATAGTTACGGTACCAGCGTCAAGACTCCTAACCCCTATTATCTCATCTCCATCCATTGTTATGACGCACACTGATGGCTGCCCACCATAATCAGGCATCCAGATATCAGGTGACAGCTCTACTCTCCGCTCTTTATGTACTTCCTCGGTACCAAAGCAGCAACCATAACTGGCAATGGGAATTGTGAATACGGTAGCGCAGAACCAGAGTGGAACACTTACAATGGGAACAGGAAGCCACCGAGCAACCTTTTCAAACTTGCTTCTAGGACGCTTTGGTGCTTTGCTGCGCCAACGAGTATATTCCTGTGCACAGCCATACGGAATAATAGCAAGGGCTGAGAGCATAAGTGTGAGCTCTACGGAAATAGTAACCCAAGGGAAAGGGGTATACCGAAACATTGTGCAAATATCTTCCCACACTGTTTCTACCCCTTATAATGTTTGGCTAAAATTCACTGACATAAGCGCAACACGCTGCTAAAGCAACAGCCTGCATTACATCAGATTGCACTTTCAGCGAGAGCACTGGGCCACAGCGTACCACGCAATGGTTAATATTGCAACAGTTTTACACTGCCACACACCACAGAATTTACCTTTCTAATTGCCAGTCTGCAACGCAATATCATACATGTGTGGCAGCATAGCAGCTGTGGGACTGTCAATCTTGCTACTTAAAACTTCTTCCTGTACCTCATTACGACTCATCTTACATGCCCAGGCTATCACACCATAAAGTAGCAATGCTGCGGCTGGGGATACTGCACCTAGCATTGCGTAATTCCGCATGAGAAAGGCTGCACTGCAAATCATCACAGCACTGATGGCTGCCACGAGCGTTGTGTGCCTTGGGTCTGCAGCTGTAGGTGGAGTGCATAACCTGCTGGTCGTTTCCAGTAGCCGAGAAGCAGGGTTGTTATGCTTAAAAGCGCCGTGACCGCGGGTAGGGCAATCACGCAGACTAGCGGGTGTGTTTCCGGGCTGTAGGGAGTTGCTCTTTGAAAAAGTGCTGTGTGCTCGGTTTACCACCCGGTGGGACATGCGTTGCTCGCCACGCGGTTGGGAGGGTATCCGCGCCAAATAGATATCCACCGCAATATGTATCAGCAGGCATAATGAGCATGCAACAGATAGCGCTATGAGCGCATGTGGTAAGTACGCAGCAGTACTGACGGTACCTACGATGCCAGTGGTGTGTGTTGTAGCTGCTGCGATTCTGGCGGCTGTGGTCATGTCCCAAGAAATGGCAAATGCTTCGCTGGCCTTAGCAGCAAAGGGCACTATCAGTGCAGCAACTGCCGCGGTTGAGGTTGCTACTATTGCGGTTATGCTGGAAATTTTGATAGCGAGGTTTGCGTGTTTTACCTGTGTGACCGCTTTGTTGGTTGTCGTCTTATTTTCCGGTGGTATTGCCGGCATTGTACTGCGGTTTGCGGCTCTAGCGGCTATTGTTGCGAATAAAGCTGTGAGTACTGCAGAAATTACAGCGGCTGCTGCGGCAACTATGGCGACTTTTGCTGTACCAAAAGCGTCATTGCTATAAACGTAGGCCCCAATAAAGACAACTGAGGAATTGAAGATGCTGGCAATGGCGACCACAACAACAGTGGCAAGAGCGGTGAAAGTGGCGATCATGGCGAGAGCTGCGACGCTATTGGCAATTTCTGCTATGACACTCCCGTGCTTACTCCCACGTATACGTTGCTGTCTACGTGTGTTGGCCGCCGCTTCAGAGTGGGGAGTCACAGAAGTGAGGGTAGGTTGTAATAGCTGGACTGCTGATGATTCTTCCTTCCTTGCCTGTTTAACTTGCTTGCAAGATTTGACTAAATCTCTTACCGAGCAAAATACGATACACGCTGATAACAACGCTACTGCGACGCAAACAGTGGTGGCATTGATGGCGGAAAGCGAAAACATCCTTGCAGCTGCACTGAAATACATGAGCACCATAAGAAAAACCGCAAGAATGCTGAGGGATGCCAGCAATATACCCACGCTTATGAGCACTCCAGACACAGCATGGGCAGTGTTTGCCACTGCAATATGATGTGCATGCTTTGTACTGAGACTCGTCATTCTTCCTAACTAGCATCGCGCAAACGTGCTGGATTCCAACTTGACCAACTTGTCATTATCATCAAACGTAAAAACTTCCACAAGGCGAGAGCCAGGCTTCCCAGTTGGTTGGGGGGGGGGGAGAATAGTGGATGACATGCGTGAGGTGGATGGCGTGTGTGGAGTAGGCTGTGTGTATAAAGTAGGCTGTGCACGTGAGGTGGATGGCGTGTGTGGAGTAGGCTGTGCAGTAGGTTGGGGTGGGCTATACAACTCACTGTCCCGCGGTTGCAACCCTGCTGCTGGTCGTTTCCAATAGCCGATAAGCAGTGCCGTTTGTAGTGGAATGTCTCCCAATTTGGTCCGGCACCCATCAAAGTTAAGTTTTTCCCCCTTGGCCCCGCACTTCTGTACGGATTCAGATGCTACTGCCACCCTTCCGTCATCTGTGACGTCTATCCCAACCTGCTGTTTTAACTGCTTACTAGTGCTCCAAGATACCGTCAGACTCAGCGTACCTTCTACAACTAAACAACTGTGCTGAGTATTCTTGGGGCCCTTAATACTTACGGCACTGGAGCTATTGATAAGGCTCTCAACTGCCATTTCATCTCCATCTGTTGTGATTACGCACACTGCTGGCTGCCTGCCATCATCGGGTTTCCAAGTAATGGTATAGCCCTTATGCACTACGAAACTGCCTGGTTGCCTACCATGATCAGGCATCCAACCGTAGGGTGGCAGCTCTACTCTCCGCTCTTGATGTACTTCCTCGGTACCAAAGCAGCAACCATAACTGGCAAAGGGAATTGTGAATACGGTAGCGCAGAACCAGATTGGAACACTTGCAATGGGAAAAGGAAGCCACCGAGCAAACTTTTCAAACTTGCTTCTAGGACGCTTTGGTGCTTTGCTACGCCAACGAGTATATTCCTGTGCACAGCCATACGGAAGAATAGCAAGGGTTGAGAGCATAAGTGTGAGCTCTACGGGAATAGTAACCCAAGGGAAAGGGGTATACCGAAACATTGTGCAAATATCTTCCCACACTGTTTCTACCCCTTATAATGTTTGGCTAAAATTCACTGACATAAGCGCAACACGCCGCTAAAGCAACAGCCTGCATTACATCAGATTGCACTTTCAGCGAGAGCACTGGGCCACAGCGTACCACGCAATGGTTAATATTGCAACAGTTTTACACTGCCATACACCACAGAATTCACCTTTTGCTACTCTGCACACACCGCTGCAATGCTATGCGTGAAGTAGACTGTGTGTATAAAGTAGGCTGTGCACGCGGAGTGGATGACGTGTGTGAGGTAGATTGCGCGCGTGCAGTAGGCTGTGCAGTAGGACTGGTGCGTGCAGTAGGGCTATGCAACTCACTGCTAAACTTTTTGTGGGGTTGTTCCGGAGCGCATATAAATGAGGCCTTTTTGCGGTGAATGCGGGAATTTCCTTTGGCGCTTGTATGATTAGTGCCCGGAAATGATAGCGCGGTGCCGTAACGTCATTATCTGTAGTATGGATTTCTTAACCCTTCCGCATTAAGACATGCGGCTTTTGGTAACGCGCCGTCTATGTACCATCGTGCAGCAAAAGCCGTATGCGTGTCTATTCTGGGTTTTGTGCTATTCTGCGTGGTAAGCCCGTGTGTGTATGCAGGGCCCAGACTCATAAACTTTGCCAATCCTCATATTACCAGAAGTAAAGCGGGGGCGGATAATTCTAGGGAGCAGTTTTTTAACCCGAGCGTACATTTTTGCTATATGAACAAGTGCGTTTCTGCTGGTCCGGGAGCGAGCGTCAGAATACCTGGGTACCTTAACCGTGACATACAGACAATTAGGGGATATTACACAGCGGCCGCTATGGGAATTATGCCTCCCGTCCTGCCAAACGCTATTGAATACTGTGGGTCAGTATATTTTGACGAAGAGAGCGGAGAACTATGTGCCTGTGTTGCGGAGTATTGTCACAATAGCATGTACGCAATGCATGGCAACATTAAGTGTAAGCACTCCGCCTGTAGACCCTTGATACCTGCGGATGCTCCAGGCTTTTGTGACTTTTTGCCTGGAAGAAAGCGTGTAAAGTTTGTGCCGGTATCGTTCACCAACCAGAGCTATTTTCGTCCAGGTATCCGGGTTGTAAGCTACACCGACGAGAATAAAGGCACGTCCCCTGCTGTTGGGCGTAATTTATACCTGAATCTGGAAGCCGGGGAAACCAAAAAGGAGTTTACGGTGACTCTGCTTGGTAGCACCTACGTCATTGATGTTGAGAAAAAAATGCGCGAAGACGTGATATGCGGTACGTACAAGGAAGGGGGTGCTAATGTATACACAGAGTGCGTGCCCACGCCTTTTTTACCCAAACCCACGGTTCACAGGGTGCGCAACAAACGCAATGCAATTGGGGTGAGGTTTCCCGGGTGTCGCAACAAGAAGAAGTGTGTTTTTGAGTTACGGGTAGGCCAAACAACGACCTTGCCTGCCGCGTTATCGGCTATAATCCCGGTTGTGTCAGATGATTACATGTTTGAGCAATATGCCAAGTGTCCTAGGAAAGTTATATCTGATCCCATAAAGGTTAAAATGGTGCGAGCTGGGCATATGTTGTGTAGGGACGGCTCCAAACCTGAGCTCTCATACCTGTCGGGTGACAAGAGCAACCTCAGGTGCCTGGTAATCAACCAGCAGTTTGCTCCCAGCACAGGGGTTTATAGGCGCATCGGGTTGCAACTTGGCACTGTTGGTGGAGTATATTCAGTAGTGACATACTGTCCGGAATGTGCGCTACACTTGGCTCAATATCGTGCCATGATCAGAACCGAGCAGGGGCGTGTCAGCATTGCAGATTATGCACGACTGGCTGGTAGGCACGTAGGCGGGCGCGAAGTACTAGGCCTGCTTGTGGGAAAAACTATGGTTGACTTGGAGGCTGGCGAAAGAAGTTTGGTCAGTGAAGGGTGCTATGGATTTCCCGACATACCACTACGGGAGAGGCAGGAATTGTTGGATGCGCTAATTCCGGGCCCGCAGGGAATTTTATATCTACCGAAAGATGATATAAAGAGGATGGGTATTGTGAGCAACATAGAGAGATTCTGCCCAGATTTGGACAAAATACCTATGCGATATTCAGCTCCCCTGCATAAACACAAAACAGCGTTAGATGCGCAAACCATGGAAGTTGGTGATCCGTACGAACAGGGGCTCTGCGTGCTAGTATCCAAAAAAGCCAAACTACATGCTGCAAGCGATTCGTACACCGGACCAAGCGGGCAAAGAGAGATTCATAGCACACCGAAATACCAGTATGCAAAAAGTGGAATTTTCAAGGGCTGTCAGTTTTTGAGAGCCGAGCTGTACGAGACGGGTGTGAGCGAAAGGGCTGTGCATTTGATCAAAAACCTTGCCCCGCAGGACACACTGACTGCAGTATTCAATATAAGGCAAAACTCCAGTTCTATGCGGTTGCAAACCCTACTAAGGCTGTGTGTAGGCCCCGTTAATCTAACTGATCTGACAAGCCATGAGGGTAGTGACTGCATCATATTGCCGGCTGAGAGACGTGGCAGCGCTTATCCTGTCCCCTACAGAACGGATACAACATATAACGCAGGCAATAGCAGGCTTGAAGTTCTCTACAGTAGCAGCTTGCCGTATGAATTACCTGCAGATCCGCCAGACTCTGGCATCATAAAACTGCACTGCGTTGATTAAAGCGAGCTGCATTGTCACACAGGGCTGAGCCACCGCGCAATTCTGCAGCCCCACCGCAAGTGTTGGCGAAAAACCAGTCCTTGTGTTGGGGCTTGTAGCCACGGGGCCAACCACAATATACGGTGGTACTTGCCTAATACTCGAGAATATTTACGTGCCCCATCTTTCTGCGCTGCCTAGGTTCTAACTTGCCATATATGTGTACGCTACTATTCGAATGTGAGTGTGTTTGGTAGACTGTGGCCGTGTCACCAAAAACGTTTTTTGTGACGCAAGGCGCAAGCAACTGCACTTTCCGAAGCGGCAAGCCACATGCCGCGCGCACCAGCTGCTCAAATTGGCTAACATTGCACGCATCCATGCTCCAATGGCCGGAATTATGCGGGCGTGGCGCTATCTCATTTACCAACAATGATCCGTCTGTTGTAATAAAAAACTCAACAGCTAAAATTCCCACGATACCCAGTGAGGTCGCTATGGTGATGGCCATCTCTGCTGCCTGCTCATGCACGGGACGCTTGACTTGTGCGGGGACGATTGACCTATCCAAAATGCCGTCAACGTGATAGTTTTGGGCAATTGGAAACAGCTCGTGTGATCCGTCCGCTGCCACAGCAATAATCAGGGAGATCTCTTCGTGAATATCGACAAACTTTTCCAAAATATAGCTGCGGCTCCAATCTAGGGATGACGCCCCGGAGATATCGCTGCTGCTTTTTAGCGTGTACTGCCCCCTGCCATCGTATCCTAGCTCTGCGGTTTTGAGTAGGCATGGGTAGCCGATGTCGTCAACGCTCCCTAGAAGTTCTGCGTGGCTGTTTACTACCGCAAAATCCGCCACCGGGATGCCAAGATTACATATGTGCTGCTTTTCTCGTATCCTGTTTTGCGCAATATGCAGTGCAGCTCTGCCCGGATGCACGGGGACTTTTTCTGCAATGATGTCTATTGCACTAATGGGTATGTTTTCAAATTCTATTACCGCGAGGTTAATTGCAGATGCAAAATCCGACAGTTTGCTGCCATCACTAAAACTCGCAATGGTGGAGGTGTTGGTAACGAAGACTGCTGGATCATCATGGTGTTCTGCAAATACGTGGGTTCTGTAACCCATTTGTGATGCGGCCAGGGACGTCATCTTACCGAGTTGCCCTCCGCCCATGATGCCAATGATGGTACCAGTGTGGACATATGATTTTGGCATGTGATAGCGATTGATGTAGAAACAAAAAGCAACTATAATTATACCGCTGGGAGGAGATTCTTCAATTAGGGTCTGGTGGACCGCGCGTTTGTTTTACGAAGTTGTGGGGTGTGCTGCGCTATGACGACGCCTAGATGTGGCGGTGCGACTGGTCTGATAGAAGTTGAGGTAACACCGAGTTATCTCGAAGAGCATTCGATGCCGCACGAGAATTGCTACATATGGCTTTACAGCGTCAAGATCAAAAATGTCAGCAATTCTACAGTACAGCTGCTGAAGCGCAGCTGGAAGATAATAGATTCTAAAGGCATGGTAAACGAGGTAAGCGGATCTGGTGTTGTGGGTCGGCAACCCGTGCTAAAGCCCGGGGGGTTTTTCGAGTACACCAGTGGTACGTGCCTGAGTACGCCGTCCGGGGTTATGAACGGGTGGTACCAATTTGTGGATGAGGACAAGGCGCAGGTGTTCTACGTAGATGTGCCTACCTTTTCGCTCGATAGCCCGTACGATATTGTGAGGCTTAACTAGGCTGCCTTTTCGGCCGCCGCGCTTGCTGCCTGCTGGTGCCGCCTCGGGGTTCCGTGTGGCGCGTTACGGGTTGTCTTGCCTCGCGTCTTGCTTGGTGTGGGCTTTGCTAAGTCCGCTATGGTGGCGTCATGCGCCTTCTCTTCCGCAAGTGGGGCCATGGCGGTCATGTTTTTGTTTTATCGTGCTTTCGCTCACCGCATATCCGCGGTTATCTGGCACAACGTGCTATTGTGACGAACACGTTAACACTAAGCAAGTCAATTGCCATGTTAAATGTGGGAGGGATTTGTGGCTGTGAGCCGCTGCTAATTAGGGGGTGACGGCGCGGCGGACATCTGCTATCCTACAAGAGAGGACTGCGCTAGGTTGCTGTATGGAGGTTGGGTGTGACGTGCTTGGATTCTCTACAAACACGCAGGCAGTTACGTGTAGGCGGAAGTTCTCATGACTACTTCGCGTTGGATGCGGCCTACCAAGGGTTGGGTCTAGATGGCGCTAGGCTGCCGTTTGTGCTCAAGATTTTGCTAGAGAATCTGTTGCGCAACGAAGATGGCGTCCATGTTACGCTTGGTGACCTAAAAAGGCTGGCTAACCGCATAAACACGGGCGTAGAGTGTGAAGTGAGTTTCATGCCCGCCAGGGTTATCATGCAAGATTTTACGGGAGTGCCCGCGCTTGTGGACCTGGCAGCTATGCGCGATTATGTGCGGGAAAAGGGGCGTGATCCGAGCCTAATAAATCCAAAATTCCTGTGGATCTGGTAATAGACCATTCCGTGCAGGTTGATTTCTACGGCACGCAAGATGCACTGGCAAAAAATGTCGGGCTGGAGATGTCGCGGAATTTGGAGCGCTATAAATTCCTCAAGTGGGGGCAGTCCGCATTTAGCAACTTTCGTGTGATACCACCTGGCGTTGGCATATGCCACCAGGTTAATCTCGAACATTTGGCCAAAATTGTGTGGAACCGCGGCGGAGTTTTGTGCCCAGACACTGTTGTTGGGACCGATAGCCATACCACAATGGTAAACGGGATTGCAGTGTTGGGATGGGGCGTTGGAGGGATAGAGGCCGAAGCCGTTATGCTTGGGCAGCCGATAGTCATGGTAGCACCTGAAGTGTTAGGGGTAGAGTTACATGGCAAGTTGCGCGAGGGTGTGACCGCGACAGACACGGTGCTGACAATCACTAACCTTCTCAGAAAGAAGTGCGTGGTGGGGAAATTTGTTGAGTTTTACGGAGATGGACTCAAGAATTTATCTGTGTTTGACCGAGCCACCGTTGCAAATATGGCGCCAGAATACGGCGCAACCTGCGGATTTTTCCCATTTGATCAGGGCACGCTAGACTATCTAGACGTTACCGGACGCTCGAAAGAAGAGCTAGACATTGTTGAGGCATATCTGCGTGCGCAGGGTTTGTGGTACAACAATGGCAGCCAGGCAGTTTATTCAGATAAGCTCGTCGTGGATTTGGCGGATGTGCAACCTGTTGTTGCTGGGCCTAAAATGCCGCAGGAGCGGGTTTTGCTGTCTCAAGTTCCCAACACTCTGGCAGGGTGTGCAACACATAACAAAACCGAGCACAATTCCGTTGTGAAAAACGGAGATGTAGTTATCGCGGCGATTACCAGCTGCACTAACACCTCTAACCCACATGTGATGATTGCAGCGGGGCTGGTTGCGCGTAAGGCAAAACAGCTCGGGATCAAGCCCAAGCCCTGGGTTAAAACTTCCCTCACACCCGGTTCCAGGGTTGTTGAAGCATACTTACAATCTTCGGGCCTGCAGGAGTGCTTGGATTTCATTGGGTTCAATATCGCTGGGTACGGGTGTGCGACCTGCATAGGGAATTCCGGCCCGCTTGCTAAGGAAATCGAAAGCCTGATCAAAGAGCAGGATTTGCTAGTCGCATCTGTTCTATCTGGTAACCGGAATTTTGAGGGAAGGATACACCCATGCGTTAAGGCCAATTTCCTCGCTTCGCCGCCTCTTGTGGTCATTTACGCCCTGGCGGGCACAGTTCTCTTGGATCTAACGCGCGATCCTGTGTGCCAGGATTCTCGCGGTAATGACGTTTTCTTGCGTGACCTATGGCCTTCAAGCGGCGAAATTGAGGAGGTGATTGCAAAATTTGTATCCAAGGAGGTCTTTGCGGAAAAGTATAAGGATGTCTTCAGTGGTGATGACATTTGGAAAAACGTCGAATATAGGGGTGATGCAACCTACAATTGGGAGCCTGGCAGCACATATGTGCAAAGCCCGCCCTATTTTATGGGTGAGACCAGCAGCAAGGTGGTTGGCAGGAAATTTAACATAAGTGGCGCAAGAATATTGATGTTGCTTGGCAGCGGAATCACTACCGACCATATTTCTCCTGCCGGCAATATTCCTTTGAAAAGCCCCGCAGGCGAGTTTCTTATGCATAATGGCGTCAAAGAACGGGATTTCAATTCATACGGTGCCAGAAGGGGCAACCATCACGTAATGTTGCGGGGTACCTTTGCCAACATCAGAATAAAAAATGAGATGCTCAATGAAGTGCAGGGTGGGTTCACGAAGCACGTCCCAACTGAGAGAGTTATGACGGTGTTTGAGGCTGCCATGCTCTATAGGGAGGCCAATGTGCCGCTGGTGATTATTGCGAAACAGGGATACGGTGCAGGGTCTAGTAGAGACTGGGCGGCAAAAGGCACGCTGCTGCTTGGGGTCAAGGCGGTAATAGCGGAAGATTTTGAACGCATACACAGGTCCAACCTAGTGAGCATGGGGGTGTTGCCACTAACTTTTAAACGGGCTAGTGACAACATGTTTTCTGGTAATGAAGTGATAACATTAAGCGGTAATGTTGGTGTCGGCGAGGAAATTGTGTGCAAAATTCGCGAAGCGGATGGCTCTGAGAGGGAAATTCTCCTATTGTGCGCGATCAACACCGAAGTCGAGGAGGAGTATCTTGCCTCTGGAGGTGTGCTGCACTACGTTTTGAAGAAGGTGGTGGGAGAGAGCGTTGCCGGCAATGCGTGACGTAGGCCGTAGTGCGCGGCTTTCCGCCGCACTGCTTATTCTATAATCTTTTGCACGAAAAAACATCCGGCTTCTGTGCCCACTTCAGAGTGGGAAAGTACCTGATCTCTGATGCCTCCATCATCCACAACGTCATCACGTACCTGCGATGGACCAGGTGTTCCCCCGTACAGTACAGGGTCTACACCCGATGTGTCAACCTCAGACAACATATTAAACCACGCGACCACATTTCCGAGCTCTTCGCAGTACCGGTCAACCTCATGTTCCGGTACCCTGAGCCTCACCAACCTGGCCGCCCTAGCGAGCTCTTCGTGCCCCACACTGTAGGCTGCTCCATCTGAGGGTTTACTCATAACTTGTGCCTCATAAAGTGCGATAGTACGCAGTCTCCCAAAAGCTTGCCTACTGATTGTACTTTTATCTTACCCTCTGGGAAGGATACCCCACTTATTGTATCTGTCACCACCAAAGAGTCCAGCTCTGACGCCTCTATGGCGTCAACCGCGCTGCCAGAGAACACACCATGGGTTATGCGCGCGTGTACACTCATGGCCCCCCTCGTTTTCAGGGCTGCCGCTGCGTTGCACAGCGTACCTCCCGAGTCTACTATATCATCCAAAATGACGCAATGCCTATCCTTTACGCTGCCGATGACGTGCACAACCTCAGATACTCCGGGGCTTTCACGATATTTGTCAATTACCGCCACCTGCACGGAGTTGACCTTGCGCCCTTCTGACAGCGCCCGAACGAACCCCCTAACCCTGGGCAGGGACCCACAGTCAGGCGCCACAACCGCCAGCTTGTCTAGTATGTGGCTGTCACCAATCTCCTCGATAAATAACTCCGCTACGGGCAGATTGGTAAGCGGCATTTCGAAAAACCCGGCTGCCTGGCTGGAATGCAGGTCTACGGTAATCAAGTGATCTATCCCAGACGCTCCAAGCAACTTTGCGACGACCTTAGAGCTAAGCGCGGACGTTACTGCACCATACTCACCCGCTACCCGGGACGTTACCCTATCCTGCCGAGAGTAGCACATGTAGGGCACCACAGCGGTTACCCTATCTGGCGCGCAAGTCCGCCGCACAACATCTGCCAACAGCAGAAGCTCCATCAAACTATCATTCGCTGGTTTGCACAAGGATTGCAGCAAAACCACGTTCTTATACGGCGCCTCCGCAGCGCCATTGGGAAACTCAACGTTGATTTCTCCGTCCGCGAACCTAGAAATGCAGGGTGTGACTACTGGGAACCCCGTAACACTTGACAAACTTGCAGCAAGAGCTGTGGCAGTGCTGCCAGGTACTATTACCATACTGACCAAACGTTGCCATTAACGAGCGCATGATAATTAGGTGCGTCACAAAAGTAAACATGTTTTACCATACGTGGTACCATAATTTTTCACTCTGCTATGCGAAGTTGCCATGTTCACCGAACAGGATGTTAGGAAAATTCTGGAAAAGATCGCAGATCCGGAAACAGGCAGCAACGTGGCCAGCGTCGGTAAATTCTCTATCACCCTGAATGAGGGCAATGTGGGCGTGATACTAGACATGCCCGGACGGGTTACTAAATCGTGGGAACAGAGCTTCAAAGCGAAGTGTATAAACGAAATCCAGAAGGGCATATCTGGCATATCAAGTGTAACGGTTGCTCTGGTGCAAAGACGCACACAACACACACCCAAGGTTACAATCGAGGGGGTGCGCAATATGGTGCTGGTTGTTTCCGGTAAGGGAGGTGTGGGAAAATCCACCGTGGCGACTCAAATTGCCCTTTCTCTGGTAAGGCGCGGATACAAAGTTGCGCTGGTGGATGTGGATATTTATGGCTCTTCAATTCCGCACCTACTTGGGGCCGACGCCCTGGCTGGAATCGACCGTAATGGCATGATAGTGCCCCTGGAAAGTTTTGGGTTGAAAAGCATTTCGATTGGGAACCTTGTGGAGGACAAAAACAAGGCGATAGTATGGCGTGGCCCCATGCTTACCAAGGCAATCGATAAACTTATGGTAGGCACGAGCTGGGGGGAGATAGACTACATGATAGTTGATACGCCTCCAGGCACCGGTGACGTGCATATTAGCCTTGCAAAGTTTGCCGTAACTGGGGCAGTAGCAGTCTCCACTCCGCAGAAGCTGTCAGTGCTGCAGGTTGTAAAGACCTGCGATATGCTCGCAAATTTGAATGTAAAGCTATCGGGAGTTATAGAAAATATGAGCTATTTTTTCGACAGCGCGTCTGGCCGCAAGACCTACGTGTTTGGTACGGGAGGAGCACAGGATATTTCCAGGCTGACCGGCGCACCATTCCTAGGTGACATCAGAATTGACCCCGAAATTTGTCAAACCTCGGAGTGCAGAGACCCAACTGTAGGCAACAAAGAGCTACTAAAAGCGTATGATAGAATCACAGAGAACATGCTAACAAGCATCACCGAAGGCTGTGTAATATAATCGTGCGGGATGGACAACCCAAGGGGCAACACCCGCCACCAGGGGCAACTCCGCGCTCCACACTCCCACGATTTCCAGCAAAAAGCCCACGCCCTGGAAAGACGACAAACTCGGACACGCGCTCCGCTGTGACTACTGCTGTTTAATCAGCTTACCGATTTCTCTTTCCACAATTTCCCTAACCAGCCCCGGCAGGTTCTCGTTCAGCCACTCAGAAAGCTGAGGGCGCAGCACACTGAGCGTCAATTCCTCAACAGTGAGGCCTTTGCTGCTATCTCCCGCTGGGGGTGCAGGCGCCGCCGGGCTTTCTGTAGCCATGGCTGCGTCAACCAACTTTTTTATTTCTTTAGTTGCCGCTTCTATGTTCTCTCGAGAGAGCAAAGCGCTCTCGTCCTCGTCTGACGATGCCGTACTACCTTCTGCAAAGGAAGCCAAGGATGAACTCTCAGTGAGCTCCATCGAGCAGCTTATCTGTCGTTGCTGCACTTCCCTTTCTACCGAGCAAAAATTCTTGGAGTGGCGCACCCTGCCAACACTCTGCGTAGCGCAAATGCTGCTGGACACGCCTGGGCCCTCTCTCTTATAGCTTATCACATCCAGATTCTCCGGATTTTCCAGGTACATTACGTCATCATGAGACTGGGAGTCGCTGAGTATGACTTTCCTTATACTTGCAACGACATCCCTTATAGACTGAAGGCTGCTGGAACCACTCATAACAAGCACATCCCCAAGGCACGTAACCTAATTAATATTAAATTGCCCAATTAAGGCAAGCAAATTGTACTGACTCACGATCAACTCGCTGTGTGCGTTTATCGTGTTCACCCTTGCCTTGAGCAATTCCTGTTCAACATCAAGCACGTCCAGAGTCGTTTTCAAATTCAGCTTGGCCTCCTGCTTTATCGCTTCTAGCGCGGTTTCGGTGAACCTGGCTGAGTCGCGTGCGGACTTCAATACAGATCTAGACGTCGCCAAATTTTCCCAGGCCAGTATTATAGACTCCTCAATTTCCCGCATTTCTTCGCGCAAAGAGTATAGCTTGTGCTGCCGAATTTTATGTGCTCGGTCTATATCCATGAATCCTGTTCCCTGCTCAAAGACCGGGAATCGCAAACGCACTTCCAGCCGCTGCGATGCCTTGTCCATGTTGATGCCCGGGAACAGCTCAGACGCGGATATGCTCAACGACGGAAGCACTTTCTTGGCTGTTGCTATGGCCACATCGCGTTTTGATGCTTGGTACAAATACCTCGACAGTATTAGAGCCAGATTGCCCGCTTTCGAGGCCTCTATGGCTTCCTGCAGTGACTCGGGAATGTGCAGCCTATGCCTAGGGTATTTTAAATCGACCGGTTTTTCTCCTACTATACGGGTATAGCTCGCCTCCATAGCTTTTAACTTGCCTGCCGCGCTCATGGCATCAGACTTCGCAGCGGAAAACCTTGCTCTCGCCTGGGCAAGCTCAGTTTTTGTGATTTCCCCCACCGAAAATCGTTTTTCTGCTGCGAGCATGTGTTGCTCGAAAACCTTTACGTTATTCTCGTTCAACTTATGTACTTCATACGCAGTCAGCACCCCCATATACGTCTTTATCGCGCCCAGTAGGGTTTTTTGTTTTTCCAAAGCGAGCCCTACGTCTTGTGCATTGTGCAAGTGCTTGGCTTTGTCAAGGGCGAGTGTCGCCGCGCCATCGAACATGGGCTGTGTTAAGGTCAAAGTGGACATACTATGCGACGCATGCCTACCATCTTTCTGCACGACGAAGTCGTAGGTGATTCTAGGTAGAAACCCCCTGATGACAGCGCTGGCTATTTCTCTTTTGGTGGCCAAGCTCCTATACACGCCTGCCTTGATGGCGTAATTATTCTCCAGCGTTTTTTTCAACGCCTCGTCCAGCGAAGTTCCATAGGCCCCAGAAGAAAGGGCAACTAAAAAGGCAGACGAAAGTAATAGAAATCCTATGCGCATAAGCAACCACCAGCTACTGTTTGTCTCACGTGCTATAGTTATGTAAAATCGCCGTCGGCGCAACATCTTAATCACGCCACGTACGGAGTTTAGAGTATACTGCATGGCCGCACAACTTGTGCTATCCGCGCGCTTATTTCTCGGTTGTGGGCCCAGTTTTGAAATTGACAAGTGTGGGATATGGCGCTAGAGTGACGTGATGCGTTTTGGTTTTTTGTGATTTTGTTATGGGTGTATTAGGCGCGAGGACTTTTTCTCTGAAGGCTAGTCAGGTGGACAAGCGCTGGGTGCTTATAGACGCTGATGGGGCCGTGGTCGGCAGGCTTGCGGCATTTGTTGCCAGCGTGTTGCGTGGCAAGAACAAACCCGAGTACACACCCCACATGGACTGCGGAGATAATGTAATTGTCATCAACGCCGGTCGCGCCAGGTTTACTGGCAACAAGCGCAAGGATAAAATCTATTACAGGCACACCGGGTACCCTGGTGGGCTGAAGAGCTGCACTCCCATGGATATTGAACGTGCCGGCCGTCCTGAGAGGATAGTTAAGATGGCTGTGTGGAGGATGTTGGGTGATGGCCCATTGGCTAGGCGGCGCTTCAAGAATCTCAAAGTGTACGCTGGTCCGGTCCACGGTCATGATGCTCAGAAGCCCGTGCCGCTGGACTTTGGTGCGGTGAACGTTAAGAATTCAAGGGGAAGAAATGACAGAGGGTGAGAGAGCTGCCGATCTTGGTGGTGGGTCTGCTGCCAAAATAGACGAATTTGGTCGCTCTTACGGTACCGGCAGCAGGAAGACCGCTGTGGCCAAGGTATGGTTGAAGGTGGGTAGTGGCGTGATCACAGTCAACGGGGTTGGATGCGCGCAATACTTCAAGAGAGAATCTCTATGTCGCAGGGTTAACGCCCCGTTCGGGGTTTCGTCGTCCGTTGGCTGTTACGACGTAAAGGCTGTGGTTTTCGGCGGTGGCATTTCTGGTCAAGCTGGGGCTTTGGCTCACGGTATCAGCAAGGCACTGAAGTGCATGAATCCCGCGCTGCATCCCGTTTTAAGGCAATCTGGTTTCCTCACCAGAGATTCGAGGGTTGTGGAGCGTAAGAAATACGGTCAGCACAAGGCTAGGAAGAAGTGCCAATTTTCTAAGAGATAATACAGCTGGTCCGGTGCCCGCGGTATCTTTATATATCTGTGGTAGACTGGTTGCTCTGGTGGCGCGCGGCCTTCGGTGTCCTCTGATGTGAAATTTCCTAATTAAGGTGTCTGCAGGCGAGCCTTTCAGCTCTGATAGCGTCACTTCTGGCTGTGTTGCAGGCCGACCTCAGCTATCCATGCCGCTGTAGCGAAATGCCGGTGTTGCTCGGGTTTTGATGGAGTGGTTTGCGGTACGTATTGCCGGGGAGATTGCTTTTCCTCTTTATTTCTATTGCGGGTGTGGTAACATTCCTGCCGTATGCGTCGTTAGCGGCACGTGGCCTGTATTCGGTTTCTGATTGGGAGTCTTGCAAAGCCACTCTGGGTTTGTTGTTGCTGCCTGTCCGCGCGCGGTTATGTGAGGTAGGTTGTGAACTTGAGTGCGATTGGTAGCGGGAAGAATGCCCCAGAGGAGGTTAATGTTGTTATTGAGATCAGCAAGGATTCGCATCCTGTCAAGTACGAGCTTGATAAGGGCTGTGGGGCGTTTTGCGTCGATAGGTTCTTGCCTACAGCCATGTACTACCCCTGCAATTACGGGTTTGTCCCAGAAACCATTGCCGGAGATGGTGACCCAGTTGATGTTTTGGTGCTTACTAGATTTCCGGTCATAACAGGTGCCGTAATTGTTTCCAGGCCTGTGGGTGCCCTTATGATGAGTGACGAGTCAGGCGAGGATGTTAAAGTCGTGGCGGTGCCGGCGCGCAAGGTTGACCCTTACTATGATGGAGTTAATAACTATTCCGATCTGCCGCAGTCATTCTTGGATTCCGTGTCGCACTTTTTCTCCTTCTACAAAAAGCTTGAGAAGGACAAATTCGTTTCTGTTGGCGCGTGGAGGGATGCCGAGTTTGCCAAGAGCCTAATACGTGAATCAATGTCTTCTGCTGCTCGCTAGCCGCGCCAGTTGCCGCGTACCACCAAGAGTAGACATGCCGCCACACCCGCAAGAGAAATAAAGAGGAAAAGCAATCTCCCCGGCAATACGTACCTGCAAACCACTCCATCAAAGCCCGAGCAACACCGGCACTTAGCTACAGCGGCATAGGATAACCGAAGGTCGGCCTGCATACAAAACGGGAGCGACTGCAGCAGCATCAAGGCCGAAATAGCCGCCGCATGCACAAAAGATACCGCAAGACATCACCACCGCAGAAACCAGAACACACCTGCATTCAGCTACAGCGGCATAGGAAACCGAGGTCGGCCTGCGACACAGCCAGAAGTGACGCTATTAGAGCTTAAATAGCCTACTACAGGCACAAAGCACACCCCCGCGTGACCGCGTACACTGGATGCGATGAACATGCCTGCGCTGCGCGCCGAGTCTCTGTGTGCTCTATCAATTTGTAATGCCGAAAATTGCAATGCACTAAATTGTGGCAAACTTGCCGCACTTTTGTACTATGTGTGACCTAAAAACTCTGGATAGGAGCACGCTGGGTTTCTGGTGGTGTTAGCTTTGGCAAAGTTTTCCCGCAACGGGCAGCGTAACAAGGGCATATGTGCTGCTGGCTGCGCGGTACGTCGATGATGGAAGGGTAACCTTGCATGCGACACCGAGCTTATGAGGCAATGCAGCGCGATAGTGCGGCAAATTGGGCCCGTTCGGACTGCCAAGTTCTATACATCCGAAATTAGTCCCGTTTACATTCCTGCACATTGCTAGTTTTGAGGGTAATTTTATGCTATACCAGTAAATTTATTAACTTATTATTGTGAAGTCATAAATTTTGTGTCGTGATTGGTGACTTAATGCTTGAGTTTATGTATCGAAAATTGTACAAGCTGTATTTATGTTAACCATAAGGCGAATTTATGGAGAAGCAGGGTAGTTGTAGCACGATAGTAGCTAGGATAAGATCCCAGATGGATAGGATCGGGATAAACGCCCGTGAGCTGGCCGATAGGGCGTCCGTAGGGAAGTCTTTTGTGTATGATATACTTAGTGGGAAGTCTAGTAACCCTACCTCGAAAAAGCTTATGGCGATTGCTGAGGTGCTTCAGGTTCCGCTGGCCTACCTGGTCGGCAGTGATGATGGGTTGTATGACGTGACTTCCGGTGGGGTATTGCCGGTCTACTATCTTGCGGAATCCGAGGATGAAGAAGACAGAAATAACCATACGCGGTGCTCCAGGTTTTACATGCCTGCGCACACTAAGCTTCCATTTAGTGTGGAGAGTTTGCGCTTCTATGATGTGAAGGGAGATAGTATGTCTCCGACACTTGTGGGGCAGGACGTAGTGTTGGTGGATGTGTCTGATAAAATTGCTCATCCTGCGGGGGTGTTTGCTATACGAGACTCTATGGGGATTCTGATACGTAGGCTAGAATATGTACGGGACAGCCAGAACATCATGCTACATGTGGTATGTGACAACAAAAAATATTCATCCTACGAGTGCCCGGTTGAAGATATCAAAGTCCTTGGGCGCGTGGTATGGTACGCTAGGGCTTTGTGGTAACAGTACGCAGAGCTTTGTGTCCTGTATTAATAATGTGTTAACGCGCGTACTGGACGCTCGGCATTCTTTGTGCTGTAAGTTGGAAAGGCCGGCTGCGTGGCTTATAACGGGAGCGCCCTGGTCAGTGTGTTGTGGAGACTGCCGTGTTGTATATGCAACACATCAGAAATATGTTATACATTTTTTGCAGTTATGCTTGATTAGCATAATAGTATATGTGTTAATCTTTGAGAAGTTGGGGCACCGTGCAGGGGGCGGTTTTTTTGGTGCCCGGGGTTCGTTGGGTTTTTGAGGTGTGGGTATGCGTATACTGTTGATAGAAGATGATGTTGCTTGTGCTAGGGCAGTGGAGGCTTCTCTGTCTTCAGAAGGGCATTTTTGCGAGACCATGGCCTCCGCTCAGGACTGTTATGGTAGTATAATTCCCAAGAATGACGACTACGATGTCGTAATATTGGATATACACTTTCCCGGTAAGGTGGATGGTTACGACATACTAGTGAAGCTTAGGGAGTCTGGGATCAAGGTTCCCGTTCTGATACTGTCCTGCATCTCTTCTGTGGCGCACAAGGTTAAGGGTCTCTACTACGGGGCTGACGATTATATCACGAAGCCTTTCCACAAGAGCGAGCTGCTTGCCAGGATCAAGGCGATCGTGCGGAGAACCAGAGGCCACCCAGAGTCTATAGTGCGTGTAGGCAACATCTCCATCAATCTAGATCACAAATGTGTCGAATGTAACGGTGAGATTATCCACCTTACCAAGAAAGAGTATGGGATGATTGAGCTATTGTCTTCCCGCCTCGGTACCGTGCTGACGAAAGAAATGTTCCTGTCCCACCTTTATAGGGAGTTGGACGAGCCGTCCGATGACAAAATTATAGACGTTTTCATGTGTAAGCTACGCAAAAAGCTTAAGGTAGCGAACGGTGGCAAAAATTACATAGAAACCGTATGGGGCAGGGGATACGTGCTCAAGGAATGTGCAAGTGATGACGAAGAGGGCAGCAATAAGGATTCCGGAGGCAGCGTCAATAAGGCTAGCGAAGGTGACGCCAAGGGTAGCAGCGGCAACAAGGGTAGACCTGGGTATAATAAGTGGCCAGCTGAAGGTGAGTGCGATGGCGCAGGCAACAAAACGGAAGAGCGTAGGAATTACGCCGAGGAGGCCTAAGGGGGATTGTTTTTTTCGGAGTGTGTGCTAGAGTGAGGCCCTGTTAGTAGAAGCGGGGTGATGCGTGGCTGTGTTCGTGCATAACAATGATTTACCGGACGGTCTTGATCTAGGTAACGTTGTTGCTGTAGATACTGAGACCATGGGTCTTGTTTGTAGGCGTGATAGGGTGTGCTTAGTGCAGCTTTCTTCTGGTGATGGCGACGCGCACCTTGTTAAGTTTTCTGGTGACTATAGCGCACCTAATTTGCGGCGTATCGTCTCCAATCCTGATATTATGAAGATATTCCATTTTGCCCGGTTTGATGTGGCTGCAATACGCCATTGTTTCGGGATGTGGGCGGTACCTTGTTACTGCACTAAAATCGCGTCGAGACTGGTAAGGACTTACACGAACCATCACGGGCTTAAGGATCTGTGTTACGAACTTCTGGGAGTAAAAATCAACAAGGCGCAGCAATCCTCCGATTGGGGTAGAGAAGTACTAACTTCCGAGCAACTGAGTTACGCGGCGGCCGACGTCATATATCTACATGATATCAAGAAAAAACTCGATATGATGCTTGAACGCGAAGACAAGCAGGATCTAGCTGAGTCTTGTTTCAAGTTTATTCCTGCGAGGGCAGAGCTGGATTTATTGGGTTGGGATGGGGTAGACATCTTTAGTCACCAAACATGACTTTGCAGTACAAGATTTGCCACGATTGCACCTTCTCTGCGTGCTGCGATCCTCTAAGTGAGGGTCATTCCAAAGCGCAACGGCACAGCGGTTTTTTGCCGCGCTACCGCTGTTGCACCCTAACTGGGGGGAAGTCACGGGTTGTTGACATGAGGGCTGGTTGCGTTTAGAATCCTCAACTCTGTATGGTGCTTATGGATATCGAAGTGGGTGGTGGGTTGGAATGCAGTATAAGCAGGGAGGATTTGCTGCAGTCCCTGGCCTACGTCAGCAGCGTGATAGAGAGGCGCAACAGCATAGCTGTGTTGTCATGCGTCAGGGTGGAGGCCAAAGATGGTGTTGTTGAACTGTCTTCGACGGACCTTGATATTTCAATAGAAGCGTGCGTCAACGCCAGCGTTGTTCATAAGGGAGTCGTAGTCGCATCTGCTCAGTTGTTGTATGACATTGTCAGAAAGCTTTCGGGTGATTGCGCAGTTGGCTTTAAAATGAGCGATGGGCGGCTGCTCGTTGAATGCGGAAATGCCAAGTTTTTTCTCCATGTTGTGGCGCCGGAGAAGTTCCCCGCAATTGAGGGCGGCGAGGTTGACTGCGGTTTTGACATGCAGGTTTCCCATATTGCCGAGTTGCTCAACAAAACAAAATTCTCCATGTCCGTTGAGGAGAGTAGGTATAACCTCAGGGGTGTCTACATGCATGTTGCGGAGGATATGTTGTGCTGCGTGGCGACCGATGGGCACCGCTTATCATTGGCGAAGGTGAATAGGCCGGAAGGCCTGCAGCCTGATATCGGCGTGATTGTACCTAGGAAGACAGTAAATGAGCTTTTGAAAATAATAGGTGGCGGTGGGGATGCGTCACAAGTTGTGTCTGTAAGCATTTCACAGCGCAAGATATGCTTCAGGTACAAGGGATATTTCATGGTTTCCAAAGTGGTTGACGGGGTATTTCCGGACTACTTATCTATAATCCCACAAGAGAGAGGCGCGAGTGTATCTATGGATGCGTGCTCTCTTCTTAGCGCTGTGGATCGGGTTTCTGTGGTAGTTTTTGATAAGGTGAAGGCCATTAAGCTGTCATTCGCTTCCGGTCGGCTAACTCTCAGCTCCGCATCGTCCGATCAGGGTGATGCCAGGGAGGAGCTTGAGGTAGATTACAAAGGTGATGAGGTCACTATTGGGCTCAATGCCAGGTATCTTATTGAGGTGTTGGGTTGCATGAAGGGGGCCTGCGAGGTCGTATTTCAGGATGGTAACACTGCCGTGCTGATTCAGGATAAGGAACCCGGCGGCTCCATGCACATAATCATGCCTATGAGAATATAATTGCGCTGGCACGCAGGTGCCAACGTTCAAAATATCGGTGTTTTTGTACTTTGTGGGGCGTGTTACGACGGCCTCTTTCTGTACCCTCTCAAAAAACGTGGCCTGCATTACTTATGTGTGGCTGCTGCGGCAAGATACTGTTGCGCAACATCCAGTGCCCGGGTGATGCATTTTTGTCCAAGAGCTACTTGAAGCTGCCACGCTAAAGCCGGGAATTATGCTATGCCGCACTCGTCAGTGGGCGAGCAGACCGAAAGTGCTGTGATGTGCTGATTCAAACCGGTATATGGGCTGAGTTTCTACTCCACGGTGACCGACTTTGCCAGATTACGGGGTTGATCCGCATCCAACCCCTTCTTGACGGCAATGCTGTACGCAAGGAGTTGTGCGGCTATCGTATATACTATAGGCAGGGAGAAGGCATTCGTTTCAGGCAGCTCTACTATTGCCCTGCACAGATGTTTCAGTTTTTGTGCCCCCTTTCTGTCCGTAAAGGCCACGACTATACCCTTCCTTGCAGATACTTCCTGTATGCTCACTAGGTTTTTGGTGAACGTCTCGTTGTATGGTGCAATGGCTATGACGGGAAGGGATTCATCCACAAGTGCTATTGAACCATGCTTCAGCTCTCCAGACGCGATACCTATGGTGTGAATATAGGACAGTTCTCTAATTTTTAGTGCAGCCTCCAGCGCAACTCCGTAGCAGGTGCCTCTACCCATTATTATTACACGATTGTAGTGCAATATTAGATTGGCTACAGACTCTATTGAGGTTCCAAGGGCCTCCGACGCGTGTTGCGCCACACATTGCAGTGCTTCCAACAACTGCTCGTATGTGCTTTGTGCTATGACACATCTGACTTTTGCAAGCCACAGAGAAAAGCACGCCAGCACGGCCAATTGTGCAGAGAAAGTTTTGGTCGATGCGACACCAACTTCCGGTCCTGCGAGGATCTTTAGGGCAATATCTGATATACTCTCCATGCTGTTTCGCGGGACGTTAGTCAAGCTAATAACCGTGCTATGTTGCCTTTGTGCGTGGCGCAAAGCCGCCAGGGTATCAGCAGTTTCTCCGGATTGTGATATGAACAAGAACACGTCATTTTCTGATATCTGCATCCGATGGTAGCGAAACTCCGATGCTATACTTAACAGCACTCTGATGTTTGCTATGCTTTCCAACCAATATTTCGCGATTAAGCCAGCCATATAGGACGATCCGCTTCCCACTATTGTCAAGTGGGTTAAGGATTTGAATAAGTCTGCATTACACGCGAACTCAACGCTGCCATAGCTGATAAACTGGTCAATCGTATCACGTATGACCTTGGGTTGTTCGTGGATCTCCTTTAGCATGAAATGTTCATACGGTGCCTTGTCGGTGCTTGTGCTGGGTGCGCTGATGAGTATTGTTTCGTAGTTGAGTGCCTCATCACTCTCGTTATATATCTTGACGTCATTGAGCGAAATTTCGGCTATGTGATTGTCTTGCAGATAACAAATCCTCTGTGCATACTTGCTCAATACATATTCGTCTGAAGATACCAGGTTGGCGTCAGTGCCGCAGCCAACGACTAAGGGTAACATTCTGCAGGTTGCCAGCAAACTACTGTGTCCCGACAACATAAATATGACTGCAAAACTGCCTTCTATCTCTTCCAGCGCTTTCCGCACTGCATATCTTGGAGGCAATCCTGCTTGCAACAGTGACCCGACCAGGTGGGGTATAACCTCCGTGTCTGTATCTGTGCAGAATCTGCTACCATTGGCCTCAAGACGCTCCCTAATTGACGGATAGTTCTCAACAATTCCGTTGTGGACGACCGCCACCTTGCCCACGCATATGGGGTGCGCATTTTCAATCTTTGGAACCCCATGCGTAGCCCACCTCGTATGCGCTATGCCAACATTCCCCCGCAGCGTACCCTCTCCTGAGGACACAAGCTCGCTCAGCCTGGCAACCTTGCCACATGAGCGCCTAACCTGAATGCCGCCAGCGATCCAGACCGCGATTCCGCACGAGTCATACCCCCTATACTCGAGCTGGCGCAGGCCGCACAGCAACAAGGGAACTGCCTGACAGCTGCTAACGACTCCTAACACACCACACATAAGGACACCCAATTGAGAACAGGGACAGGCAGGCCACCCACCGATCCGTTGCTGGAGCGAGGGACGCCAGGAAATTCCCTAGTACAAGCTTTTTGCAGTTGATTGGGATTTGCCCACGTAGGCCCCCTTGCCGTTCCCGTCTCTATTGAGTACCTCTGACACGGACGACTTCAGCACCCTAACCTCTACACCCGTTGCAATTTCTATGTGCAGGTGCCCGTTACTTGCATCAACCTTAGTTACCGTACCAAAGAGCCCGCCTGACGCGATGACCTTGTCTCCCTTCTTGATACTGTCCAACAACTTGTTATGCTCCCTGAGCTTTTTCTGTTGCGGCCTTATGACCAAGAAATAGAATATTAGGAATATTAGAACCAACGGGGCAAACCCAGCGATGGAGGCCCCTAACCCAGCAGTGGGTGCCGGGGTTGCAGCCGTAGCGGCAAACAGGGCACTAGGAAATGAAAGCATCGAACCTACCAGAAACGTATTCTGCAATCTACCAAAGGCTAGGTGCGCTGTCAAGGAGACAACTAAGGTGGCCAGCCAATGTGCGGCGGACGTAGGCCGGACGTGGGCCCTGGATGCAAACACACGCCACCCGCGTGCAGTGTAGCAAAGCCGCGCTACTCGCAGGCGCCTATGTCATACCTATACATGCCACCAGGCCAGTCTAACAAATCTAGGGCCGCGTAGGCTTGGTGCTTAGCGGTGGCCAAGTCATCCGCCTCGGCTACTATATTCAAAACCCTGCCACCGGCGGAAACCCAGTTGTTCCCGACCCGCTTCGTGCCTGCGTGGAAGACCTTAACACTAGAAGCCCTCGCAATCTCGTCCAGCCCACCTATCACTGAGCCGGATTCGTAAGGCCCGGGGTAACCCTTGCTGGCTACTACCACACAAACGACCGATTTGCGGTTCAGAGACACCACCTCGCTACCAAGCCTGCCCTTCGCTGCTAGGGACATGAGCCTCAGCAAATCTGAATCCAACCTGGGCAAAATAGCCTGCGTCTCAGGGTCCCCGAACCTGACGTTGTATTCCAAAAGTTTGGGCTCGTTTTTCTTAATCATAATGCCAGCGAACAGCAGCCCCCTAAACTGTATTCCCATGTTAAACATGGCTTTGATAGTCGGATATATAATCCGCTGCACTATCAGGTGCTCCATCTCTTCAGTAATAATTCCCGGGGTTGAATACGCCCCCATGCCCCCAGTGTTCGGCCCTTTATTCCCATCATACGCCGGCTTATAATCCTGCACCGCCCCAAGCACCACCGGGTTAGTGCCGTCTATTAAGGTGAGAAAGCTAACCTCCTTACCGTCTAGGAATTCCTCCACCACGACCGCCTCGCCGGCTTTGCCGAACTTGCCCTGTACAAGCATGGCGTCTAATGCGTCATAAGTTTCCTCCAGAGTGTGGCATATTATGACGCCCTTTCCCTGAGCAGGCCCATCGGCTTTCACCACCAACGGCAGCTTACTCCTCTTGACGAACTGCTTGGCGGAGCCGATGTCCATAAAATACCCGTGCTTCGCCGTGGGGATGTTGTAACGGGCGCACAACTCCTTCGTAAACCCCTTTGAGGCCTCGAGCCTAGATGCGGCCCTGGACGGGCCAAACACAAAAATACCCTCATCGGTAAGCGCGTCAGACAGCCCGCTGATTAGCGGTAACTCAGGACCGACAACAACCAGATCTATCTTCTCGCGCTTGCAGACCTGCGCAACCTCGATAAAGTTAGTTACGTCAACGTCCACCAAAGTCGCCAGGTCCGCCATGGCCTCACGCCCAGGAGCAACAAACAAACGAGTTAACATGGGGGAGCGGCTCAGGCAGTCCAACAGGGCATGCTCCCTACCCCCGGAGCCGACAACCAGAACATTCATCCCGCCCCCTACAAGAGACCATCAAGACCACGAAACGCCACCGCCACGCTACCACAAATCGTCAGTTTGTCAATAGGGTTTCGTGCAAACATGTAAAACTAGCAGGAATATATTCGGGAATCCTGTAGGACAAAAGACTTGCTATGGGTCTGGTTGCGTGGTTTAATGGCTCCCTGACGTTTGTTTGGTGTGGTTTCGTGGCTCCTCGTACTGGTTTGTTGTGCGCTGTTTTGGTTATCCTTTCTATTCTCTGTACCACGCACCCCGTTGCTGCTGCGTCCTTCGTTGAAGAGGGGGTACATAAGCTTTATGAAGATGGTCTCAGGCTGTTTCACGAGGGGCGGTATAAGAAGGCTATAGCAGTTTTCGATAAGATAGAGGCTCTATATCCGTTTTCACAAATGGCAATAGACGGCAGTCTGGTTGCTGCGGTGGCTCATTATGAGCTCGGTAACTACGCTGAATCGGCTTCGCTTGCGGAGGGCTACATTGATTCCTACCCCAGTAGCAAGAGCATAGACTACGCTTACTACGTCAGGATTCTGGCTAAATACATGCAGATTCCCGATCTTGGGTTGGACCAGGGAGTGGCCCTGGAGGTTAGGAACCTTGCTTACGAGTTTGTGCGCATGTTCCCAAACTCGCGCCACTTAGGTGAGATTTCCAAAAGGCTTGCTGCCGTGCAGCAGCACCTGGCTGCTAGGGAATTCATGATTGGTAAGTTTTACCTCAAGCGAGGGGGGTACATAGCCGCAGTGAAGAGGTTTAGAACTCTGATATCTGCGTATCCAAGTTCAGCGTACACTAACGAAGGGTTGTACCGACTGGTGGAGGCCTACACAGCCTTGGGGGACCATAAATCAGCGGCCGCGTACCTCTCTAAATTAGATGAAGGCAACGTGTGGCGCGCCAGAGCCGAGCGTCTACTAAGCGGGGAGAAAAACTGTGCGCAAGAAGTCGGGCAGGAAGGAACCCAGGAAGAAGCCAAGGAGGGGGATGATGAGGGAAAGAGCGCTACTCCTCCTAGCAGTACCGCTGCCGGAGAAGAAGCTGTGGAGGACGCGCAGCGAGAATCACTGTCGTAACTGACTTTATAGCGCCGCACGCCCCCGGGGGTGGTGACGTGCTGCCCTTTTTCCAGCTAGTGTACGCAGGCTATCACCACTGCAAACAGTAGAAACAGATAGTATATAGAGTATTTAAACAGCCCCATGCATGCCTTATGTGACGGCTGTCCCTTTTCCCGAAATACGGCGATGGCATAAGCGATGAACGTTGCGCTCAAGCCGGTTGCCAAAATTTCATATAAAATCGGGTGTTTCACAAACAAACCCGGCGTTGCCCCCACGACCGCAAGAATTATGCTATACAACAATATGTGCGACCTGGTTTTACGTATACAGTACACGGGCAGCATGGGAACGTTCGCTTTTTTGTATTCCTCCAGGGTGAGTAAGGCGATTGCCCAAAAGTGTGGGGGTGTCCACACGAATATTATCGCAAACAGGGACAAGCTCTCAAGCGACAGCGTCCCGGAAACTGAGGCCCAACCTATCACTGGTGGGAAAGCGCCCGCGATGCCGCCAATCACTATATTCTGCGGTGTGCGCCTTTTCAGTAGCATTGTATAAACTACCGCATAGGAAAAAATGCTTCCCGCCAGAAGGAGCGCAGATACATAGTTTACTGCAATTGCCATGACAAACACTGATAGTGTTGCAAGCACCATGCCGCATTCCCATGCTTGTTCCCTGCAAATTTTTCCTGCAGGTATAGGCCGGCCCTTGGTACGATCCATAATTGCGTCGATATCACTATCGTACCACATGTTGAACGCACCCGCCGCACCTGCGCCCAGGGCTACACACACCGTGGATACAAGCCCTATTAGTGGGTGAATAGTTCCCGGCGCGATTAGCATTCCGGTTATTGCAGTAAACACCACCAAACACATTATTCTGGGCTTGAGCAGCTGAATGTAATCGCCAACCGAGGAAAGAGACGCAGGGCCTTTCCCCTGGGAAGTCTTGATAAAAGTTGCTGTCATGTGTATCCCTTAGTCCAACTTGGGAATTTCCTCAAAAGTGTGGAACGGGGCGGGCGAGGGGACAGTCCACTCCAAAGTGTCGCCTCCCCACGGGTTTGCTTCGGCCGTCTTACCCCTCTTCAATGTGTATATCGCAATTGCTATAAATAGCAGCGCGGACAGAAAAGAAAGGCCCGCTCCTACGGAGGATACGTAATTCCACGGAGCAAAGGCATCTGGATAGTCAGGAATTCTTCTAGGCATGCCGGCAAGCCCCAAAAAGTGCTGAGGGAAGAACGCTATATTGGTCGAAATGAAAGTCAGCCAGAAGTGAATTTTCCCCATACACTCGGGGTACTGCTTGCCTGACATTTTACCTATCCAATAATAAAACCCCGCATATGCCGCAAAGAGCGCCGCGATTGACATCACATAGTGAAAGTGGGCAACCACGTAGTATGTGTCATGCAGAACTTTATCCACTCCCCCGTGTGAGACCACTATGCCGGTCAAGCCGCCGACTGTGAACACGAAGATGAACCCTATCGCGAAAAGCATCGGGGTCTTAAACTCTATCTTCCCTCCCCACATGGTGGCTATCCAGCTGAACACCTTGACTCCGGTCAGCACCCCTATCAACATCGTTGTGACGCTATAGTACGTGATCATCTCCGTACTCAAGCCGGTGGTGAACATATGGTGCGCCCAAACCACCAACCCGACTGTCGCTATTCCAACTAGCGCGAACACCATTCCCAGATATCCAAAAACCGCCTTGTGGGAGAACGTGGATACTATCTGACTTATAATCCCAAAAGCTGGGAATATTATCACGTATACTTCCGGGTGCCCGAAAAACCAGAACAGATGCTGAAAAAGTATTGGGTCACCACCGCCTGACGGGTTAAAAAAGCTGGTACCAAAGTTGCGATCAGTCAGGAGCATTGTGATTGCCCCGGCCAACACGGGGAGCGACACTATTAACATGAACGAAGTAAGCAATATGGTCCATACGAACAACGGCATCTTGAGCAGCGTCATACCATGGGCACGCATGTTGAGAATTGTTACTATAAAGTTTATTGACCCAACTATTGAGGAAATGCCCGCAAGGTGCAATGCCAATATAGCCATGTCTACAGATGCGTCCGGGTGAGAGGACAGGTATGACAGGGGAGGGTACAAGGTCCAACCCGTTCCCGGGCCATCTCCGATCAGTACAGCGCAAAACAGCAGCGCGAGTGATGCCACTAGCATCCAAAAACTCAGGTTATTCAACCGCGGAAACGCCATATCTGGTGCGCCAATGAGCAGGGGGACGAACCAGTTCCCAAACCCCCCGGTTAAAGCGGGCATGATCATGAAAAAGACCATTATGAGCGCGTGCCCAGTAACCATGACGTTATACAGCTGGTAGTTTCCGTGCAACACGTCTATGTGCGCCAACTGTGCGCGCAATATGAGAGACAGCAGGCCCCCTATCACACCACCTATTATCGAAAAGATGATGTACATGGTGCCTATGTCTTTATGGTTGGTGGAGAACAACCACCGCTTCAAACCACTAGGCGCATGCTCATCGTACATATAACCCACCTCCTAAAATAGCTCTGGGAGGAAACACGCAACAACCCACAAGCATATAAGCCTCAAAATTTGACCCATCAGCTTACCACACCGACTGCTAGGCCCCTAACTGCTTTCTTTACGCTGCGCTACCCACGCATCAAACTTATCCCTAGTTACCGCCTCAACCACGATGGGCATGAAGCCGTGCAGCCTCCCACAAAGTTCGGAACACTGCCCATAGTAAACCCCGGGTTTTTTCACCGAGAACCACACCTCGTTTAACTTTCCTGGCACTGCATCAACTTTAATGCCCAAAGCCGGCACAGCCCAGCTGTGTATCACATCTCCGGCGGTGGACTGCAACAACACGACCTCGCCTACCGGTACGACCATCCTATTGTCTACCTCAAGCAGGCGCAACTCACCACTCTCCAACTCCGAATCTGGCTTCATGTAGCTGTCAAACCTTATACCAGTTTCTGGATACACATAGGTCCAGTACCACTGGTACCCTATAGCCTTTATTACAACGTCTGCCTCGGGGATCTGCTGCTCCTTTTTTATGAGCTTAACGTTGCTGATGGTCAATAACCCGACAATTAACAGCGGGATTAAGGTCCACGTTACCTCAAGCGCGACATTGTGAGAATTCTTGTTGTTAAACTTTACCTGCTCACCCTTCTTTCTTCGGAACTTGGCCAGTGTATAGAACATCAAGCAAAATACAACAGCCGCCACCGCGGACATCACAACCATGATGTAGTTATGGGACTTGGCAATTAGCTCCATAATTTCTGTTGCGGGCTCCTGAAACCCAAGCTGCCACGGGTAAGGCGCACTTGCACCCGCGCTGGGCCCCCATAGCGATCCGCAGACAAACAACACACCCACAACGAGCGCACGGAGCATAGGAAAAACACAGTGAAAGCCAACATATACCGTCGGATGGTACATTGCAACAGTGGAAATAGCAAGGCTTTTGTTCCAGCTGGTAACGGCTGCTGACGCAGGTAACATACCTTTAACAATGTGGGTAGGGCTTTACACTTGTGTATGCACAGTGCTGTGCATTACAAATACCGCTCTGGTAGCCTAAGGCGTGTTATATATACACAAGAGAGATGCCTGGGTGAAAGTGCAATTTTACGCAGTTTTGCAAGGCAAAGGCCGCGTGCTAGTGACCAGGTTGGAGCAGATGACGAACGTGCAGTTTATGTACAAGGCACACTTTCACGATCGAGTGCGAATTCCTCGTGAAGGAGGCTCAACGCCGGTGCAGCGCTTTGTTCATGCATCAAAACAGTAATTTTTATCTCAGAAGTGGAGACCGCCAATACGGCTATTCCACCACTGGCCAATGCGCTAAAAACCCTGCTGGCCACACCTGGACGCGATATCATACATGCGCCTACTAAAGAAACCTTGGCTAGGCTATCTGTTATCACCAGGCTCTCGTACATTATGTTGTGTTTGTGTTGTAAAAGGATATCTTGCGTTTTTTGCAGATCTTCTTCTTGCACAGTAAAGGTAATATTGCGGAGTTCCCCGTCCGCGGTCTGCATTATCATATCCACGTCTATGTTTCCCTCTGCTATGGGAAGCAGCGCTGCGGCGATGCCGGGAACTGCAGGTACTCCGCCAAGCGATACGCTTGCTATCTTTTTACTGATAGCGATTCCAGTAATTATTCTGCTCTCCATTTCCCTCTCACACTCAAAAGATACCAATGTGCCCTTCGCTTCTTGCGAGCTTGACATCACGTGAATACGCACGCCGCACCGCATAGCCATCTCTACAGAGCGTACGTTCAATATTGCCCTGCCAGAGGCGGATATTTCTACCATGTCGTTATACGTTACGCGATCTAACTTACGTGCGCTTGGGACCAAACAAGGATTTGCCGTATATACCCCCGCAACATCTGTGTACATGTAACACGCGTCCAGCCGCAGTGCAGCGGCTATTGCCACTGCGGAGATGTCTGACCCACCCCTGCCCAGGGTAGTGATGCGCGAATTGTGAATACCTTGGAACCCTGCAACTATCACAACATCATGCTCGTTCAGGAGCGATAATATGCGATCGGGTTTTATTTCTATAATTCTGGCCCGCGAGTGCTCCCCGGTTGTGTTTATGGGTATCTGCCAGCCCATTATAGATGTTGCTTTGACGTTCATTCGCTGCAATGCAAGCGCCAGAAGCCCACATGATACCTGCTCTCCGGAGGAGACGACCACGTCATACTCCGAAAGCTGCACCTCTGATGCCAGCTCTGAGACCTCCTGCGCAGTTGCAACGGCCTCGTCCGTAAAGCGGCCCATGGCCGAGACTACCACCACGAGCTTGTAGCCACGCTCCACACTCTGCCGCACTATGTTTGCGACTCTTAATATGCACTCTACGTCTTTTAGGGATGTGCCTCCAAACTTTTTTACCAGAATCCTGCCCATGCTCAGATTTGCATATCCACGTAGTTGCGGATTATAACTGATTTGCCAGGTCCTTTACACAGATAATTGCCAGTGCGGACCATGGGGGGTTTGTGCATGATGTATGCCTATGGTTGTGACGCACGGGTTGCGCTATTTGCGGCATTGCCGATATCCTCCCAGTACCGAATGGCAGCTTTATTCTCTCCGGTGCTGGTTACTGCTTGAAGAATGCGCAAGGTTTTGGTACCATACCCGGTTCTAGGCGTAGTGCATTTTGGGGGTTTGAGTGAGGCAAGGGGAGTGCTTTTACGTTACCACTCCTATATACTATGTTAACGATACTCCGCACATAGGGCACTTCTACACCACACTCATATCTGATGTTGCTGCCAGGTTTAGAAGTCTTAGTGGCAAGGAGGTCAAGTTCACTACAGGGACGGATGAGCACGGCCAGAAAGTTGAGAATATGGCCCGTGCCAGAGGTGTTCCAGTGCGCCAGTTTGTTGATGAAATAAGTGGCGCATTTAGAAACCTCGTAGGCGTTTCTGGTTTTAGGTGTAATGACTTTATACGCACCACTGAAGAGCGCCACAAGCGCGCTGTGCTGGCGCTGTGGGAACGCCTGCGTGGCAACAATCAGATATACCTGGGGCACTACGCCGGGTTTTATTCAGTACGTGATGAGACTTTTTACCAAGAGCGTGACCTTGTGGATGGTAAAGCGCCCACTGGTGCGGAAGTGGAATGGCTGGAAGAGCCAGGATATTTCTTCAAGCTGTCTGAGTGGCAGGAAAGCCTGCTAAAGTTTTATGCAGATAATCCGAAGTTTGTAATCCCGGAAGGGAAGTTCAATGAGGTCATAAGTTTTGTGGAATCCGGCCTTCGAGATTTGTCTGTTTCCAGATCTAAGAAAAGCCTATCTTGGGGGATTGAAGTACCTCACGATTCTGACCACATAATATACATATGGGTGGATGCACTGTGCTGCTATTTGGCGCTGCTTGGGTTTCCCGAAACTGAAGGGGAATACAAGCGTTACTGGGGGAGTGATGATGCGGTAAGTACACACGTTGTAGGGAAAGATATACTAAGGTTCCATGCGGTGTATTGGCCTGCTCTTTTAATGGCTGCCGGTCTGCCGTTGCCGAAGCAAATAGTTGCGCATGGGTGGTGGCTTAATGAGGGCCAGAAGATATCAAAATCGATAGGCAATGTGATAGACCCATTTGCGTTGATAGAACAATACGGCCTGGATAATTGTAGGTATTTCCTGCTCAGCGAAACCCCCGTAGGAAACGATGCTAGCTTTAGTGGTGCTAGTCTTGTGGAGCGCATAAACTGCGATTTGGCTAACAATTTTGGAAATCTGGTTCAGCGTACTATAACCCTTGTGCACAGGGAGTGTGGTGGGAAAATTCCTGAGGTAGAAGGCATGATGCAAGGGGAAGAAGCGCCGATAAACTACGAAGCGGTGCTGGTGCAGTATGTGGAATATATGGCGGAATATCGGTTTTTTGAGGCGCTCAAATTTGTTATGAATCTGTCTTCTGTGGCCAATGAGTATATTGCAAGAAGGGCGCCGTGGAAGCTGTTCAAAGAAGACAGAAAAAGCGCACAGGCGGTTGTGTTTAAGCTGCTAGAATACATAAGGTGCATCGGCATTATGTTGCAACCTTTCGTGCCTGATTCTGCGTCTAAAATTCTTGATCAGATATCACTTCCGGCCGATAAACGCTCGTTTGGGCATTTTTCCGAATTTTGTAGGAGTGGTGTCTCCCTGGGAACTCCCACACCCGTTTTTGGTAAGCTGTATTCCACACAATCTGAGGGTTAATTGCAAGCCGAATCCGCCGTGTGATGGGGCTGTGCTCCGAGTTTTACTCCACTTTCCATGCACTGTAGAGCGATGTAACTCCATTGCAGATATTCTGGTGCGCAACATTAAAAAACCCTGCGCCTGCTATTTCCTGGGCAAACTCCTCAGGTGGTGGGAATGCCCTTATGCTGTCTGTTAGGTATGTATATGCCTCGGCATTACCCGCCACGCACCTGCCCATATTTGGTATTACATACGCGGAGTACAGATCATACAAAGTCCGGAACAACCCTTGCTTTTGTATGGGGGCAAATTCAAGACAGAGAAACCTTCCGTGGAGTTTGAGTACGCGGTGTGCCTCCTGCAGTGCTTTTTCTCTGTTAGGTATGTTGCGTATTCCGAAGGCGATAGTGTAGTAGTCGAAGGAATTGCTGGCAAACGGCAGGTTCTCCGCACTGGCGCACACCCAACTGATGTTAGCATAGCCGGAATTGATTGCCCTATCTCTCCCAACTCCCTAGCATATCGGGGTTAATGTCACACACCGTTACATGCAAGCCACTGCGCCTTGCCAAGGCCCGCATCGCTACGTCCCCAGTTCCTCCTGCCACATCCAGCAGTGTGCCGCTCCTGTGCGTGATTTTGCTGCACAGCTCCCGCTTCCACAACCTGTGCAACCCAAAACTCATGAGGTCATTCATGAGATCATAGCGCGGCGCTACCGAGGAGAAAATCTCGTTAACCTCTAGCTGCAGCGGCATTGCTCAAAGTATAAACTTAGACAAATCCATCTGTTTTGAAATATCTTCAAGCTTTTCCCTCACGTGGTCTCCATCGATGACGTAAGTCTTCCCCTTGTTCTCCGACGCGCTGTAGCTTATATCCTCCATCAGCTTCTCCAATATGGTGTGCAACCTTCTTGCGCCGATGTTCTCTACCTCACGGTTGACGGTGGAGGCTATTTCCGCGATGGCAAGTATTCCATCTTCGGTAAACTCCACGTTAACGCCTTCGGTTTCCATAAGGGCGCGATACTGCCGTAATAAGTTAGACTCAGGCTCGGTAAGAATCCGTATCAGGTCGTCTCTACCGAGAGGTTTAAGCTCAACCCTTATCGGCAGCCGGCCCTGCAATTCTGGCAGTAGATCCGAAGGCTTAGCAAGATGAAACGCGCCTGAGGCTATGAACAACACGTGGTCAGTAGTTACCGTCCCGTATTTTGTGCTAACACTGGTTCCTTCGAGTAGCGGCAAAAGATCGCGCTGAACACCCTCCCTGTTTACTTCTCCTCTAATCTCGGTTCTTGCGGCGATTTTATCAATCTCGTCAAGAAACACTATCCCCTCGTTGCTTGCAATATGCAGCGCTTCTCTGACTATCTTATCTTCGTCGATGAGTTTTTCTGTTTCTTCATCCAATAAAATTTCCCTCGCCTCTTTTACTGTGGTTTTGAGCGATTTAAACTGCTTATTTCCCCCCAGCATTTTTTGCACTATCTCATTGATGTTCATAATTCCCACCTGGCTACCTGGCATGCCAGGTACGTCAAAAGAATGTTGGACGTTCTTGTTTTCCTTTACGCTTATCGAAATTTCAGAGTCCTCAAATTCTCCGGACCTCAACCTTTCCCTAAAGGCACTTTTTGTTTCTTCGCTCGCGTCAACACCCACCAGGCAATTTAGTATAATTTCCTCGGAAGACTTGCGCGCCTGCTTGGCCACTACCTTTCTGTGCTTTTCCTTGACCAAAAGCACAGCCCTGTCGACAAGGTCACGCATGATTGAATCAACATCCCGCCCGACGTAGCCTATTTCGGTGAACTTTGTGGCTTCCACCTTAATAAATGGAGCCTGAGCGAGCTTCGCCAAACGACGCGCTATTTCTGTTTTACCTACGCCAGTGTGCCCAATCATCAATATGTTCTTGGGGATGATTTCATCCCGCAGTGGAAGAGGAACCCGGTTTCGCCGCCAACGGCTCCTGAGCGCGTTAGCCACGGCCTTTTTTGCTTCTTCCTGCCCTACTATAAACCTATCAAGCTCTCTGGTTATCTGGCGAGGTGAAAGATCACGTGTCTCGTATTCTTCTTCTGACTCCGCAACGCCCTCCCCAATTTTTTTGGGCTCACTACTGCCCTGATCAGGACCTTTTGCTTCCCCTGGCCCTGAATTACCAACACCCGCTGCGCCTAGTTCACCGGAAGACATCATCACTCCTCTATCTTTTCCATGATAATATTATTATTAGTGTATACACAGATCTCCGAGGCCACAGCCATCGCCGCGGTGGCTATGTACTCTAGGGTCATATCCAGGGAAAGCTCATCTCTGGCAGCGCATAGCGCCCTGGCTGCGGACAGGGCGAAATTCCCGCCAGACCCTATCGCCGCGATTCCATTTTCTGGTTCAAGCACGTCTCCCCCGCCGGAAATTATCAAAGACACAGACTTATCCGCGACTATCATCATGGCCTCTAATCTTCGCAAATATTTATCCCTTCTCCAATCCTTCGCCAGTTCCACGCATGCACGCATCAACTGGCCGGGGTGCTTCTCCAGCTTAGCTTCCAGCCTTTCAAACAAAGTGAACGCATCGGCCGTTGCGCCTGCAAACCCGGTGATGACACTATCACCAGCGAGGCGCTTTATCTTCTTGGCAGAGGTTTTCATTATTGCACTGCCCATAGAAACCTGCCCGTCACCTGCAATAATCACGCTGCCACCCTGCCTGATGCATAATATGGTGGTTCCGTACATCGTGTAGCTGTCTCTGTGACTCATAACCAAACTCCCCGCGGTCCACCACTTATTGATGAGAAATAAGACCGGTGCTGATTCAAGCAAATACCTACCATAAGCTCAGTTACGTTGCACCAATCAATACTCAATGCCCACGATTATGCACCCTCACTTCACTGAAATCCAGCGAAGATTTTGTAGTACATCTTCGTAGTGCGGCACGTTGCGGAACTGGAGATGGGTTGCGGTTACTCTTACAAATAAATTACGGCGCACATGAACGCGCGGGCAGACCCGGCAGTACCACAAATTTATCGATACAACTTTTAATATTGTTGTGGGAGAACAAAAATGTGATACACTCGCGACGTGAGCGCGGGCTTTTGATGTCGCTTGCGGTTCCGTGCCGTTCCCGAGTCCATTGCGAAGATTCCTGGTGTTGTTTTGGCGTTGTACTCAATTTTGCGTGGCCAGTGTGGTTTGTATTGTGTGCCCCTCTGCTGGTGGTCTGGAGTGCAAAATTTCGCTATCGCACGTAGATGGAGAGGGGCTTTTTGCGTAATTTGGCATAAAAATGTACTTGTGCGGTGAGGAGTTATGGTATAGATTCCAGGCTCGGGGTTCATCCGAAAATTTCCCTGATGGGAGGTGGTTTTGTGCGTTGGCCTACTGTGCCTGAGAGGTTGTGGTGTGATGTGGCAGCTCCTGCATAGAGCGTTGCTAGCGCGGATTTTCAGTGAAGCGTGATGAAGCTTGGTGTGCTTCAGCGCTTGTGCTCAAGTTTGGTATTCCTGGAATCTGGGGGTGGTGCGCTGTCTTCGGAACAAATGATTGGTTGTACTTATTGGGTTTAGTGAAGAGAATTTTATGTCAGAAGGTGTCATGGAAAAGGAAGAGTCTATAGTGAAGGGTGGTGTCACAGAAACCCCCCCCTCCGAAGGAGGGAGGGTACTGAACCTGTGTGAACTGAAGCAGAAGAGCACGGAGGAGCTACTAGTAACAGCAGAGGAGTTGGGAGTAGTCAGCAACGGAAGGATGCTGAAGCAGGAGATAATTTTCCAGCTGATGAAGCGAGTTATCAGTGAAGGAGGCATAGCTATCGGAGGTGGAGTAGTAGAGACACTGCCTGACGGGTTTGGGTTTTTAAGATCAGCCAAGGCTAACTATGCAGCAAGCAGTGATGATATCTACATATCTGCAGGTCAGATCAAGAAGTTCAATTTAAGAACAGGGGACATAGTAAGTGGCGAGATCAGAGCACCTGGGGAGAAGGAGAGATACTTCACACTGGTCAAGGCATATAGCATAAACTACACAGAGATAGGAAAGCTACAGAGGTATGTACACTTTGACGATCTGATTCCACTATACCCCGAGGAGAGGATTTTACTCGAATGCAAAGAGAGTTTTGGAGGGGAGAAGAAAGACATCAGCATGCGCGCAATAGACATCATAGCCCCACTGGGCAAAGGTCAGCGTGCACTGATTGTAGCACCACCTAGGGTGGGCAAGACGGTAATTTTGCAGCAGATTGCACACTCCATTGCCATGAATCACCCAAACATGGAGTTGATAGTCCTGCTCATAGGAGAACGGCCTGAGGAAGTTACAGACATGCTGAGGTCAGTAAAGGGAGAGGTAGTGAGCTCCACATTTGATGAACCAGCATATAGGCACGTACAACTGGCTGAAATAGTAATTGAGCGGGCTAAGAGGATGGTAGAACACAAGAAGGAAGTTGTGATACTACTAGACTCAATCACCAGGTTGGCCCGTGCGTACAATGAGGTCATGCCATCATCTGGTAAGGTACTAACTGGTGGGGTAGATTCCAACGCATTGCAGAGGCCTAAGAGGTTCTTCGGAGCTGCAAGGAACATCGAGAATGGCGGGTCACTCACCATCATTGCAACGGCACTGATTGAAACTGGTTCAAAGATGGATGAAGTCATCTTTGAAGAATTCAAGGGTACAGGTAACTGTGAAATAATCCTAGACAGGAAAATCGCAGACAAGAGAATCTACCCTGCAATTGATATCTCTAAATCTGGGACCCGTAAGGAAGACATGCTGATAGAGAGTGCATTTTTGAAGAAGGTATGGCTACTTAGAAGGTTACTATCAGCAATGGGTCCAGTAGAAGCCATGGAGTTCCTGCGAGACAAGCTAAGCATCGCCAAGGACAACAATGACTTCTTTGAGATGATGAACAGCTAACAGCAGCCAGGCCAATACCTCAGCCTCCCCACGCACCAACACCTGATGCCCATGCCGGGGAGGCGCAGTACTACGGTACACCAGGAAAGTTGGGAGTGCGAATAGTACACAGAGGTAGAATATGGGGTACTTCAGAGCATCCACTGGGTCTCACCCTCCCAGCTCCCAACCCTTGTACCCACTCTTAGCACTCTAGCAAGCCCAGACAACACAGCTTGTCCTCTTACTCACGCAACCTGAATACTGTTGCCCCCGCATTGTGGTGCCTTTGTACACCCAGCAGCAAGTCAGTTGTCTGCACCCCAGCAGCGAACGCCTCACTATTTTGCTGCAGATGGTTGGTGGTATTACTGATGATAGCCTCTGCGCTATCAGAGGTCATAACATTGAGCATTACAGAAGTAGACCCGATAGCTCTAACCTCAATAACCTCTGCACCTTCAACAGCTTTGGCAAAAGCCCCAGCAACAACGGCCTTGTCCTCCTTATTTAGGCCATTAATGTTGCCTGCCATTCCTGATGTACTGATGGTAGCGCCACTTGTAGTACTGGTATTTTCCATAGTAGATAGCTGCGCTGCATCCTCAGCATCGAACACCGCACTAATCTTGGTCTGGGCCGCAGTGCCATCGTTGGTACCACACTTCTTAGTGTTGCTATCACTGCCAGTACCCTTGCCGCACACATTCTGGCTCACTGTTTGACCATTAGTAGTACCAGTAACACCTTCTACTGCTTGACCCCACTTCTTGGCTTCACTCTTAGTCATCTTACCTAAAGCAGCAGCAAGACGGTCTACCTGACCTCTTGCTGTATCATATGCTAACTCCTTTCCTAATAAGAATACTGAAGCTGTATCCTCATTAGACTTCTTACCTCCCTTAATGACAAACCTTTCATACCCTACTTCTACTTCAACCCTTGCTCCTCCAATACTGTACTAGTTCCTGTTCCTATACTAGAGTGCGCTTGTTGCACCACTACTCTTACCACATGTGTTACTAATGCAACTACCTTGACTATCTCCGGTACATTGTAGGGCAGAGTGTAGCTGTGTAGATGATTAGTTGATATAGGAAGCAGTGGTGCTCTGGTCTCAGAGGGTAGGGGTGGTAAGTAGAGGGGCGCTGATAGTGGGATGCCTCGTTGAGTGATAAGTAGGAAGACATGGGTGAGGTGTTGGCAGAGTGTAGATGTGATGTGTGGTTGGGAAGATAACATTGGGTGAGTCCATGGGTAGTAAGCAGGAGGCCTGGGTAGGGGCGACCCAGGTGTACCTGTATGTGCATACCGTAGTGCTGCACCTCCCCGGTACAGGCGTCACCAGTTCCTGTCCCTATGCTAGGTGTTGTCAGTGCAACACCAGGAAAGTTGGGAGTGCTGTTCCAACTCCTAGTCTTTGTCATCTCCATAGCACTAGTGCACCTCCTTCCTCTCCCGCATTCACTTTCCTCTCAACTGTGTTGCTCTTACCACATCGGGTGACCATAGATGGTAGAGGTGCCACATGGGTGATATAGGCTAATAAGTTTGATTGCGTGGTTAGGTGTAGGTGATCTGGTCAGTGTGTGTAGATGGTGCATGGAGGTGGTGGCAGGTTGGGAGACGGGGTAGTTGCCAGTAGTTTGTGTGCACAGTACGTAAGCAGAGTGTGTGGTTGGGAGACAACATTGGGTGAGTCCCAAACCTGTGGAGTCAGGGGGGCTGTGTGGTACCAAGTTGTGGGGACGAAGTCAAGTGATGCTGGAGGCAGGAGGTTGGGTGACTATAGATGGTAGCAATACCACAGTGGGATGAACCTGAGAAGTTATAGAGTAGGGGGTATAAAGGTTGGGTTTATATGGAAAGTGAGTGGTGTTGGTAAGCTTATGGCCACTACTGTATTGAGGGTAATACCAGTTAGTGCAAGGGTGGACGTAGAGGTTTTAGGAGAGTGGTGATGTTGCTAAAACTTAGATTCTTACTAATTGCTGTAGTATTAGCATTGGGTATCTTACATGGTGTACCTGCAGGGGCTGAGGCGCCCAAGGCTGCTGAGGCTGATGATACGGCTACTAAGGTCATATGTAACGTAATTGTCTTCGTGCAGAAACTGGGGCTTCCTATCATGACTGGGGTGATACTAGGTTCTAGCATTATGGCTATATTTGGTAAGCTTGCATGGCCTGCTATTGTGATGCTAGTTGTATTCACAGCCATATTCTTTGGTGCTGGTAAGCTTATGGCTAAATTTGCTGCTGGGCTGAGTGGTGAGGGTATGGAGAAGGCAAAGAGTTTTGAGTGCAAGGGTGGCGGTCAGACTGTGACTTAGTGATGGTGCAGAGAGCTGTGGTGGCAAGTTGGGCTGAGTGCCAGGTAGGAGGTACAAGAAGTTAGGATGCCAGGGTAGTGGAGGCCAAGAGCTTTGACTGTGCCAATTATTAAGTAGGGAGACCCAGGTAGGCATTGGCTTACCTGTATGCAAATTAGGGTAATGTGCTGACGTGTCCGCTAGGCAGGAAGCTGGCGGCCTTGGTTAAGAGATGAGGTGCCAAGGGTAGGCAGGGAAACATGGGTGATGGTGTGGACGAGAATTTTGACTGCGCCCCAGGAACAACATTAGGTGGTTATAGATGGTAGCAATACCACAGTGGGATAGCTATAGGGATACCCAACTGTGCAGTATAAACATGAGCCTGAATAGGTAGGGTAGGATGTAGCCGCGTTGGCAGCCTTGGTGGCGAAGGTTAGGAGATTAGGTGTGAGTGCCAGAGGTGCTGGCTGCCTCGTGTGTGGTTGGGAGGACAACATTGGGTGATGCCAAGAACTTCAAGTGCGGATTGGTGGTTGATGTGCGCTACTACTCTTACCCATGTGTTACTGCAACTACTCCCCCCAACTGTCTCCGGTACGTTGATGGCGTCACTACAGCAGAGAGCTGTGTTGGCAGCCTTGGTAGGAGATGCTGAAGGTACCAGAGGCTGGGAGGCCCAAGTGTGTTGGCAGGTCCGACCTTGGCGGTGCCCAGAGTTAGAAGTGTGAGTGATGTTTCGAGGAGGTTAGCGCCAAGTGAAATTATGGAGGAAATCACGTTGTGTGGGCCATGAGTGGGTGGGAGCCAGGAGTTTTGCAACCCGTAAGTCAGGCGCGAATGCAAAAATGTCACTCGTGCCGTAGCTGATTAATGCGCACGGAGTTCTTGGATAAATGGAAGCTGCGAAAGGCCCTCTCACCCGCAATAGAACGGCGAGCCAAGGTATGTGCGTCACACATCGAGACGTGATTTTACCGGGGCGGAAAGTATTTCAGCGGCTGCCTGACGCACGCCTAGCTGTCCATGAAGCATGCGGGCTATCGCAGAACATATGGGTAGCTCTAGATTAAGCGCCTTGCCCATGTTTACCATGGCCGTAACGCTTTCAACCCCCTCAACTAACATGGGCTTTTGTTGGCCAGAAGCGCCCGCGCGCCCCGCCTTTCCTACCGATGAGCCAAAAGACATGTTACGTGAGCCCGGTGCCGTGCATGTTAGCACTAGGTCTCCCAAGCACGAAAGACCAATTAGAGTTTCCGTAGCGGCAACCCCTACTTTTGCCTCGCACACTGCTTTGATTTCTGACATACCTTGCACCATAACAATTGCAGACGCGTTGTGTCCCAAACCCATGCCGGCAATTATGCCCGATGCTATGGCTATTATGTTTTTCATTACGGCACCAACCTGTACCCCCATTAGGTCGCCACTATGTACTACGGCGAGGGCTGGCCCGCTGAGTTGCGACGCCAATGTTTCTGCTGTTGTAATTTCGTCACCCGCGAGCACCATAGCGCAGGGTAGCCCGGACGCAAGTTCCCTGGCGAGTGCGGGGCCGGAGAGGACAAAGACGGGGTTCTGCGGAAACATTTCTGCCACTACCTCACTCGGGAATTTTAGCGAAGAGTTTTCTATCCCCTTGCTGCACACCAGCAGTGGTACCCCGGCTTCCAGCGCACTAGCCGCCGTTATAGTGTTGCACAGACTGCGCAACTCCTGAGCCGGAACACACATCAAAACAGCCTGCGGGGCCGTCTGTGGCCAAGCCCATATCGGAATGCACCAAAACTTCTCTGGGCACTTTGAACCCCGGTAGGTACACAGAATTTTCCCCATGTGTGCGTAGGGACTCCACAACCTGCTCAGTTTCGACTCCACATGTGCACCTTTTTACCTATGTTGCACAGTGCAATGGATAGCGCGGTGCCGAATGCTCCAGCTCCAAGAATTGTGACCTGCACTTCAACCTTCAAAAACACACGCCCAGCATGGTATAGCTTAGCATGCTATTTATCAACATAAAAAACGTGCGGCGGCGGATAGATCGGGGTTTGGGGAATAAGCAGCACAAACCTTGCAAGCAGGAACCATTCAATGGCCCGCCTGTGAAAATTGTGGTACATAAAACGGAGTATACTGCGCTTTTATGGCTCATTTCCTGCCGATGCTGTAGGTGTGGTCAGATATGTTGGAAATGAATAAAAGGTCGCAGACGGATTCTCTAGAAATTTTACGTGCAAGAAAAACTATACCACGGGGTATACATAAGATAGCATTTCACCTTCTAGGAAGTGGGGCTTAGCATGGGTTCGGGGGATTTGCTGTCCGCAATCAACAATTGGTTGTGCTGGCTGCGAGAGGAGAGGAGGTATTCTCCCAACACTGTCGCTGCTTACGAAAGAGATATCATGGATTTTTATCGGTCCGTCTGTGGCGAACCCTGCGAACGTGCTGTGAGCTTGCAGGAGGTCCAAGAGTTGCGCTCAGCGGAGTTTAGAAGCTGGCTGGCCGACAGATTTAAGCAAGGGAAACAGTCTGCATCAAACGCCAGAGCCATTTCCGTTGTGAGAAGCTTTTTTCGTTATTTACACCACAAGTGTGGCATGAAAAGCTCAGTCGTCTTCAATATCTCCAAGCCCATTGTGCGCAGGAGCTTACCTAAGGTTTTGGAGGAGTCACAAATGCGTAAAGTCATGGAAGAGCCGGAAGATTTACACTGGACGCACAGACGAGACTTGGCCGTATCAGCGCTGTTATACGGCTGCGGCCTTAGGATAAGTGAGGCGGTAAACATAAAGTTTTGCGATCTGAGACAAAACGAATTACGCGTGCTGGGTAAGGGATCTAAGGAGAGAGTAATTCCAATTTTGCCATGGGTAAGACGCATTATTGATGAGTATATAGCAAGCTGTCCACACCAACGGGTGCATGGCGCGTCCAGCACCGAATATGTTTTTGTCGGGCTGCGAGGTGGCAGATTGTCCAGAACCTACTTTGCATACAGAATGAAAGGGTTGCGCAGGCGCATCGGGCTTCCTGAGACGACCACCCCTCACACGCTCCGGCACAGTTTTGCAACGCACCTGTTTTTGGAGGGTGCGGACATCAGAGTGGTGCAAGAATTGCTTGGGCACGCCAGCCTTGCCACTACGCAGGTTTATACCCATTTGGACTACAACAGCGTAATAGAAAATTACCGAGGATTTCACCCCCAAACTATAAAGAAAAATGGCCTAACTTAGGACTACTCCGTGGCCGTCGCGCTGCACCACGCTGCCGACGGTATATGCATCCTCACCGCTTTTCTCCAGTGTTTTCAACACCTCACCTGCTGTGTCTGCGGAAGTTATTAGTACCATGCCGATACCGCAATTGAAGGTTTCGAACATCTCTGCTGAAGGTATTTGGGCTTCTTTTTCCAGCCAAGAGAATATACCATGTTGCTTCCATGCTCCTAGCCGAATGTGTGCCGCCAGATGTTCCGGCAACACTCTGGGTATATTATGAACAAACCCCCCACCCGTAATGTGGGCCACGGCCTTTACCATATGCAACACTTGCAATACCGGCCGTACGTATATCTTCGTCGGTTCAAGCAACACGCTTGCCCAGGTGGCGCCATCTGCAAAGGGACATAGGCTATCGTAAGCAATATTGCAATCCTGCAGGGCACTTCTTACCAACGAAAAGCCGTTGGAGTGCAGCCCTGAGGAAGCAAGGCCGATAATTACATCTCCTGCGCAAATCTGGTCAGTACGCGGTAATATCTCGCTCTTCTCGACTATCCCAACGGCAAACCCTGCCAAGTCATAACACCCAGCTGGATACATGCCGGGCATCTCTGCAGTCTCCCCGCCGATGAGCGCCGTATCTGCACGCCTGCACCCCTCCGCAATTCCTGAGATAATCTCTAACGCTGTGTTATAATCAAGGCTGCTGGTGGAAAAATAATCTAAAAAAAACATGGGTGCTGCACCCTGCGCGAGTATATCATTGACGCACATGGCCACCAGGTCTATTCCTATGGATTTGTGGTTTTTTGTTTGCTGTGCAATAAGTAACTTGGTGCCTACGCCATCTGTGGAGGAAACCAACACCGGGCAGCTGTATTTTTTGCCGTTACTGGGGGAGAAAGGATCATACAACGCCCCGAAGCCACCTATATCTGAGATTGTGCCACGGTTCGCGGTGGATGACGCTATAGGCTTTATCGCTTCTACGAGCTTGTTGGCCAAGCCGATATCCACGCCGGAATTTGAGTACCTGCTCATAAACTCGAATACCCCCATCCCGATAGGGTAGCACCAGATGTAACAAACCGATACAAAAATATTTATTGATTAACTTCTATGCTGCTATAGAATACACGCTACTTTACGTGAGACTTCGGAGTCTGTACTAGATGAGTACTGATGATGAGCAGAGTGTTGGGGTTCTGGCCAACATGGAAGTGCTCTCTGCCAGGCTGTTGCACGACCTGGCCGGTTCTGTGGGTGCTATGGTGAGCTACGTTGAGTGCCTGGTTGAGGATCCTGAATCTGAAGGTACGCTTCGTTCGCTGGAGGAAGCATCGGAGGAGATTATAGCAAGGTTTAGGTTGCTGCGCCAGGCGTACAGCTTGTCGGAGGACAATGCCAGCTTTGATAAAACCCAGAGTAACATTAGGCAATACCTGCAGAAGAGGGGTGTTGCTCAACTGCTTTGGGGGGTTGAAGCGCAGTTTGCTGACGCGGAGCTGGTGGAGAAGGTCAACAGATTGTTGGCGCACATCGCGTTGCTATCTGTTATGCTCATGGTGCGGGGCGAGGAGGTTGCTGTTTCTGTTGTTGACGCTGCCGAAGAGGGGAACGTGCGGTTGAGAGCAAAACTCAAGGCTGACGAAGTTGCAATGCATCGAGACATAGAACGGGTGCTTGTCTATAGAGATATAGATGCGTGTCAGCTGAATACGAGAAATATTCAGGCCTATTTTATGTCATTGTTGTTAATGAGGTACGGTGCAACTTTTCGTTATGACGCCTACGATGCAACTATAGAGATAACACTGCCTCATTAGACTGCCCAACTGTGCGGAGGTTTTCTCCCCGGCCAACAAACAAACCTGCGCTGCCGGAGCCTGCATGCATACACAGTGCACAAACCCCGGTGGCGAGCTGTGTTGCTTGGCGCAATGGTTGACCACTTATCTCACTGCACGCAGCGTACGCTTCGGGGCCCCTGCCGTTACCGTCTTTTCTGTAAGGCTCTACAGCCGCGGATGCATGACCTTCGAAAACGGCCGCTTCCGCTCTTGTAGCACGTCACATAACCAGCTTAACTGACTGCGTTTCTTTTTGTGCTGCAAGCAACGTATTCTTCAAACCTGTTACCATAGTATCCAGCTTAGCGCCTTGCATCTGAGCATATGCGGCAGAGGCTGTGGCCGGCGGCGAACAACGGGATGACAGCTTGTCGCATACCCTCCCGTGGACTCTTGAAATCGCAGAATAAGCGTTGGCGTTGTCGCATCCCAAAAGAATAAACACAAACTTACGCTCTCCGAAATACCCAGAAATGTCCGTGTACCTGATGTTTTCGCTGATAGTGTCGGAAAGCGTCCTGTCTAGCATCTCTGCAAGGCTGCTACCACTGCTATGCGCAGTTGGATCCGCGGCAATCATGCATATAATCGCATTAACCCCGCTGCTATTTGCGAAGTCCAGCACCACACCGATCTCGGTTGCTGTGGATGCCTCATCCATTATGCCGAACGACTCATGCATAGTGTAGCGAGCATTTTCCTGCAGCTTGCCCGCCCTGAATTCATCGAGCTTTTGGGATAGACTTGTGTCGCGTATTAGAATTTCGTAGTTCAGCACCCCTCGGCTAGAGGTTGTCCGGAAGATTTTTGGCCGCACGGAAACAGGCTGCAGCTTGCTGTTTAGCAGCGTGAACCCACGGATTTTTGAAACGACCTCAGAAAGGTCCGTGCCATCATCTGTGAACTCCAGGTAGCTGCTGACTATGTCCTTCGTTCTGGGATCTAGTATGGAGTATAGCGAAGCACCGACTACGGACTGTGTGTCATCAAAACCCAGAAGCGCTAAGGCGCGCTCATTAATGCCGGAAATTGACACGCTCTGCGCGTCATTATCCTGCCTTACAGAAATAACAAGATCATCGGCTCTTCGAGCTATGACAGAGTCTTCCATGTTCCATCCAGCCGCGATTTAAGATCAACAGACGCCCCGCCGCCGCAGGGCGACTATAGGATAGCTTCAGAGTGTTACCAATGCGTTAACCATTGCAGCCGCCGATGGTGTGCGAAACTGTTGAGCAGGACCACCACGACGGGAACTCTGTGCCATGTACCGCGCACAAAGCCCCAGATGTGAACGTACAACGGGCACCTGCAGGCCGTTCTAGCTGGGAACACAGAGCAGGCAGTTAGCGCCGCTAAGCACCGGCACACTGGGCCGATTCTTGGCTGCCGTGGCTCCAAAGCTCCTCTAGGCGGTAGTATGATCGCACTTCCGGCCTGAATATGTGTACTATAACGCCTTCCATGCTTATGACGACCCAATTACCGTCACGTAACCCTTCCACAAGCACCTTTCCAGATTTAGACACTTTCTTCTTTATGTGTTCGACCAGAGATTTAACATGTGTTGAAGAATTGCCAGATGCTATAATCATGTGTTCAGTCAATTGACACCTCCCCGCAACATCGAGGACGACTATGTCACTAGCGCTATGTTCGTCAAGGACGGCAACTACGGAATCTTTTAGCTCGGTATACCCCGGCACTGAGAAACCTCCAAACAACTTATTCGCGCATTATACCACATTGTAGTTTTGCTCGCACAAAAGCAACGCGCACGCACAAATTTATTACCACAAACTTGTACCTGTATATCGCTCCCGTGGTTGGTGGACAAATGATCAATGGAGTATGTCTGTGCTTTTTACTATCATGATGCTGCCAAACGATGAGGCTATATGAGGGCATTTTTCATTTTCACGCTGTGCTCCGCGCTTATACTGCCCCCGGATGCGTTGTGCATGCGCGTATTCAGGGATAGCGAAGTGGAGAATGTTGTGAAAAAAATCAGCACTCCTCTGTTTTCTGCAGCAAATGTTGATTCCAGCACCGTGAGGGTTTTTGTAGTTGACGACTACTCCATAAACGCATACGTCTCCTCAGGCGGGGATCTTTTCATACACAAGGGGCTGATACTTTTCTCGAGGGACCCCAGCGTGATTGTGGGTGTAATCGCACACGAGATTGGCCACATGTCGCAAAATCATATCGCAAAAAGGGGTAGTGAGGCGCGTAGCGGTGCAGTGGCTGAGGGAATAGGGTATGTTTTAGGCATGATAGCCTCCTTGGCCGTGGATCCTAGAGTGGGGGAGGCCATAATTTTGGGGAGTAGCACAATTCACCAAAGAGAGTTTTTGGCCTATAGTAGAGCACAAGAGGAGGTTGCCGATCAACGTGCCCTGGAGTATCTTGACGCGGCTGGCTACACCAGCGATGGCTTGATAAAGGTTTTGAATCATTTTAGCCAGAAGGAATCTCATCTAGTAGAGGCGGAGAAGGATCAGTACCTATCAACCCACCCAGTTAGTGAGCACCGCTTGGCAAAGGTTAGCGGCTATTCGAGGAGTAACGCGGTTAAGGGCTTTTCTGATGACGACATAGCCAGCTTTGGGCGCGTTGTGGAAAAGACGGAGGCGTTTTTGACACCCGTGCAATTTCTTGAGCGTGGTACACTATCCCCGTACATGAAGTCTATACTCAACTACAGGAAGGCTAACACGGATGACGCCCTCAGGGAGCTGGGGCTCTTAATAGCAAGCGCACCGTCCGACCCGTACTTGTATGAAATGCGCGCCCATATTTTCTACAAGCTTGGTCGGATAGAGGAATCTGTGTCAGACTATAAAACCGCGCTTGGTCTGCTTCCTGAAAACTCTATGATAAAACTAGAATTGGCCCAGGCGCTGATGTTGAAAGACCCGCATGAGACGCTACAGTATTTAGAGCAAGTGTCTTATCAAGAAAAAGAAAACCCATTGGTCTGGAAGAACCTTGCGATAGTTTATGGTAGAACTGGCAATGTTGGCATGTCCTATTTTGCCATGGCTAACAGATTTTTCGTCGAAGGTGACAACAAGAAATTTGCAAAATACGCTGCGCTGTCCAAAATGCACCTGAAAAACGGCAGCGTGCAGCTGCGAGTTATAGAAGACATGGAAGAGGTGCGCAAAGCACGGTAATGTAACGCCTTTCCTGCAATTGAGCAGCGAGTTAATAATTCTTTGTTTACTACCATGGGTTAAGTTGTGCATTATACATTTGTGTGTCAAGGTTGCCGTGTTCGGAGTGTGGAAAAAATCCTGGTTTTGTTGCATAGTTGCTTGTGCGCTGCTATCCTCGTGTATCACCACGGAAGAGCATGCGCGCAGGGCCGTATATGAGCCACCCGCGAGTGTTGAGGGTAGGGCGTGTGTAGCACGGTGCGCCCATACCAGGAATGACTGCTACAGGAAATGTCAGGACAAGTCTCAAGAGTGTGAGGAGCGGGAATCTAGGAACAATGCCTCTCGGTACATCGGCGGCATTATGGACATGCTCGACGGCTTTATTAAGAGGCAGGAGGAGCGTGACAGGGTAAGTTCGTGCGAAGCGCGGAAGAGCGCGTGCATTTCCAATTGCAGTTCAGACACTTTTTGCGCCTTCAGGTGCGAATCTCAATATAGATGCACAAGTAGCTCCTTCAAGATAGGTATTGGCAGGCCTACCTTCAGGGATAAAAGGGATTCCTGCAGCACGCGACGCTGCGACGCCCTGTGCAAAAGCGACTATGATGTATGCTACGTAGATGAGTGTGGCGGTAGTATCCACACAGAAAAACGATAGTCCACACTGTGGCCGGACTGAGGTAAAAAGGTAGCTCCTTCAAGATAGGTATCGGTAGGCCTACCTTCAGGGATAAAAGAGATTCCTGCAGCACGCGACGCTGCGACGCCCTGTGCAAAAGCGACTATGACGTGTGCTACGTAGATGAGTGTGGCGGCAGAATATACGAGGCACAACAGGAACCGAACCCACGGCCAGATAGTAGCAGCCAGGCTAGCGGCTGATAGTCCCCTCTGGGGGCTGTAGTAGGGGTTTTGTTACAGAACGCCCCACACGATCCGAGGCTACGTGCGGGTGCAGCTCAGCGGGCTGTACTTTTTGACCACATCTACTTCCTGCATTGACGATAGAATAGTTTCTAGCGTGGTTTTGAGCACAGTATGGGGGAACCTAGCACAGACATCGCATGCCGGTACGAGGACGAAATCTCTTTTGTGCATCTCTTTGTGCGGTATAGTGAGGGCGTCACTCTGCATCGACAGGCCATCGTACAGTAATATGTCCACATCTATGGGTCTTGGGCCCCATATTCCAGTGTTGCTTCTTCCCAAAGTATACTCCACGTGCTTTATGCACCCCAGCAGCTCATCTGGAGACAGATTTACGTAGCCACACATTACCATGTTGAGGTACGGCATGTCCCACCAAGTAGGTGCCCCATCCGGTAGCAAAGCTCTGGTTTCGTATATGTACGAACAATGCCCGTTGTAGATGGGGAGCAGCCTGACGGCGGCCTCTAAATTGTTCATTCTTGAGCCAACGTTGCTACCCAGTGCCAGCACCACCACGTCTACATTTCCTGTTGTTTGTCGGAACATGCAAGGCATTGTTGCATTGCCGCGAAATTTTAGCGAGTGATTTTTGAGCTTGCCGTCCACGCATTGGCCTCCATATGTCCACCTGTGGGGCGTGAGGCTTTAATCTTCCAGGGCAACTATGCTGCTAAAATGCGGAGCCGTAGGTTGGCGGGTATAGGTTGGTGGGTACAAGTTTTTATGCATGTTGTGCCAAGGTTGGAAGCACCCGCAGTTCTATAGCCGTACAGTAGGTCTGGGTAGACGTTTAACTATGTGCATCAAGTGTGCATTATGGTACGGTTGATGTATCGCAAACGGTGTGCGCAATCTCACCAATGCGCCGCAATTGCCAGACTGTAAATACGCGACGTGTCGCAGCCGTGCCGCATTGCGCATCATGAGTGTGTGGTTCAAAGTTATGGCTACATAACAGCCGTGCACGTGGTTCAACGTGTGAGGTTGACGGTGCTGCTCGGCCTAAGGCCGCCAGCCTTGTTGTAAATCTTGCGTATGATGGCCGGCGGAATGCTTCTCAACTGTATGGGGCTATGGTTTCGCCGGTTCCACTATAAGTTTTTTCGCGCAATGGTCGGCGTAATGGCTATTGCTGAACGCTTTGTAGCTGGTTTCGAGGTCATGCAGGCACACTTCTGCGACGTTTGTAATTTTTAGCACATAATCTTTCGTAGTTCTGCCTATGCGCGCATGCGGGACTTCTGAAAAGATTGACTCAAACTCTGCGCTGCGGTCTTCATGCACAGTTACGATTATCCTGCTTTGTGATTCCGAGAACATAATAGACTTTTCCCACATTTCATCTTTCGGTATTCCACTTGTAGGCACTGCAGATAGGTCTATTTCAGCGCCGAGCCTGCCTCCTATGAGGGCCTTGGCCAAACCAACTGCCAGTCCACCCAGGCCTGGCGCGATTGCGGAGGCTATTACGCCGCGGATTGTGGCATGGTGGAATTTACGATACATCAACTTGGCAGTTTGTGCATCTACTGAGGGAACGCTGCCACTGTTTAGTCCGCTATAGGCCTGATATTCTGACATGCCAAGCTCGTTATAGGTGGTACCCAGGATGTAGATTGGGTCCATTCCCTTGACGTGGGGCGAGATGGCGCTTTCTACATTTTCAATAATGCCAAGCGTGGAAATCAGCAGAGAGGGCGGAGCGGAAATACGCACCGGTTGGCCAGCGCTGTTATACCCGTGAAAATCGTTGAACATGCTATCCTTCCCAGATATAAAAGGCGTACCAAACGCAGTAGCATAGTCGTAACAAGCCATGGCTGCTTGCTTCAGTTGCCAGAGTCTGCCAGGTTCGGTTGCGCTGCACCAGCAGAAGTTATCGATGAGTGCAAGGTGGTCTATATTGCCCCCCACTGCAACGTAATTGCGTATTGCGGTATCAATGGCGCAAGCTGCCATCCTGTAAGGATCAACCTCTCCGTATCTACATCCAAACCCCTGAGATGTGACTACTCCTCTTTTGGATGAGGGTACAGGGCGAAGGACCACTGCATCTCCACATATTCTGCCCGCGCCCTGCAGCGGTTTTATGACGGAAGACCCCTGTACTTCATGATCGTACTGCGAGATTATATACTCTTTGCTGCAGATATTTTTGCGCCCAATAATGTTGCGCAAATCCTCCGCTACTGAGGTGTTTGTTCTTAACTCTGGCTGTTGTTGGGTGTAAAATTGTTTTTCAGTAGTGAGGGTTAATTTAGGAACGCCGTTGTGCAGAAAGCTTGTGTCTATGTCCATGATGACCTTACCATTGTACGTGACAACCGCCCGTCCAGTGCTGTTGAATTCTCCAATTATGCTGATTTCTACGTCATGCATTTGCATAATTTCCGCAAGTTTTTGATACTTGCTGGGAGGGACAGCAAGCGTCATCCTCTCCTGAGATTCAGACACCCATATTTCCCATGGTAGCATGCTTTGCGTTTTGAGGGGGACCTTGTCCAGCTCAACATTAAATCCTCTCACGCCCATTTCACCGACGGAAGAAGAAAGGCCGCCTGCCCCGTTGTCTGTTATTGCATTATACAGCCCTAAATCCCTTGCCTGCTTGATTATTGCATCAGACAGTTTTTTCTGTGTGATAGGGCTACCTACCTGCACTACAGTAGCGCCTATTCCCTCTCTTAGCGCATGTGAAGAAAACGTGGCACCGTGGATTCCATCTCTTCCCACTCTACCGCCAACCACCACTATGTAATCTCCATCCTGCGCGGTCTTGACATGTGCTGGCAGCCCACAGACTGTGCGTGGTATAATCCCAATGCTGCCGACAAAAACCAGGGGCTTGCCGCAGAATCTGTTATCGAAGTATGATGTCCCAATGGCGGTTGGGATGCCCGAACAATTTCCTCCCGAGTTTACCCCCCGTATTACCCCATCCGCAATTTTCCGCGGTGGCAATATCTCCTCCAAGCACTCCCGGTCTCTGTACAGCTTTTGTTCCAGGTTGTCTGCAAAACAAAAGTGGTACGAATTCATAATCGGTTTTGCTCCCATGCCGAACCCGATTATGTCCCTGTTCACGCCCAGCACACCAGTTTCTGCTCCTCCAAATGGGTCAAGAGCGGAGGGGCTATTGTGCGTTTCCACCTTGGCTACTATGAGAAAATCGTCATCAAATGCTATGGCCCCGGCATTATCGGAGAAGACCGATATGCACATCGGTGAGTTTATGTCAGAAGTTGCGCGCTTTATGCAGCGCCTGTACAACCCCTCTTTGATCTCATCTATCTGGGCGGAAAATATGTTGTGCTTGCAGTGTTCTGACCACGTCTGCGCCAGGGTTTCTAGCTCTATGTCGTTTGGTAGGCGGTTTTCGCCGTCAAAGTATGTGCGAATGGCGTGCATAGCCTCCAAGGAAAGATTGAGCGGCCCGCGTCCGTCAATCCCGTGCTTGCTAATTTTTTCAAGCTCCTCATCGCTAACATGTAAGTCTACCGCGCGTACGTCCTCCTCTACCCCCTCGCCCACAACATCAGGGGCCATGACGAATGGTATTGGGTGCGGGGTTACAATAGGGTTTGCTATTGAGCGGTTAATGGCGCGCACATTTTTATTGCCTAGGAATTCTACTTCAAAAACACCTTCCGCTTTCGTGTGCACCAGCTTACAGTACTGCACCAGTGGATTGTAATTGCGTGCAGTGCGGTCTGGCTCTTCTTTGAAGAAAAAATTCTCCGACGTTCGGACCAGTACGTCTTCGATGCATAAAAAATCACGAATTATCTGAGCCGCCGAGTTTCCCACGTTGTCGGTCATCCCGGGAAGGTATCCTATCTCTACTGACCAGGTTGCTCCTAGAATTTCAAATAAGTCATAAGGTTTGCCAGATTCTATATTTCTGTACCCGTGCGCTCCAGGTGCGTACATATCGTGCTCGTATATAAAAGCGTAGCACTTGCTAGTTGCGTTGTTTGATAGTAGGCCTCTGACGCGTAAAACGTCTTCCGTACCTATTTTGTTTGGGGTACGGACAACATATGCGAGTTTTCTGCTGGGGTCAAAGATGTCATCAACCGCAATTCTGAATATCATACGGTGGCCACCGTGTTTGAGGAACAGCCCCACATTATTGCAGATCATTAAATTTTTACATAGTCAAAAAGTCTGCTGCAGTTGTGGGTGGCGCACGCAAAAACATGCACCAGCCGAGCGGGAACTGCGGAGCCGATGCGCTACAGCGCAGGATACTCTGTGGAGATGCAACCCACGAGCGTCCGTTACGCGCCGATGGATTGCATGCGACCAGGTGGAGATAAGCCGGATTCTGTTTATGTAGCCATTCATCTGGGGCAAGCATCGCTACTTACCTCAAGCGACTTACCCGGGTAACATGAGAGAAGACACAATACCCTTCTTAGCCTTGCTCCTGGTGGTGGTTGCCTGGCTGCTACGTGTCACCACGAGCACGGTGCGCTCTTACCGCACCTTTTCACCCTTACCTCGTAGAGGCGGTAATTTTCTGTGGCCCTAACCTAGGGTTACCCCCGGCAGGAGTTACCTGCCACCATCTTCCCTTGGAGTCCGGACTTTCCTCTGTACAACGCGGCACAGCGGCTACTTCTCCACCTGGATCATGATTCTATCCAATACCGTACAGCCGCGCAAGCCTATGGTTTGTGATACCCCCCAGCCACGCAAGCCTATGGTTTTGTTATATTCTGTGACCACAGACGTGGCGGACCTCACTACACTAAGCATCTCTGCAGAGTGGGTGTTCGCTGTGGCGCTACCACCGCGGCCAATGGACTGCATGACAAGCCTGTGGAAACACGCCAAGCTGGGGTATATCTAGATGGAGGATGGAGAGGTATTCACGCAAGCTGCGCATCGGAAGTGGTGCAAGCCGCACGAGAAGGCGTGATTCCTAACTGCGAAAACAGCCGCTGGTCGTCTTCTGGTCTGGCATTTGGCGTAGTTAGAAGCTTCTCGCCACAAAATATGGAGTTCGCTCCTGCCAACATACACAGCGCCTGCATCTCTTCCGACATTTCCCCCCTGCCTGCTGCAAGGCGCACGTAAGACGCGGGCATCATGATGCGCGCAACCGCGATGGTGCGGACGAAATCAATATTGTCAATCTTCGGATGGCCTTCCATAGGGGTGCCCTCGATCGGAACGAGACGATTGATTGGTACAGAGAGTGGATGCTGCTCCAAATTTGCTAGAGTCACCAACATACTTGCCCTATCCTCGGTGCTTTCACCCATACCCAGTATTCCTCCACAGCAGACTTTTATGCCCGCTTGCTGAACATTGCGCACGGTCTCCAGCCTCTCCTCGTACGTACGTGTGGTGACCACGTTGTGATAGAATTCGCGTGAAGTGTCCACATTGTGGTTATAAAAATCTAGGCCCGACTCCTTCAGTTTTTGTGCTTGATCGAGCTTTAACATGCCCAGGGATGCGCAGCTCTCCAACCCTTCGCTTTTTATTGCTTCTACGAATTGGCAGATCTTTTCTAAGTCTCTGTCATGCAAATTCCGCCACGCTGCTGCGAAGCAAAATCTGTCAGCCCCAATTTCTTTTGCTCTCTTCGCAGCTGTTTTGACTTCTTCAACAGTGGATAGGGATTTCTTTTCAAGGCCCGTGTTGTAGTGTGCACTCTGGGCGCAATAGCGGCAGTTTTCCGGACAGCTCCCGGTTTTGATGTTCATGAGCGCCGCGACTTGGACCTCATTATTTCGGAAATTCTGCACATGTACTGAGTGGGCCTTGAGTATGAGGTCGCTAAACGGCATACGGAAAAGCTCCAATGCCTCCTCAAGCGTCCAATTATTTCTTATCACGCTTTGAACACTCCTTATCGTGTTTGCTACTATAGCGCCTGAAGGACTCACTCATAGCCTCAAACTCATCGCGGCTTACAAAGCCCATGTCTCTTATACAAGACTCAGCCTTGCGCCTAGCAGCCATCTTTCCCTCCGCCAATGCCCCTGAAACCAGGCCGAGCACGGAGACACCCAACCTGACACAGTCACGCAGAAGCAGGGAGAACATACGAAAATACGGCGAAACCACGACTTGCGGATTCTATAAGTACTGCAGCGCGATGTCAATCACCCCCAGGTTCTTTTATGCCAAGACTGCACTTGGACAACCCAGCCTGGCCTCCGATACGCGCGGGAAGTTATGTATTGGCCGTGCCCTACGGGTGACACCTAGTATATTCTGCCCCCCACGACCCCGATTATGTGATCAACGACGTTATCCTGACCTAGGGGAAGCAAGCACTGCCTTATTTTTATATCACTGCCATCAGCGGTCGTCTTCTCTGATTCTTCTATCAACGGGCGTTGGTTGTCTACCACTGATTCTAGGTAATCAAAAAGCCCTTCGACTATCTGCGGGAAGAAAATAACTATATTTTCTGATTCTGAGTAATATCTAAGGTCAGATTTATAAAGCCTCACAGACTCCTCGCCCGCGTATACGCATTCGTATTTTCTGCCGTCATCAGCAACTTTGACTTGAAGCATGAAGCAATAGGGCCAAATCTCCATGATGTCCGCCGGATCTATTTCTTCTTTCGCAGGAAAATTCCTACCATTGCGCAACTGGTCCCAGTATGAACACAGTATGTTTATTGCACGTCTCTCCGACACATATTCTGACATCCGGCACTCGCTATCCTTGCAACAACTCTCGGACTCTACATCAGAGATATTTATTTTTCCTTACTTGCCCAAAAATGTTTGTGGCATCTACTGCCCGTCCAGCGCGGCACTTTGGCACGGATTGCCAGAGATTGACCACTCTGGTCAACACATATCGTGTTTATCTAGCAGCAACCGCGGGCTTGGCAGCTTTTTTGCACTTTTTGATGTATTGCACGGGGTCCACAGGTTTACCATTGCGCCTTATAGCAAAACAGAAAAAATACCCACTGTCCGCACTCTGGCTAGATTTTGTAATCGTTGCGATCACCTGCCCCTTCTTCACCTTGTCGCCAATCTTGACGTGTACCTCGTGCAGATAAGAATAGAGCGATATAGTGTATTTGTTGTGTTCCAGTATGACCAAACTTCCATACCACCGGAGCCCCTTCCCCACATACATGACCTTACCGCTTCCCGCGGCTTTGACCTTTGCGATGCCATCTGCGAATATGGCGACCCCGTCATTACAGTAGGGGCCCTTTTCGCCTTCAGCGCCAGATTCTGCGACCCTTCCACCATTTAGCGGCATGTCAAACTCACATTCCTTGGGAGGCGAAGGTTTTTTGGGCCCTTGCTTGAGCTTTGCGCTTGAGGGGGGAGCACCACGTGTGGATATGTCTCGTACCAGCAACTTGCGCTTCGGTGCAGCCGTTGTTGCCGCCCCCCTGTCGCCGTAATCCCGCGTTAGGCGGTAATCAGCATTTTCATCGCGTTCCCGATTTCCGTAAAACTCCTCACCCCTGAGAGACACAGGAGCCGGCTCCTGAGTGAAACAGCCGTACAGAAGGAAGCTAGCCAGTATTAATGCTACTACACGCACATTTGTAAGTTGATTGCCTCACCATTCGCTGTATCATAATGGACTCCTGAGTACTTGTTAATGATTATTTCTAGAGGTAGGCGCGCGTGTTGAGTGATGGTCTGTGTATGGAGTTTCTCAATGTAACGGAGCGCGCAGCGATTGAGGCGCACAGATTTGCGGGTAGGGGGAACGAAAAAGATGCTGATAAGGCAGCGGTTGATTCTATGCGTTCCACGCTCAACAAAATGTGTATAGACGGGACAATAGTCATTGGGGAAGGTGAGAGAGATAACGCTCCTATGCTGTATTCCGGAGAAAAAGTCGGCATTGGGGGCCCAGCTTTAGATATAGCAGTTGATCCATTAGAGGGTACTACCACATGCGCCCTTTACAAAGATGGTGCAATGTCTGTGATTGCGGTGGCGAAATCTGGGTGCTTATTGAAGGCGCCAGATGTCTACATGGATAAAATAGCCGTTGGTCCGGGGTTGCCTCACGGAGTAGTATCCCTGAGTGGCGATCTGAAAACGAATCTACATAGCCTATCGCACGCGAAAGGATGTGCTGTGTCTGATTTAAGAGCCGTGGTGCTAAACAGGGATAGGCACGCCGCCTTAATAGAGGGCCTCAGGGAGCTGGATGTCCGCATAAAACTGATAGACGACGGTGACCTATCTGCTACGCTATCACTGATTCGCGAGGAGAACGACATTTACCTCGGCATAGGGGGCGCGCCTGAAGGTGTGCTTTCTGCCGTCCTGCTTGCAGCTGTAGGTGGGCAGATTGAGGGAAAGTTGGTTCTCAATACAGATGCGCTGCGTGAAAGGGCGAAAAGCGTGGGCGTGGAAGACATGGATAGGTCGTACGCGACTGGTGACATGGTGCGAGGGGAGGCGTTTTTCATAGCTACCGGGGTGACCGATAGCTTGATAATGAGGGGAATTTCGCGCAGTGAGGGTGGATGCGTTACTGCAGATTCAGTAATCTTCTCCACTTTGGGTGCCATTTCACGGGTACAGAGAACATTTTACAAACCCCCCACCGGGCCTGTTGTGCGCGCCCAGCGCTAGCGAACTGTAAAACCTTTACGGGCCCCCGCCGCACTGGGCGTTGCTACTACACGGGTGAGGGCTACATCGCACTGGAGCTCCAGCACAAGTTGCGCGAAAAGCCCTGGATATAGGAGTGGTCTCAAGGCTATGTGGGCGTTCGCTGTAGATGCGGGTCACGCGTGGAGTGGCTTTGCATGGGTGGGTGACTCCCGTGATTCGTACTCAATAGGCTGCGGTCTGTGCGCTGAACCGCCACATCTAAAACCCACACAGCAGCGTCTATGACCAATAAAAGAGTAGGGATGTGGCAGGCGGCAGCTTGCTAGCTATTTTGGTGAGATGCTCTACCGCGGCACCGTAGGTGTATTATGATATTGGCAATCGCCGCTGGGGTTATGCCAGGAATCCTCCTAGCAGCTCCTATGGAAAACGGCTGCGCATGTTGCAGCTTTTCCTGTGCCTCCTTGGACAGGCCGTGGACCTCGGAATACCTTATGTCTGCTGGGATGGACGCATTTTCCTCTTCTAGAAACGACTGTATATCTGCTGCTTGGCGTTGAAGATACGGTGCGTATTTCCCCTCGATGCCCACTGCGGCTAGCGCGGCCCTGCTGAAGGAATTCAAGCTTGGCCACAGTTGCATGAGGATGTCCATGGTTATACTAGGATGACCCAACAACTCAAATGCAGTTTTCTTCTCTCCGTTCTGGGATATGAATATGCCGCACTTGGACAACATGTGTGGGGTTATACTGGTTCGATTTAGCTCGTCAACCAACCTATCCATCTCTTGCTTTTTGTTGTACAGAACACCAAACCTCCTTTCCGAGACAAGGCCGGCATTGTATCCCATTTCGGTGAGTCGCATGTCGGCATTGTCGGAACGTAGCCGCAGCCTATATTCCGCTCTAGACGTGAACAACCGATAAGGCTCGCTAGTGCCCAGCGTGACCAAGTCATCGATCATGACCCCAATATATGCTTCACTCCTCTTCAAAACGAACGGAGCATGGTTCTGAGAAAGCGACAGTGCCGCATTGGCTCCCGCCACAATTCCCTGGCCAGCCGCCTCTTCATACCCGGTTGTGCCGTTGATTTGCCCTGCGAAGTACAGCCCCTTGATCTTCTTGGTTTCTAATGTGTGATGCAGCTCTCGCGGATCTACGAAGTTGTACTCGACCGTGTACCCGTGGCGCAACATCCTAACATTTTCCAGGCCCCTTATGCTGCGTAGCATTGCCAACTGCACGTCTATTGGACAGGAAGTCGAGACGCCGTTTGGGTATACCGAGTTGGAGTCTAACCCTTCTGGCTCCAAAAACACCTGGTGGCTTTTGTGTTCTGGGAATCTTCTAACCTTCTCCTCTATGGAGGGGCAGTATCTAGGCGCCGCGACGTCCACTAATGACGCACAGGAGGCAGCGAGGTGCAAATTGTTCCTGACGATCTCGTGCGTTTTTGTATTCGTGTGGGTGATGTAACATGAGACCTGCGGCAAGACGATGGCATCAGATAAAAAAGAAAACGGGGTTGGGACCAGGTCACCCTTCTGCTCCGCTGTGGCTGACCAATCTATGCTGCTTCTGTCAATTCTTGGTGGTGTACCGGTCTTCAACCTACCCAACATGAAACCGTGTGCGCATAAAGCCTTGGCCAGCCTCGTGGAAGGTTTATCTCCCATCCTGCCGGCTGGTATACCCTTATCTTTCCCCACATGTATCATTCCTCCGAGGAAAGTCCCCGTAGCCAGAACAAGCCTCCTTGTGTACAGAACCTTCCCACAGGACAGCGTGACTGACGAAACACACGGGCTTCCCGCTTCGTTGTCGGTTGAAAAATCTATCACTGAGGCCTCCAGAACTTCGAGGTTCTTGTAGCCCAGCACAATATCCTGCATAGCCATCTTGTAGGCATCCCGGTCCGCCTGGGCTCTCGGCCCCCAAACTGCTGGGCCCTTGCTCTGGTTGAGTATGGTAGAGTGTATGCTTGCTTTGTCGATAGCTTGCCCCATCAACCCGTCAAGCGCATCTACCTCCCGCACCACGACACCCTTGGCTACACCCCCGATTGCGGGGTTGCAGGACATTTCGCCTATTGAACCAATTTTATGAGTAATTAGCAGGGCCTTCGCACCGATGCGCGCCGCGGCTGCCGCGGCCTCACACCCCGCATGCCCCCCACCAACCACTACGACGTCGTAGCTTAGCACAACAACCAACCAGATGATATCGAACACTAGATGGTAAAAAGTAATATAAGACGTGTCAAATCGTGCTAAACTCCCGGTGCCTTAGGTTGCGAGCGTCAATATAGCGCATGAATTTAGTAGTCTTATCCGGATATGGGCTGAATTGTGAGGAGGAAACCCTCTTCGCGTTTATGGAAGCAGGGCGGTTTTTAAACGCCAGTGTTTCTGGGAGAATAATGCACATCAACGAGCTGTTGTTGAATCCCAAGTGTCTTAGAGAGTTCAACACCATGGTGGTCCCCGGCGGATTTTCTTACGGTGATGACACGGGTGCCGGCAACGCATTTGCCCTGCGTATGCTGCACGGGCTCGGAGAGGAAATGCAGGCATTTGTGGAACAAGACAAGCTGTTGTTAGGGATATGCAACGGGTGCCAGATTTTGCTCAGGGTATTTTTTCCTGACATAGCCCTAGTGCGCAATGATGTCGGCAGGTATCAGTGCAGGTGGGTAAAGGTCAGATCGTGTTGCAGTTCGGATATGGCTAAAGGGTATAGACGAGATGTACATTCCTGTTGCGCACGGTGAGGGCAGGTTTTACGCTTCAGACAATGCACTACTCGGGCTTGCGGAGCAGGGCAGCGTCGCGATGAAGTACGCGAGGCCTGATGGTGAGCTCGCTGACGGACAGTTTCCACATAATCCCAATGGATCCGCATACGATATTGCCGCACTATCAGGAAATAATGGCCGGGCCCTTCTGATGATGCCGCACCCCGAAGGGCGGTATTTTTCACTCAACGGTATGACTGGACGGATATCAAAGATGCAAACGCGCGTGTGGGCAAGCCCGTGCCCACCTATGCCGATGGTTTTGAAGTTTTTTGTAACGCTGTTAGGTATTTTGCCTAACTAATACCCCACCGTATGCAGCTTATACTTCCCGTGCATCACCAAAGCTATGTAATAAGTTGTTATGTAGTGTAGTTGTACACTAGGAACGGGGGAGTAGGCCTGCATGTAGGATATCCCACTTTGTGGGTGCTGGGGGTAGTATACACCTCAAAAATGCAGGGTTGCCAAAGCTGCGCACGCTTCCCACACAGGCCTCGGCTTGTGGCTCCAGCGCGAAGAAAGCACAGATGCATGTGAATTTCCACCACAAATGACGCAAAAATAGCCCGACTACACATGGAGAACTGCACCAACCATACACCAGCATCTCCGCAAGGAGGGGGGGGGGGAAGATTGAGTCCCAACACACAAATAGGAAAAACACGCGCACATCGTATTGCAGCAGCAAACACTGCACATGCAGTATCTGGAGTGCTCATAAACATGGGCATGCTGATGATGCTCTGCAGTACCATAGCAGCACTGTGTGCAGTTCTTACGTTAACATGTCCATACATGATTGCAGCTGTGGCAGTGGCTGGTGTAGCTGCAGTATTATGTTCAGTGATAACAGGATGTTCTATAAGAGATTTAGTTGAATCTTGTAGGCAAGTTAAACAAGTAAAGGAAGAAGGACTAGCTACTGTACAATCATTACAACCTGTTCTTACTCCTGTAACTCCTATAGCTGAGAGAACAGGCAATGGAAGAATTGCCAAGCTCCTGACTGGTAAGGCCAAGGCTGAGGATGCAGCTCAGGCTGCTGTGGATCAGGGTACTGCTATTGGGGGGACTAATAAGGTTATAGCTGGGGTTGCTACCAGTTCTGGTATTGTCAAGGTCATGGCTGAGGCAGATCCCAGTACGCTGAAGGATGCCATCAAGGCTGTTGGTACTGAACCCAGTGCCGGGGTTGCCACTGCTATTGGTGCCGGTCTAGCTGCGACCGGTGCCGCTACTGCCGCTGGCGCTGCAGCTGCGAAGTGTTTGGTTGCTGCTGGTGTAGGTGGTGCAGTCACTACCGCTGCTGCGTGTGGTGCAGCTTGTGCTGCATGCTGTGCTGTGGCTGCTGTGGGTGCCGGTTTAGTAGCAGCTGGTTTGGCTGTGGGTGCAGTTGGGGCTGTAGGGGCTGAACTCTATTCTGCCGGGGTGCCTGTAGTATCTATGCAAGATCCTGTTGTGCATAAGAAGGATACTACAGAATATGATGTCATAGAGAATTACAAGCCGCAGACGATCAGTAGACTACAGTGGCTTATTCCTCCAGTAGCTGCCAGTCCAATGCATAGGCTGCTCATGGCTGGTGCTTGCATTTCAGTGATAGCGTGTACAGCAACAATATTGTGTGCAACCTGTACAGTAGCAAGTCCGTGCATTATCATTGCTTTGGCTCTGGGTGCCGGTGTGTTTGTAACAGGTCTAGCTGTTGGTACAGTTGCTGACCGGTATGCTGCTAAGGCGTTGCCTGTTGAAACTAGTCCCATTGAGCAGCGTGCTTCTGAACAACTCCAGGATGAGGTGACTGCTAGCGTGACTGTTGAGGCTGCTAACATGACTGGTGATAGCGTACAGACCCAAGAATGGGAACCTGTTAAGACTACAGAGTGGGAGCCTATACAGCAGGGTCCAGTTGGTGCGCATACTCCTTCCCAAGCGCCATCTGACAAGACTGTAGCAGAACAAGCGTGGGTGCCTATACAGCAAAGTCAGTTGGTGCGAAGAGGCTGTTGATGGTACTTCCCAAACACCATCTGACAAGACTGTAGCAGAACAAGACTGGGTGCCTACACAACGAGGTCCAGTTGGTGTGAATACTCCTTCCCAAGCGCCATCTGACAAGACCGCTGACATAATGAAAGCCCTTGAACAAGATGCAGGTTTCCTCAGTGCTGCCGAGAACCTGTTCCAGGCTATGACTGCTGATCCCCAAGATTGGGAGCCTGTTGCAGCCAAGACTGTCGCGCAGCCGTCAAGGGCAAGATAGGGGGGTATACCCTATGGCTTGGAGGATGGTGACCGGAACTATGAAACGCTGGTGGGGAAGAGAAATAGCCTACTGCCGTCATTTGCCTCGACTACGTCATCACTGTCTAGGCTTATTTTGCCCAGGGATATAAGCCGTACTGCCTCAGGGTAGCACACGTGCTCCGCAGCCAGTATTCTGTCCGCGAGGCTTTCTACGCTGTCGTTGTTCATGACCGGAACTGCGGCCTGCATTATTATCGGCCCGGCATCCAGCTCTGGATAAACATAATGCACAGTACATCCAGCGACTTTAACCCCAGCTCTTAAGGCCTGTTCTTGCGCCCGCATACCTTTGAAAGATGGCAGCAGCGATGGGTGAATATTTATCATCTTGTGATGCCATTTTTGAACGAACTTTCCCTCTAGTATGCTCATAAAACCTGCCAAGCATACCAAATCTACCTTGTGATCCGTCAAAATTCGATCAATTCGCTCAACATCTAAAGGCTTTTTCTCGACAACGAATGAACGTAACCCATAGTCATTCGCGATGGAGAGCCCCGCGGCTTTGGGGTTGTTTGATATTACGCACTCCACAACTGCTGGGAACTTGTCATCCAAACATGCCCGAGCTATTGCCGCCATGTTCGACCCCCTACCGGAGATCAGCACACCAAGTCTAAGACGGTCTACAGCTGCCACGACGGCTCACCCGCCTCACTTTTCATAATACTTCGACACAAACCTGTTGAGCAGCATTACACCGAACCCGGTCGCACCCTTAGCGGACACAGCAGACCCGTCGTCATCCCAAGCAACGCCAGCGATGTCCAGATGCGCCCAGGGTACGCCATTTACGAAGCGCTGCAGGAATTGTGCGGCAGTTATGCTGTCAGCCCCATGCCCTTTAGTGGAAATATTTTGCACATCTGCTACCGGGGAATCGATCATCTTGTCATAAGCATCCCCCATGGGCATGCGCCAAAGCTTCTCATTAACTTCCTCGCCGGCCTTCGCAAGCTGCTCAGCCAGGGAGTCACTGTTGGAAAAGAGGCCCGCGTATTGGTTTTCCCCCAACGCAACGGTTATGGCTCCAGTCAAAGTTGCGAGGTCAACAATGAACTTTGGAGAAAATACTTTTTGTGTGTACCACAGGGCGTCAGCCAGAACCAGCCTCCCTTCCGCGTCTGTGTTTAAGACCTCTATGGTCTGTCCGGACATGGAAGTGACAATGTCACCAGGACGCTGTGCGTTTCCACCGACAGCATTCTCAACCAGACCCACCACGCCAACTGCATTCACCTTTGCTTTTCTCGCAGCCAAAGTCCTCATCAACCCGACGACAACCGCGGAGCCGCCCATGTCATATTTCATGCTCCACATACCCTTAGCAGGTTTGAGCGAGACGCCCCCTGTGTCAAAGGTTACGCCTTTGCCCACGAACGCCAGTGGGGCCCCACCACCAGGTGCCCCCGTGTATTTCATCACGACCAATTTTGATTCTTTAGTGCTGCCCTGGCCAACCCCCAGAAGGGCCATCATGCCCTTTTCCTCCATGCGCTTCTCGTCGAGCACTTCTACCTCAACCCCGAGAGGTGCCAGCTCCTTCTGGATTCGCACTGAATATTCTTCTGGGTACAAAACGTTTGAGGGCTCCGATACGAGCGAACGCACGAAAAATACGGACTCTCCCTCCGCTTTCTTGAGTGCATCAAAAGATTTTTTTGCAGACTCTGCATCACCAGCAACCAACATGCTGATCTCCTGGACTGTAGAGGCATTGTCGGACTTTTTGCTGTGGAAATATTGGTCAAACTTGAAGCTGCGCAGGAAAGCCCCGTAGGCCACTCTGAGTTCTGAACCACCGGGCGCGACTACCACAGCGCTTTTTGCCTTGATTTTTTCAAGACTAGAATAGACCGCCCCGCCTAACTCCATAGCCTTGCTCTCCGTTATGGTGTCAGACTCCTTGCCAAGGCCCACTACCAGCACCACCCCGCCATCATGAGTCAGAACTATAGGCATGGTGTCAGCGAACTTCCCGGAAAACATGGCCATGTCTTTGATTCTCAATACCGTCTTTCTCTCTTCAGGACGCAGAATCCCACCATCTTCAAGCGCGTTGCTGCCTTCAAAAACCCCCACAACAAGCACTGCGGTTTTTAGCAGGGTAGAAACACCGGAAGCAAGACCAAGAAACGAAACACTAACCATACGAGCCCCAAACCAAACAAGCACGAGCGCGCGGATTCTAGCACCATTTGTACGGTACTTCAAGAAGTAGATAGTGGTCTACCAACAATTGCGAGTACCATAGCACATTTGGCATAAAACCTAATGCAATGGGGCTGTGAGGTGCGATAGGTGTGAATTTTGTCTGCAGCAGGGAATGTGGAGATCACACGAGAATTTTTGTGAGGTGTTTTGTGAGCAGAAAGCTTGGCTGCAATGTGCCATGCAAATCAGCTCGGTGCGAAAGCCGCGTGAGTGCGGCCAGCCAACAGCACTGCCGATAGTTAGGCGTTTTCAGGCGTTTTCGTCCACTGGTTTGCGCCACGCCAGAAACTTGCTGTGATGCTGTGCGGAGTGTATGATTCTGGCGGAGCATATGTGCATTGCCGGCGGGTTTCACGCTGTTGGGATGTATGGCGAGTTGTTTTTCTTGCGTTAAGCGGTGCTGCGCGGTAATACAGGGTAATCTCTAGTGTTGTGCGTTGCGCGGCGTCGGCTCGGGATGGGTGGTGGCAACACCCGTAATTGTTGGGTTTCTTGCGCAGAGTAGGCACGTGCGGTGGGGTTGTCGTGCTCTGCTGGGGTTGTTGGTGTGCTATGGGGTTGGTTATGAGAGAGGTGAGGAAGTTGAATAGGTGGTTCGGCGGCGTTTTTGCTGGGTTGGCTGCGTTGGTAGTATGCTTCTCACGTGGGGCTGGTGCGGTTGATCCAGTGATCGTGAATTGTGTAGAAACTCCGGAAATTCACGATGTGAGTGAAATGCCCAATGTTTTTAACCTCTCGAACAATTTGGCGCGCAAGCCGGGGAGCCCAGTGGTTGCCGATGGGGAGTTGGTGTACATTGTAGGGAGGGTGACGGATTCAAAATGCCATCCCTTGAGCAACGTCAGCGTGTTCATGTGGCAAGCAGACTCCCGCGGCGTATATAATTCGGGCAGGGTTGCAAGCTCTGGCGAGGCAGCTGGGAGTTCGGGCAAACCTGGCGAGGTGAAGTACGATGAGCACTTTAACGGCTCCGGCAAGGCAACCACAGACAATCTGGGTAACTTTGGCTTTGTTACAGTCATGCCAGGTCGGCATATGGGTAGGTCCCCGCGTCTCCACTTCCTGTTAAAGCACCAAGATTTTCCCGAGCTTCAGACCGAGATGTTTTTTGAGGGGTTGGGTGGCTCTGAGGATCCGGGTTTCAGCAGGATTCCCGCATCTATGAGGAAGCTGCTTACTGCACGGCTGGTTGACGAAGGCGGTGAAACCGGGGTTAAGGTGTATGAGTTTAATATGACTTTTGCTGAAAACTTTGGTCCTGCTCAACAAAATAGTAACGATATTAATGCGGCCCCATAACGGCTGTGGAAGGCTCTAAGCTGACCGCGATGTTTGCACATGATTGATTCGCGATGCGGTTTCGTTGTACACTGATAGGTGTGTATTCCTAGGGTAATACGTCCGTGAAAGCGTATACAGACGGCTACGACTTAGCCGGAGTCATGGGCCGAGGAGCCAAAAAGGCGTGCGGGCCATTCGGGAAGCAACGTGGAAAGTTTGTGAGTCCGGGTGTGGTTCGCGGTAGTCAGCATGTTGGTGGCTATCCGTCGCTAGGTGTGCCCGTAGATGTTTTTGGTGGCCTGGGCGATGCCTGTGGTCGCGCGGCGCGCAAAGTGCCGCCTAGCGTCTATCACAAGCCTAAGAAAAAGACTAAAGGCAAGTTTGCAACGGCTGGCTTCAAGGCGTTTTGCCTGTATGTTCGTGCTACTATGGCCCTTGTAGTTCTTCTGACAGCGCCGGTACTGCTATTGTGCGCTCTGTCGAGACCTGTTGCAGGGGCGGAATACACATGGGCCAGAACCGTGCCGTACAGCGCCATGAAAAAAGGTGGTAGGGTACGGTTAGGGTTAATGCACCGGATGCTCAGGCCCACAGTCAGGCAAATGTACGCTTATATGCACGTGTTGCTGTTTAACCTTGCGACATTTACCCTGCTTACTTATGCGCTATCGGGTCCGATAGCTGGTGAGCACTTCTCCTTCGGGAAGTCAGTGTTGTGGGCCTTGGCGCCGACTGCAATTATGTTTGCCATCAGCATTGTGTATCACTACGCATCATGGTACATGAAGCTCAAAGACTCCCTTCCTGCGAGGCGCGCATTCAGCCTGATATGGCGCGGTGTTGCCAGCGCTCATGATAGGACTGATGATTCCGCGTTTAACCTGATGTTCAGGGAGCAAATCCGGGATGCCATGAGCATGTCTTCCCTTGCTAGGTGCGATAGGCAGTTGTTGATGGGTATTCCAACCGCCTTGTTTGCTTTGGGGTGCTACGTATACGACAGGCAGAGTGGAGAGGAAGATCTGGCGTTGAGCTTCAGAGAAACCGCTGCAGGGTCCAAGATATGTGGACTGTCTGTGGACACGAAGACCAAATGGGGCCTGTTTAGAGACTAACAGCAAGGCACTTGCCTGGGGGTTTGTAGAATCCCGGGGCGTGCGTGCACACAAAAAATGTGCTGGGTGGGCCGGTACTTGCTGCCGGGCAATACGTGCTCTGGTTGTTTACGTTGGTTCTGTATGGTACCATGCTGCAGGGTGCCACCTGAGTGCGTGGAGGTCTAATGAATGCCCGTTCCAGAATGGGCAGAGGCGCTCTTTTTGGTTTTACTGAAAATGTGTGCCTCAGTCTATGGAAGAGGGTGTCGCGTACGCTAGCGGGCCGCAAATAAGTACTTCGTCCGAGGACGTGTTGAACCGTACTTGCAACACTATTCCGGATGACGAGGCTAGGGTGTACGATGTGCGGAGCAGGATATACACGGCATATATGCTGTGTAGCTCCGTGCTGTGTGTGGTGCCTATAATCCCGTATTACATCTCTAAAGAGCTATACAGAAGAGGCAGGATGGTGGGGGCAGCTGTCAGCATGGAGCTGTTTCTATGCCTGCGTTCCGTGCTGGCCATTGAGCTCATATTTGCAAAGGTCCTGCTGATTGCATTCAAAAAATATCCCACCCTGCTGAATGGGTTTTTCATACCTCACCTAGACCTGGCTGTGCTCTTTTTGGCCTCCATGTGCACTATTCCTTTGTCTATAATCTCGATGACATGGCGATACTACTGTGTGTATGAAATGGTCAAAAATACACAGTGTGGTGTATGCCACGCGCTTCTAGAACAGAGCTACCTGCGAGATATCGTGTACGGCATGCCGGCGCTTGTCAGCTATAGCGGCTACAGCGGCCCATTTTTCGCTCATGAGAATGTTCAACGCAAAAAGATCTATGACGGCTATGTTGCGTATGAGGTCTACCTGTACTGCACATCATATTTGTTATTGCTTCCTGCGTGTATGGCCCTGCTATGCAATTACTTTTACCGCAAACGAAGAAAGACCGCGATGTCAGTAGTGCGGGCGCTAAGTGCGTTGTCTCACGTTTTGCTGGTAAATATTTTTCTCGTTGCCACAATTGCATATATTGCCTTTTTACAGGTTGGGAGCCCATCATTAATGGGGCTGCGTGGCGATCCAATAAGCATTGCTGCACTTGTGGGAATATTGTCATCCGTTGCAATATTAATGGGAGCGACGGCATTTTGCTGCTACTTGGTCCGCAAAGGGGCGTGCTCTCTTGATCTTGAAGTGCCCGACAATATAGCCCGTTCCGTACTCAAGTTTGGCATACTAACCACGGCGGTTTGCAACATCTGCGAACTGTTTGTGATTAGGGAAGAATTCAGAGATAGCAAAACCGCATACCGGGGGAGTAAATTTGCCTACGAAATTTTCTTCCGCGTGATTACTTCCGTGCTTATGCTTCCCGCATGCCTCGCCCAACTGTCTAGTGAGCTATACGCTGCGGGCAAGAGAAAAGCCTCAGCTATTGCTGACAGGATGTGTTTATTTTCAGAAATATTGCTCACCAATATCCTGGTTCTTGGCGCCCTGTTTACGGGGGTGTTACACATACCATGCCTCAATAGCGTGGTGAAAAATCCCACGTACGTTGGGTTCCTCGCCGCTCTTGTGGTCTCTAGTGCAATTCTTGTGATAGCGGTGGTGTGTGATGTGCTGTACATCACAAGGAAGTCGGAAGAAGGGGGCATTGGATGGGAAAATGCCGTACTGTATGATGCGCGCATAGAAAGCAGCCTAGCCAGCTTTGGGCTGCTCAACCTCATGGCCCGAGGTACGATAAGCTTGGTTTTGTTTATTCTAGGCAAGGCCGAAAGTAGAGAAACCGACCCTCGGATTGCACATGCAGATTATGATATCAGAATCGGCAGCGCGGCGTCCATACATGATTGTGTGGGTGCAGGCGTTCTACATGGTCGCTAAGTGAAAAGCGTGTAGATAACGCCGTACCATCCGAATCCCCAGCCGCAGTGCCGTTTGTATATACCTGTTAGAACCTATAACAATGCAAAAGTGCCGCCACCTATGTGTAAAAACTACGGGCTGTAACTGTTTGCTCCGGATTCTGCGCGCGTGGTGGGCGCTTCCTTCCGCCGTATTGCCAGGGCCCCATCCAACACAAATCCCTCTAAGCTATCCCCAGCGCTTACTTTGCCGGAGAGCAGCAACTCTGCCAGCTGGTCTTGTATATTGTGTTGTATAGACGCTTGAGAGGGCGCGCTCCGTAGGTTACATCATAACCGCGCTCTGCTATCCAGGATTTCGCCTCCGGCAGAAGAGTTATGGTGAGGCCCTTGTCACTAATTATTTTCTGCAGGTAGGACATCTGAACGTCAACTATGCGCCCTATATGTTCTTTAGCCAGCCTGTTGAATATGATGATATCATCAAGCCTATTCAAAAACTCTGGGCGGAAATGCATGTTCAGTGCCTCAAGCACCTTCTGGCGCGTGACTTCTGCGCTTTCGCCTGTGGCACCATTGACCAGAATTTCCTGTCCAATGTTTGATGTTAGCACCAATATCGTATTTTTGAAGTCTACCAACTTGCCCTTGCTGTCTGTTAGTCTGCCCTCATCGAGGACTTGCAGCAATATGTTAAAGATGTCTGGGTGTGCCTTCTCTATCTCGTCAAACAACACCACCTGATACGGCCTTCTCCTCACCGCTTCTGTCAGCATTCCACCCTGCTCGTACCCCACATATCCTGGTGGCGCGCCTATCAGCTTTGCGACCGAATGCTTTTCCATGAACTCAGACATATCAAACCGCAGCAATGCAGACCTGGAGTCAAACAAAAACTCGCTCAGCGCCTTGGTGAGCTCGGTCTTCCCGACACCTGTTGGGCCTAGGAATAAGAATGACCCCATGGGTTTCTGCGCATCTTGCACTCCCGCTCTAGATCTTCTAACCGCGTTGCTCACCGCCCTGACCGCGCTTTCCTGTCCTATAACGCTTTTGCCTATTTCTTCCTCCATATTGAGCAGCTTTTCTTTTTCGCTATTCATCACGTTTTCTACGGGAATGCCGGTCCACCGCGAAACTATTGCCGCAATGTCGTTTACTCCTATTTCCTTCCTCAGCATAGTGCCAGCTACTTCTTCATGCTGCTTCAATTCCTGCTCTAGCGACGGTATTACTCCGTACATTAGCTCCCCAGCCCGGGACAGGTTGCCAGACCTTTGGGCCTGTTCGAGCTCGATACGCGCCCCGTCGAGCTTCTCAGTCAGCTCTTGCATTTTTGAGATTTTGATCTTTTCAGCCTGCCACTTGCTGTTCAAATCTGCAGCTTCTGAACTCAGCTCATTGAGCTCCGCATTAATGACCGCAAGACGCTGCTGAGACGCCTCGTTTTTTTCGTTTTTCAGGACTTCTGACTCTATCTTGAGTTGCATTATCCTTCGGTCTATGCTGTCTATAATTTCGGGTTTACTGTCTATTTCGATTCTTGCGCGGCTCGCGGCCTCATCTATTAAATCTATGGCTTTGTCTGGCAGGAACCGGTCAGTAATGTAACGGTTAGACAGTGTTGCGGCGGCAACGATTGCGCTGTCGGTGATTCTTATACCATGATGGAGCTCATATTTCTCCTTTAGGCCCCTTAGTATAGAAATTGTATCACCAGTGGTTGGTTCCGCGACGAATACGGGCTGGAATCTTCGCGCGAGCGCGGGGTCTTTTTCTATATGTTCGCGATACTCATCCAGCGTGGTTGCGCCAATACAGCGTATTTCCCCTCTGGCAAGAACGGGCTTTAGTATGTTAGATGCGTCCATAGAGCCGCCTGTTGCTCCCGCCCCTACTAGCATGTGCAACTCGTCAATGAACAGTATGATTTTGCCGTTTGAGGCGACTATTTTTGTTATTACGGCCTTTAACCTCTCTTCAAACTCCCCTCTGTACTTCGTTCCGGCTATTAGTGAAGCTAAATCCAAGGCGAGAACTTTCGCGTCACGCAGCCACATAGGAACGTTGCCGGAAATCATAGCCTGAACTAGCCCCTCTACGATTGCACTTTTCCCCACCCCGGGCTCTCCGATCAATGCTGGGTTGTTTTTAGTCCTGCGGGATAAGACTTGAATCAGCCGCCTAGTTTCGTCACTCCTGCCAATTACTGGATCCATCTTACCTTTTGCGGCCAGTTCGGTCAGATCTTGGGTATACTTTCTCAGTGCGTCAAATTGCTGTTCCGCATTTTCGCTTTCGGCCCTCACCCCGTCGCGCATTCTTTCGATTAAGGCGTTAAGCTTCTGTGTTGTTACTCCCTCATTTAGCAGCATTCGTGACACGCTGCTTTCCACAACAACAAGAGCCTGCAGTAGCCGCTCTGCCGTTACGTACACATCTTGGTTGCGCTTTGCCAAACTCGCTGCTTCGTCTAAAATCTTTGCCATCTCTCTGGAGAGGCTTAAATGCCCGCTTCCCGAGCCACTTACTACCGGCAGCTTACTCAGCATGGTTGACAGAGCGCCAGTGATCTTGCTCACCTCGGCCCCACATGAGGATATTAAGTTGCCGACCATGTCATTTTCCTCTTCCAGCATTACATTTAGTAGATGCTCTGGAAGCAAAGACTGGTGCCCGGAGGATACCGCGAACATTTGCGCGTTCATTATGAAACCCTTTGCCTTTTCGGTGAACTTGTTTAGATCCATGATGGTTATCTGCCTAACTTTTCTGTACATAGATATATGTCATGTTCCACTAAATTTGTATGGAGCTGCAGAAAAAAATGTGAAGGGGCCTATTGATGAAGAATTTTACCCCTGGTCACCGTGTTCGCAGCTGTGTAAAGGTGCACTATATTTCTTGTCAAGTGCCTGAATAGGGCTTACCATCCCCACTCATACACTTGTAGGGGTTTTGAAGATTAGGTATGGCTGATCGCTTGCGGGGTAAGGTGGCGTTGATTACTGGTGCCTCGGGTGGAATTGGGGCAGCTGTAGCCAGAAGGCTTGCCAAGGAGGGCGCCAGGGTGGTTTTAGTTGCTCGGAACATGGGCAAGCTGAAAACGCTGTGTGATGAGATACAGGAGTCTGGTGGTGAGGCTATATTGGCTCCTATAGACATACAAGATTATGAAAGCGTGCGTAGCTTGGCTCTCTCCGTGAAGAGCAAGTTTGGTTGCCTTGATATTTTAATCTCTGTGGCCGCGTCACTTGGGGGTCTTGGCCCCGTGCAGGAATACGAACCTGCGGTTTGGAAGGAAGTGATGAATGTGAACCTCTTTGCAAACTGGTACCTCATCAAGCATTTTGACGCCCTTCTCAAGAGTGCCCCGGCTGGCAGGGCAGTGTTTGTGACGTCCGAAGCTGCGAGGTCACTACTTAATTACTCGTATTTTGCGCCGTATGCTGCCAGCAAAGTGGCCCTAGAGGCCATGGTCCAAGTGTATGCAGTGGAGACCAAGCATAGCAAACTATGCGTAAACATTGTGTACCCGTGCAGTATTGACAGCAACATTTACTCTCAGATCTTTTCCGCGCAGAAGCAATCCAAATTACTGGCGCCTGATAGCGTCACAGACAAGTTTGTGGAGTTGGCATCCGAGGAGTGTTGCGTTACTGGCCAAATATACGAGCTAACCCAAAATATTGAGGAAGAATAACGCTCTCCCACGTCGCCAACTCTGCTGTGCGAGCGTTGTGGCACCGGAAAGCGGCGGATCATAAAACAACCGACTAGCTGACTTGCTGCTGGCCAAGTTTTGTGCGTACAGAGGTGTGAGGAGGTTACAAAAGAGGGAGTTTTGCATGAAGGGTGACGTGCAAGTGGTGTCTTGAACGGAAAACCCCGACGGCCCCCGCGTAGCGTCGGCTTCGTGCCAAGCATCATATGCTCTTTAAAAGACGGGAGAAAATCGGAAAAGCCGTGCCCACCACAACCTCACCGTATGCCGCAGAAAGTGCAGACACCATGTTACACGTGACCGCATGTTACACGTAATCGCTTTTATACCCGGCTGTAGCTTTTATAGTATGGTTACGGTTACCAGCGCATGCACCAATCAGCTCCGATTCATGATGCTGACCGCACACCAGCTCGCATGTGCCGCATTGTCGAGGATTTTCATACATGCAGCGCGCTCATGCGGCGAGCACGGCCACCACCACGGGCAGCCTGCATTAGCGCTGCTCTCCCCCAGGCATTACCCGGGGGAAAGGGAAGGAAGAGCGGGCCTCCTAGGCGATGCACACGGTGCGGCCATCCCGCTCTTCCCAAATATGGGCTTAAAAAAGGCTGGGTTAGAATCCGCCCATTCCTCCCATGCCTCCGGCTGCTCCGCCACCTGCTGTGTCTTCCTTGCTCGGGACGTCCACAACTACTGCATTCAAGGTCATGAATACAGCTGCGAGTGACACAGCCAAGTCAAACGCGATGCGTACCACCTTCAGAGGGTCCATAACCCCAGAAGCGAACGCGTTGGCGTAGTTCATGGTGTCAACATTGAAGATCAGCTCTTTGTCATTCTGCTTCATAAGGTGCTGGATAACACACGGAGCCTCTTCAGATCCGGAATTTTTGATGATCCTCTTTATTGGAGCACAAACAGCGCGCTTTATGATGTTAATGCCAAGTTGCTCGTCATCATTTTTCCCTTTGATGCCATCCAGAGATGCAAGCGTGTATAGCAGGGCAGCCCCACCGCCAGGTACTACACCTTCCTCAACCGCAGCTCTAGTTGCATGTAGGGCATCTTCAACCCTATCCTTACGCTCCTTGACTTCAACCTCACTAGAGCCACCAACCTTGAGTACGGCAACCCCGCCTGAAAGCTTTGCCAGCCTCTCCTTCAGTTTTTCCTTGTCGTAGTCAGAAGAAGAAACTTCAATCTGAGACTTAATCTGGCTAATTCTGCTGGTAATACTGTCAGCGTTACTGTCGACGCTTCCTATAATTGTGGTTGTATCCTTAGTGATGCGCACAGTCTTAGCAGTACCGAGGTCATCCAGGGTGATATCCTCAACCTTTACTGCGAGTTCGTCGTTTACCACATATTTCGCACCAGCTATTACAGCAATATCGCCAAGCATGTCTTTTCTTCTATCCCCGAAACCCGGTGCCTTAACAGCAGCGACTTGCAGGCCACCACGAAGCTTGTTCAGCACCAGTGTGCTTAGTGCCTCACCCTCTACGTCTTCCGCGATGATCAGCAATGGCCTTCCTGACCTAGCGACGTTTTCCAGTACTGGCAGTATGCTTTGTACTAGATTGATTTTCTTTTCAGTTAGGAATATGTACGGATTCTCGAACTCTACCAACATCTTCTCAGCGTTGGTTACGAAGTAAGGGGAGAGATATCCGCGGTCAAACTGCATACCGTCGGTCCTTTCAACCTCAAGGTCCTTGAACCCCTTGCTCTCCTCAACTGTTATCACCCCATCTTTGCCAACTTCCCTTACGCACTGTGCTATCTTGCCACCTATGTTTTTATCTCCGTTGGCAGATATAGTTGCAACCTGTGCGATTTCGTCTTCAGACGCCACTTCACGCTTCATTGATAGCAAAGCCGCAAGCACAGCCTCTTTGGCTTTTAAGATCCCATTTTTTATACTTATTATATCAGCGCCAGCCGCCTTAGCTTTTGATACTTCCTCAATAACTTTTGCAGTCAGTATGGAGCATGTGGTAGTCCCGTCACCAACCTTATCGTTGCACTGAGACGCACTCTGAGTAATTATGTTCGCGATAGCCACAGCCAAGGGTTCTTCGGGCTTTATGCTTTTCATGACCTTATACCCGTCCTTGGTGATCTCTGGGGACCCGTAAGGCTTGCTAATAGCAACGGTGAGCCCCTTTGGGCCGGCAGTGCAACCAACAGCGTCCTCCAGGATGCGCACCACCTCCCTTATAGATTTATCTAACGCCTCGCCCGTAACAACAACATTCGCCATTTGTAACCTCCTAAATCAAACTTAACAAACCAAACCTGCGCGTCGGACTACGCCTCCTTAGCAATTATGTCGCTTTCTTTCATGACTATGAGCTTCTTCCCTTCGAGCTCTAATTCGTTTCCAGCCCACTGGCGATAGTAGACCACATCACCCACCTTGACCGACATAGGTGTGACCTCGCCACTACTGTTTGAAGCACCGGGCCCTACGGAAATAACCTTGCCCCTGGTCGGCTTCTTCTTAGCTGAATCCGGGAGCTGTATGGGGGAATTTCCTCCGCTATCCTCCAAAGCCTCAACCAACACATTATCATGCAACATAGCTAGCTTCATAACTCTCCTCCGAACATTTTTTGTGACTGACCGCGTCACGATAACTCTGGCGGTTATATAGGAGCCGAAAAATTGAATTTCAAGAGTGGTGGAACACAATACGATAATTTTTTTTTTTTTTTTTGGTCTTCAGCCGGCGTTAGACGCATGTTGACTTGCATACACCGCCACAATGCGTAGGATCTTCCCTAGGGCATATGGTTTATTTCTTAACTATAAGGCGGTAATATGCAGGATGATTCAAAATGCGAAAAGCTCAAATTTGGGCACAGGGCAAGGCTCAGAGAAAGGCTGATATCTGGCGAAGGGGTCGGACTGCTCGACTATGAAATTCTGGAATTGATTTTATGCTCTGCTCGTAATCGTGTAGACCTAAAACCCATTGCTAAGCAGCTTATCGCGGAGTTTGGCACTCTTTCAAAGGTGATATACGCAGATGTGGCAAAGCTGAAGAGAGTGAAAGGAGTTGGTGAATCTTCAGTTGCCGCAATATTGTGTGTGCGAGAGGCGGTGATACGCACGCTCAAAGGCGAAATGAAATATGGCGTGGTAGTGAATGAGTGGCAAAAATTGCTAGATTATTTGCGGGCCAAAATAGGAAACTCAAGCGTGGAAAACCTGTGCGTTTTGTACCTCAATAAGAAATATCGTGTAATCGCAGATGAAATACAAAATACCGGCACTATAGATGAGACTCCTTTATACGTGCGCGAGGTTGTGAAAAAGTCGCTTTTGCATGATGCCTCGTACATCGTAGTGTCACACAATCACCCAAGCGGTGATCCCAAGCCGTCCAAGGCGGATATACACATTACCAATAGGTTGCAAGAGGCTTGCTGTAGCATGAACATAGTGCTAGTCGACCATGTGATTATTACACCAAAAAGGCACTATAGCTTCAAAACCAACGGCCTGTTATAAGCCTACCATTCGGGCGCATTTTCATAATGCCTACGGAGGGTTGACTTACACCATTTTGTGTTGTAGAGTCGCACCCCTCAACGTGGTGCTGTGAGTTTGCTTGGTTTCCCTGTGGAGTGGCGCGTTTCTGACGGAATGGTCGACTATAAAGCAGCTTTGGACTTTATGACCTCCAGAGTTGATGGTATTTTGGAGGGTAGAGAATCGGAGATGGTCTGGCTGTTGGAGCACCCTTCAGTATATACTGCTGGTGTCAGCGCAAAGGATGGAGAGTTGCTTTCTGAGAACAAGTTTCAAGTTGTACGCACCACCCGTGGCGGGAAATATTCATACCACGGCCCGGGGCAGCGGGTGGTTTATGTGATGTTACATTTAGGGCGAAGGGACAAGCGTGACGTAAGGTTATACGTACGTAGCCTTGCACTGTGGGTAGTGGGCACACTAAAGGAGTTTGGCATTGATAGCCATTTTGATGACGACAACACGGGTGTATGGGTGCAGTATAGTGGGCAAGCGAAAAAAATAGCCGCTTTTGGAATAGCAATCCGCCGTTGGGTGACCTACCATGGGTTCTCAGTTCAACATCGGTGTTGATGTTAATAGCTACTCGGGCATCGTGCCCTGCGGCATAGCCGGTTCTCACGTCACGTCGCTTCAGGATTTGGGGGTTACCGTGCCCTTTGAAGAGTTTGATGCCGTGCTGCAGCAAAAAGTTCGACACTATCTTCTTGCAATAGGTTTTATATGTACGCACTCAACTGTATGGTGTTGTCGTGAATATTTTTGGTACAGACGGGGTTAGAGGCAGGGCTAATGTATACCCCATGGACCCAATAACCGTGCTTAGGCTTGGGATGGCCATAGGGCTTGAAGCCAGAAAGGTCGGAACCCAGGTGGTTTTGGGCAAGGATACTAGAATTTCGGGATATATGGTAGAGTCCGCATTGGTTTCTGGGCTGGTTGCCATGGGCGTCAACGTGGGCCTATTGGGGCCAATGCCCACTGCGGCCATAGCTACGCTTGTCAGAAACCTACGTGCCAGCATGGGCGTTGTGATTTCTGCTTCACACAACTCGTATTTGGATAATGGGGTGAAGATATTCGACAGCGAGGGGATAAAAATACCCCTGGAGCTGGAAGAAGTGCTCGAATCTAATGTGCGTGCCGAGCTAAGCAGTGACCTCGCCCAAGTACGTGGTATGGGTAAGGTGTATAGGATAGCTGGTGCGGTTGGGAGGTACATAGAGTTTGTGAAAGGCACATTTCCCAAAAGGCTGAAGCTGTCTGGCATGAAGATAGTAGTAGATTGTGCGAACGGTGCCGCATACCACATAGGTGGCGAAGTATTCTGGGAATTAGGGGCAGATGTAGTGGTTATTGGAAACAAGCCTGACGGGCTAAACATAAACCACAATTGTGGGTCTTTACATCCTGAGGGTATGGTACAAAAAGTATTGGAAGAGGGGGCAGATATTGGCATTGCCCTGGACGGAGACGCCGATCGCGTTGTTGTGTGTGATGAAAAGGGCAGACTCGTTGATGGAGATCAGGTAATAGCGTCAATCATGCGGCACTTGCGCGCGACCAAGTCTATTACCGACGCAGCGGTGACTACTATGTCGAGTAAGTCAATGGATCGCTATGCTAGAGAGTTGGGCGTGAGGCTGCACAGGTCGGAAGTGGGTGATCGTCACCTTGTGGACACAATGCGACAACACTCGTGTAGCGTTGGAGGAGAGAAGTCCGGACACATTATTTTGTGGGAGCATTCCACAACTAGCGACAGCCTGGTCGCCGCGCTGCAAATTTTGTCAATCATGCTTTTGGAGAATAAAAGCGCGAGTTCAATATTTGGTGATTTTGTTCCAATGCCCAGAGTGCATAGGGATATACCCTATAGTATGGAGTTTGATCACATAGCGCGGCTGATAAGGCCTACTTTGTCAGACGTAGAACAGGCGTTGGAGAGAGTAAATGGAAGGGTAATATTTAGAAGGTCTGGAACTGAGCGGCTTATAAGATGTGTTATCGAGGGAGAAGATCCCAAGTTGGTGGCATTGGTTGCGGACGAGCTTTCCATGAAACTGCGCGAGTTGGGCGTGGAAAACGGTGTTGAGCCAGAAATGCAGTAATGTGTGCAATGCAGTAATGTGTGATATCCAAGCCTGGCGGCCGCAACTCATTCAGGCACTCAGCGGTGAAATACAGCGTTTGTACACAAGCCCTCTACGTATAGCCGCTCTTTTGAAACGGTGCCGAGAGCGATGCGATTGTGATATGGCAGTCAGGACGCCAGGTATACAGTTTTTCCGGCGACAACAGTCCGCAGCGCTTTACCTTTTACGGTTCTGCCGTGAAACGGCGAATTCTTAGACTTGCTAGCGAATTTGGTTGTGTCTACAGTCCACTCATGGTCCAAATCAACCAAAACCAAATCCGCCACCAGGCCCTTAGCTATTCTGCCTCTTGGGATTTTTACTATATCCGATGGCTTGTCAGTTAGCTTAGACAAAACCTCCAGCAGGCCCATTTTCCCGCTATGATACAACTCCAAAGAGAGCGGCAACATGGTCTCCAAGCCAACTACACCAAATGCACAACTGGAAATTGGTAGCGCTTTGTCCTGGCACGAGTGAGGCGCGTGGTCTGTTGCAATGCAGTCTATTGTGCCATCTACAAGCCCCTCGACCATGCACAGACGATCCTCCTCAGTTCTAAGTGGTGGGTTCATCTTGGCCATGGTCCCGTGCTCTCTGACTGCATCTTCGGTCAAAGCAAAATGGTGAGGAGTAACTTCGCACGTGACTGGCAGACCCTCATTTTTTGCGGAACGAATCAAGTCGATAGCCTTTTTTGTGGACACGTGCAGCACGTGATACCGCGCACCAGGGACCTCGCGCAGCAGCTCTATATCGCGACCCACCATGATGCTCTCAGAAAGGTCAGAAATCCCCTTCAGACCGAGTTCCTGTGAGACTTTCCCCTCGTTAATACACCCACCGTCAGAAAGGTGGCAGTCCTCCGCGTGTTGAGCAACTACCACACCCAAGGTGCTTGCGCATTCGAAGGCACGTTTCATGGATAGTGCATTCATCACGGGCGACCCGTCGTCCGTAAATCCCAGAGCGCCAGCTTCCTTCAGAGCAGGCATATCGCACAATGATCCACACGGTTTTGTTATTGAGCCATAAAACTCTATGTTGACGCAAGAGCTCTCCAATGCCCTCATCTTCAGGTACTTTGCAACCATGACGCTGTCTATGTGCGGAGATGTATTAGGCTGACACACCACTGTAGTTACCCCACCAGCGGCCGCGGACCTACTTCCTGTATCGATAGTTTCTTTATGCTCGCCACCGGGCTCTCTGAGATGCACATGGATGTCTACTATTCCTGGCATCAAAACATGCCCGCCACAATCGATTACTTCGTTTGCGCTTGATTGAAAATCTTCGGCTTTATGCTCACCAAAGCCAAAATGGGAAATTTCCCTTCCTCGAGTTACAACGTACCCGGGCGCGTCTGTGTTGGACCCGGGGTCAATAACCCGTGCGTTTACATATGCGATGACGTAATCCGGGCGCTGACCGCCACCAAGCAACTCCCAAGATTGATTTGCATACATGTCCGCAACACCCACAACACCCACCTAGCTTATGTGTAATTCGTTAAAATAGTCAACAATATTTTTCGCAAGCAGATTGGCCACTTCCTGCTTTGTCATGACCGGATAGTGCTGCACAAAATCCCTGGTTACAATGGATATTTTGTTGCGATCGCTACCCATGGTTTGCTCTTCCTCTGCCACGTATTGGTGGTTTGCAACTACCCAATCGCAGCCCTTGTAGGCCAATTTCTCTTTGGCTGATTCTATCAAATTTTCGGACTCTAGACAGAACCCAATCACGAGCTTGGGCCTCTTTTTTGATATGCTGATACACCTTACAATGTCTGGGCTGTGCATCAGGCTAACAGCGTCAACGGAAGCGCTTCTTGAGCTTGCTTGGATGTCTGTATGGCACCCAATCTGTAACCGCTGCCGTGCATATTGCAACATCCACGGGCAATAAGTCTAAGCAGGTTTCCAGCAGCTGTGCGGAAGTTTCAACCCGCAAAACCTCGTACAGGTTGTGATTAGGCGTTATACTGACGGGGCAGGATACCAGCTTAACGTCCCAACCCATCAGCCCCATACACTCCGCAATAGCGTATCCCTGCTTTCCGGAGGAGCCACTGCTTATGTAGCGGACGGGATCTATATACTCTCTGGTAGACCCAGCTGTAATTAGCACACTGCGCACTGGCCACCTATTCCGACTAAACGTGTGGGAATAGTAACGTTACTGACCAAGTCTTGCAAAACATATGTAGATTTTAGTGAATTTACCTGGCAATCATGTTACAGAGTTGGTTGTAGACGAGGTTTGGAAGTCTGTTATAATGCGGCGTTGTTAGCTTCAGGAGTCTGTTATGGGGGTGAGGATTGAGTCTGACAGCATGGGTAACATTGAGGTGCCGGCTGAACGCTATTGGGGTGCGCAAACGCAGCGCTCTATGATGAATTTTGCAATTGGAGAGGAAAAAATGCCCAGGCCCTTGGTATGGGCGCTGGGTGTGGTGAAGCTGGCGGCTGCCCGGGTAAACGCTAGAAAAGGAAGCATAGAAAAGTCTGTGGGAGAGGCAATTTGTGCTGCTGCGCAGGAAGTTATAGATGGCAAGATGGATGGGGAATTTCCCCTGGTGGTGTGGCAGACTGGTTCCGGCACCCAAACCAACATGAACGCCAACGAAGTAATAGCAAATCGGGCCATAGAGATACTTGGGGGGAAAATTGGTAGCAAGTCTCCCGTACACCCGAATGACCATGTCAACCACTCTCAATCCTCAAATGATGTATTTCCCACTGCCATGCACATTGCCACCGTGGCCGAGGTAGAACGGCGCTTACTGCCCGCGTTGGAGGCACTTCGCGGCGCGTTGGAGGCGAAAGTTGTGGCATTTTCAGACATAGTAAAAACGGGTCGCACCCACCTCCAGGATGCAGTGCCTCTCACGCTTGGTCAGGAGTTTTCGGGGTACGAATGCCAAGTTAGAAAGGGGATAGAAAGAGTCAAGTCCTCAATGGTGGATGTTTATCAGCTTGCCCAGGGGGGTACAGGTGTTGGTACGGGTTTGAACACCAAGAAGGGCTTTGCCGAAGAGTTTGCAAAAGAGGTTGCGAGCATCACCGGTATGAAGTTTATAACCGCGGAGAATAAATTCGAGGCGCTCGCTACGCATGATGCCATGGTACAACTAAGCGGCGCGCTCAATACGCTTGCTGTCAGTTGCATGAAAATAGCGAATGACATCCGGCTGCTCGCATCTGGGCCCAGGTGCGGAATAGGGGAGATCATCCTTCCCGCGAATGAGCCTGGGTCGTCAATCATGCCGGGTAAGGTAAACCCGACGCAGTGCGAGGCACTCACCATGGTTTGTGCGCAGGTTATGGGGAACCACGTTGCAGTTTCTGTAGGGGGGTCCAACGGGCACCTTGAGCTGAACGTATTCAAGCCTATGATTGCATATAACGTTCTAAACTCTGTCCGATTGTTGGCAGATGCTTGTGAAAGCTTTGCGACGAAATGCGTAAGCGGCATAGAGGCCGATAAAGAACGTATAGCCGTCATGCTGGGGCAGTCTCTCATGCTGGTTACTGCGCTCAACAGGCATATAGGTTATGACAACGCCGCAAAGATCTCCAAGTTTGCGTTTGAGAATCGTGTAACACTTAAGGATGCGGCTGCAAAATTGGGTTTAGTAGACGGGGCGGAGTTTGACGCGATAGTTGATCCCAGGAAGATGGTCTCTCCTGACTGAATATAGTGGCCTGTTTTATGGTGGTGGGGCGCGTGTGGCTGGCGTCTTGACCCCAACAGGGGAGGCGCGGACCGCTGCGCGCTGGCCGATGCCACAAGTTTGTAATTGACCGCACCTTGGCTACGTGTTACCATCGGGGTCCTAGTTGTGTCAGTGGCGTTTTTATGTCTGGTGAAGACGAATATAAGGAAATTATTAGGCAATGCATAGGGAGCGTTAAGGAGGTCTTCGGTGAGGGCCGCTTCGATGACGTGGTTGCCTCCATAATGAAGATGCAGGAGAAGGTTCTAGCTTCAAGCATGAAAGACGGTGATCCCGTGGGTCAGATAGCTGCTGACGGCGTTGGTGACGAGCTATATGACCGCATAGCTGATCGTTTGGAAGAACGCGTGTCTCAGAAGATTTCAGAAGATCTCAAGATTATTAAGAAGAGGCTTCTGAGGCTAGAGAGGGTAGTGCTGGGTGGCGGTTCTGCCTCTGGCGATGCTGCGGCGCATCAGGTTTCTGGCAACCAGCCGTCTCAGCAGAATTCTTCCGCCGCTGCTGAAGGTGGGTGATCAGTCTCGGTTTTATACTAACTGCTCTGTAAGTCGATGTTCCGCATGGGCCGGTGCCTGGGCTTTTGTGTCCTTGGTGCTGGGTGGCGGTGCTGCTCGTCGGGTCTTTAAGAAGAAGCCAGCCGTCTCAGCGGAGTTCTGCTGCTGGGAGTGGGCGGCGGTCGTCTAGGTTTTGTGCCGACTCTGGTGGGTTCTTTGAGGGTTGCACCCGCGGTTCGTTTTTGGTGTTGTACTAAAATCCTTTTTGATTTTCTGCGTCGTTGTGGCCCGGCAGTGTGTTGGGCTGTATGTGGCGTGCGCTAGGTCCATGCCTGTTTCGCTTTTCATGTCGTAGGATGGCCCAGGTCGGTGGGTACTGGCTCGGTGTTTGCGTTCCTGATGTGCATTCGCCCGAGATACCCCTCTGGAAGGCTTTCCTATGGTAGATCCATGCTGACCGATGCACTGTGACCGTGTATTGGGGCGGGTTTGCTTGTATGTGAAGACGTCTGGGGCGTGCGCCGATGGTTGAAGATGTCCGTGGCACTTACTGGCGGTAGTTGATCATCCCATGAGAGTAGGGCGGTAGGGACTAGCTTGTGGTTAGGATACAGTGTGCAGGTTGAAAAGTCCTGTCATGGCGAAAATACAGCACTGGTGGCCGATAGTCTGGTTCATGGTTATCCTTACGGGAAGTAGGAGCGTTGAGGAGGTGAGAGTGCGGCATTGGCCGCGAGTTATAAAGGTCTGATCATAGCAAAAGACAGCACCGGTGGTTGATTATCTAGCTCATAATTATCCTCATGGAGGGAGGGCCGGCTTTGGTTGGGATGTTCGTCGTTTGTATGGTAGCTAGCTTGCCTTGCCGGGTTTGCCCCGTTAACCAAGGCACTTTTTACAGCATTTGTGTCTTTAGCTGAGGCCTTCCTCGTTGCGGCGAAGAAGCGGCTGATTGGCTACCACGGCCTGTGCGGTAACTATGCTTATGGAATGCGATCTCGCTACGTATGCGGCTTGGTGGGTAACTACGGTCTGGATGGGCTAAGTATGACGACTGGCCGCTATGGCTAGGTTGGAGAGCGCTGCCAGTATTGGCTGATGGTCATCACAGGTGCCAATCTCGAGTAGGGCCGCCCGGCAAATTTTATCTGGGGGTTATCACGTGGCTGTCGCTTCCTCTTTCCCAGGGTCCCACTGCACTGAACATTCCGATAGTGTTCCGGAATTTTTGTCGTGATACTCCTGTATGGGTGCCACCTCTGGGCCACCTCCAGATTTTAGGTTCCTGAGCGCGAGCACTATGGCCTTGGCACCGGAAAGCGTTGTGCTGTGGGGTATTCTGCGCATGATTGCGGTTCTCCTGATATCCGCGCTGTCTGAGACTGCTTTTATTCCCGCGGACGTGTTAATTACTAGCACTATCTCATCGTTGTTTAACATATCCACTATGTGCGGCCTTCCTTCGCGGACTTTATTGATGCGCGTGGTGCGAATGCCCAACGTATCCAAATACTGAGCGGTGCCAGTGGTTGAAAAAAGCTCAAACCCCAAGTCCACAAATGACCGCGCCAAATCCGCCGCTGCCGGCTTATCGCTATCCTTTACCGATAGAAACACCTTGCCCGACGTTGGTAGTGCGTATCCGGCCGCGATTTGTGATTTTACAAAGGCCATGCCAAAGGACTGATCTATACCCATAACCTCGCCGGTAGATTTCATTTCTGGGCCCAGCCGTGGATCCGCGCTTGCAAACCTCGAAAATGAAAACACAGCCTCCTTGACTGCCGTATACGACATGGCCGCTGGTGCGTCACTGCTTATAGATATCCTTCCACCGAGCATTACTGCGGTCGCAAGCTTGGCTACGGGAACACCGGTGGCTTTTGCGACAAACGGCACGGTTCTACTCGCTCTAGGGTTTGCTTCCAGCAGATATACTTCCCCGTCCTGGATGGCATATTGGATATTCAGCAAGCCCCTGACATTAAGAGCCAGCGCCACCTGCCTGGTGTATTGCGATACCAGGGCTATCGTATTTTCCCCGAGGGTATATGGTGGTAGCGAGCATGCGGAATCTCCCGAATGGATGCCTGCTTCCTCGATGTGCTCCATAATTCCAGCTATGTAGACTTGGTTGCCGTCACAGATTGCATCCACATCAACCTCTGCGGCGTCGGTCAAAAACTTGTCTATAAGCAATGAACCGGAATCGAATATCTTGTCGTGCTCACGTAAATATGTGGCGAGGGCCTGCTCGGTGCGCACTACCGACATAAACTGCCCCCCCAGCACATATGAAGGGCGTAGCAAAACTGGAAACCCCACGCGTTGCGCCTTCTCTAATACCTCGTCTGCGGAATTGCAGGTTTCGCTGTGCGGCTGCTTTATCCCAAGTTTTGTAAGTAGCCCATTGAATTTCTGCCTGTCTTCCGCTAGGTCGATCGAGTCAAAGCCCGTTCCAACGATGTTTATGCCCTTCTCTTGTAGCACCTTTGCGAGCTTCAATGGAGTTTGGCCACCCAATTGGACAATGACTTTCACCGTAGCCCGCCCTTCGGACTCCTTGCTTATGATGTCTAGGACGCATTCCCGCGTTAGTGGGGAGAAGTACAGCCGGTCAGATGTGTCATAATCGGTAGATACAGTCTCAGGATTACAATTGATGATTATGGCTTCTAGCCCCATCTGTTTTATCATGTGCGCGGCGTGTACGCAGGTGTAGTCGAACTCTATTCCCTGTCCCACCCTGTTGGGTCCGCTTCCAAGTATTATGACCTTGTCTCTATTTGTAACCAGCGACTCGCACTCAGGCGCACCGAACGCATCTCCCTCGTAACACCCGTACATGTAAGCCGTGTTGGTTCTGAACTCCCCGGCGCACGTGTCAATCCTCTTATACACCGGTTTTACTGACAGGGTGTCTCGCAGATTTTCTACATAAGCGACATCCCTACCGCCAAGTTCTGCTAGCCTTGCGTCCGAAAACCCAATTTTCTTGAGCTGCAGCAGCTCAGCCTTTGTTTGCGGTAGCCCATTGTTTCTGACCTCTTGCTCGTAAGCCACTATGATTTCTATCTGCTTGAGAAACCACGGGTCATACTTCGTGAGCTCGTTTATCTTGTCTATGCCAATTCCCATTCTCAGTGCGTCTGCAATCATGAGAATCCGGCTGGGTGATGGCTCCGCCAAAGCCGCATATACCTGCTCCAAGTGTGTGCCCGGAGGAAAAAATTCGTTCAATCCGTTGTACCCCGCTTCCAGGGAGCACATTGCCTTTTGTAGGGCCTCAGTAAACGACCGACCTATCGCCATGGCCTCTCCCACTGACTTCATAGATGTGGACAACTCCTGTGTGGGAACCCGGAATTTTGCAAAGTCAAACCTAGGGACCTTGACCACAACGTAGTCCATTACTGGTTCGAATGATGCCGGAATTGAAACTGCGCAGTCATTCGCTATCTCGTCTAAGGTGTAGCCCACGGCCAATTTTGCCGCGACTTTAGCTATGGGAAACCCTGTAGCTTTTGATGCGAGAGCAGACGATCTGGAGACTCTGGGGTTCATTTCGATGACTACCATCTCCCCCTCGCATTCGGGATTGACTGCAAACTGGACGTTGGACCCGCCGGTTTCCACTCCTATCTCCCGCAATATGTCGAAAGAGACATTACGCATGCGCTGATACTCCTCATCGCGTAACGTAATTGCCGGTGCAACGGTTATGCTATCTCCCGTATGCACGCCCATTGGGTCAATGTTCTCTATGGAGCACACGACTATGCAATTGTCACGACAGTCGCGCATAACCTCCATCTCAAATTCTTTCCACCCTATTATTGACTCGTCAACCTGAACCTCGGAAATTGGTGACATCGCAAACCCTCGTTGGACTGCCTCGCAAAATTCCTCTTCAGTGCGCGCTATGCCGCCGCCTATGCCTCCAAGAGTGAAAGAGGGCCTTATGACGGCTGGCAATCCCACATACTCCATCGCCTGGGCTATATGGTCTGAAGCCTTTAAAACTTGTACTCTTTGGACATTTTGCCCCAACTCTTTCAACTGCTTTGCGAAATAGGCTTCTATCCTCCGCTTTTCGGATTGCATCCTGGTTTGCGCCTATCATTTCCACGCCGTTGCGGGATAGTACCCCACGATCTACAAGCTCCATGGCGACGTTAAGTGCAGTCTGCCCCCCGACTGTCGGCAATATTGCATCGGGCTTTTCTTTCAGGATGATTCTCTCAATAATTTCTGCAGTTATCGGCTCTATATATGTTGCATCTGCCAGGCCTGGGTCGGTCATAATTGTTGCAGGGTTGGAGTTCACTAAAACTATCCTGTAGCCCTCGCTTTTTAGAACCTTGCAGGCCTGAGTGCCAGAGTAGTCAAACTCGCATGCCTGGCCTATTACAATAGGTCCTGCGCCCAAAATGATTATGGTTTCTATATCTTCGCGCTTTGGCATTCACATTTCCCGGAAATAAGCTCGCAGCATGTTACTACTAATGCGGGCAAAAAGCAAAGCGGGACTGCGGCACAACGCATGGTTGCAAAGCGTAACTTTTCCTGCGCATTGGCTGCGCTTTTAGTGTTGGTTCCGTGGCGCGCCCTGTATCTGGGTGTGTGCAGGTTCGGTAGGTGCACGTGTGAAGTGGCTAAGAGGCAAATTCCTGGGTATTACGCACATACACAAGGCTCCCCCCAAGCGTTGCCCGCGGATCTGCGCAAGCTATGGTTCGCAGTTATTTCAGATGTGCAAGTTTATTGGTAATTTGTGCAGGGTGTCTGTACCGCACCAGCGGTTGTGCTGCCATCACCGCGCAATCTGCACACAATGGCGTACTACGGCTTCTGGCGCACATGGGACCACCCTACCTGTGCGACACATATCGGGGCAAAGCCTTCTTCTGTGGGATGGGTGCAAAAGCTACATCAGCATGCCTGCGACTGTGAGCGCAGTTTTGCAAAGGGACACGTTATGGACTCTTATAAACTCTACTCCCTGGTTCAGTAAAAATGCCGATACGACCGCCGTGGGAAAATCGCGCGATTCTGGCTCAGCCGAAATTGTGGAGAACATAGACTTGCGTGAGTGCCCGATACATATTGGAAAACCCAACTCTTTAAAGCGCGATACATTTTTTATGATATACCATGAGCACTTATGCGACTTTCCAAACCCTATACCTGGGTCTAAGATGATGCGCTGCTTATCCACGCCGGCAGAGACTAACGCGCTTACCTTGGCGTGAAACCATTCAATAATCTCCTCCACCAGTTGTTCTGGCATATCCAATTTTGGCCTCGTAATGGATACAGGTATACCAAAATTGTGCATGATGATTATCTTTGCGCTGCTATGCGCCACTGTCGACAGCATTTCCGGGTCCATGAGCCCGCCCACGTCATTTACGTAATCCACTCCGAGAGCTAAAGCCCCCGCAGCGGTACGTGCGTTTCTGGTATCGACTACTAACCTCAACCCCTGAGCTGTGTGCCTATATTCACAACTTGGGGCAAAACCCCACTCAGCCTATTCCACTCTTCCTCCTGAGAGATGGCCGTGGCACCGGGTGCGCTCGACTCCCCGCCCACATCTATAACTGCCGCCCCATCTGCTATTAACCTTGCAGCGTGGCTGACCGCGCTTTCGCTATTGAAGAACTTACCTCCATCAGAGAACGAAGTCTGGGGTTACATTCAACACCCCCATGATTTTAGTACGCAGAGGATCCACACCTTGACCCATTTATCTGAGGAGCAACGCGGCAGAAATGACGCAAGCTGCCTGCAGCGCCACTCTTGCAAGCATGAGCTTGTTCCTATACTTTACGTAAAAGCTCCCACCCACAGACGCTAGCACGACACCTGCTACCAACGAGAGCACAGTAAGCAGTGATAACACAACGACGGGTAGCATTTTTACAAACAGTAGAACAAACCCCAAGTGGTATTCTAAGGCCTGATTTAGGGTTGTACAACACTAATTTACTTTATGATAAGTAGACTTTTATAGTAATATCGAGGCTTAACGACTGGCGCCACTCTATGAGTGCGTGAGATCCGTGGTATTTGGGGTATGTAGTGGAAGGTGTAAAGTTCGGCTTTTCCGCGATGAAGGAGCTGAAAAAAAGCGTCCTTTATCAAACGCTGGAAAAGTGCAGGGGCGTGTTTTGGTTTGTGTTCTGGTTCAGTTCCGCAATAAACGTCCTGGTCCTGTTTTTGCCGCTGTATACCTCACAGGTTTTGGATAGGGTGCTCTCCAGTGGGAGCTCTTCCACTCTCCTTATGCTAAGCATAGTAACTGTAGGCGCGTTGGTCTGCTCTTCGATGTTGGATGTTTGCCGGTCCTTGACCATGGCTAAGGTTGCGGATTGGATAGATAGAGAAGCCACGCCTGATCTGATTGCCAGATCCATCAGCTTGACCTCGGTGAAGGCTTCAACTTCGAGCGGTGAGGCAATACGTGACCTTGGGGTGGTCAAAGGCTTCATTACGGGGTTTGGCGTGCTATCCCTATTCGATATGCCGTGGGCGGTAGTGTATCTTGCTGCAATATTCATGATACACCCAGTCACAGGGTATATAGCCATAGTTGGCATAGTGCTGTTGGTATTGATGGCGATCTGGAATGAGCTGGCGACCAAGCGGGTTATGCAGGAATCTAACGAGGAAAACGTGCGCAATATCAACTATATAGATGTTGCAAGTCGCAATGCCGAAGTGGTAGAGGCCATGGGGATGGTGAGGCACATAGTTGCCGAGTGGTCTGATAGAAACACCCACAACAGGAAGTTGCAGATAAAAGCTCAGGGCAGGTCTAACGTCATTATGGGTGTTACGAAGTTTGTTCGCTCCGTTCTGCAAATTTCTGTAATCGGGGTGGGAGCGTGGCTAGCCATACACGGGCATAAAACTGCCGGCGGCATAATTGCTGCCTCCATCCTCATGGGTAGAGCTTTAGCCCCGTTTGAGGCCGCGATTAACACCTGGAAAATGCTACTTTCTGCAAGAATTTCCTACAGAAGGTTACAGGCCCTGCTGCTTGCATTTCCTAAAAGGGAGCAGGCCATGGCGTTGCCCAAGCCTAGAGGGAGCGTCACTATGGACAGGGTGTTTTTCACGCCGTATGGGGGAAGTAAGCCTACAATCAAAGGGGTGTCTTTCGGTGTGGAGCCTGGTAGCGTTGTTGGGGTCATCGGGCCCAGTGCCTCGGGGAAGTCAACCCTGGCTAAGCTTTTGGTTGGGGTATGGAAGCCCCTGTCTGGCGTTGTCAGGCTTGACGGTGCGGATGTGTACACGTGGAATAGGGAAGATTTTGGCTGCCATGTTGGGTATTTACCTCAAGATATTGAGCTCTTTCAGGCCTCCGTTAAAACCAACATTGCAAGGATGGCACCAGATCCTGACCCAGAGAAGGTAATTAAAGCCGCTAAAATTGCTGGAATTCATGAAATGATATTGCACCTCCCCAGCGGGTATGACACCGTGATAGGTGGCAGTGGAGTGGTCCTATCGGGGGGGCAAAAACAAATGCTGGGGCTAGCCAGGGCGTTCTACGGCGACGTGAGGCTCTTGGTTTTGGATGAACCCAATGCAAATTTGGACGGAAGGGCAGAGGCGAACTTGGTACGTGCGCTCGCCTATGCAAAGCAGCAGGGCATTACAACGTTTGTTGTGACCCATAAAATGCAGTTGCTTGGCGCTGTGGAGCAGATAATCGTTATGGATGACGGCATGATGGCCGCTATGGGCGAGAGAGACGAGATACTCAGTAGGTTCACTACCAACAAGCCTCCTGCCGGCAAGGAATCGGGTAGTCAGGAGGGTGCAGGAGTGCGTCCTACTAGTGGTCCAGGGCCTTCAAGGATAGAAGCGTCGTCCGGCAATGCCGGCGGTGCCACTGCGAGTGCTGCAGATTCTCAGAACGCTGTGGGGGGAAGTCGCGCTACACACGGCCATAATACTCCGATTGGAAACTTGCAATCTGGTGGCGGCAGTCCAGATCATCCCGCTGGGGGCCCGATGGAAAAAGGGGGCAGCACCCCCTCGGTTGCAAGTGTTGCCCAGAATGAAGGCGTCACGCAGCAGGGTTCTGTGCCCGAGCAAGACCGCGAACAAGTGGCACGTGAAAAGACTGGTAGTCCGGCGACCAACGCACACGTAGGCTCTCCGGGTGTACTGCGTAGTGATACGAAAAACGCCGCTGAATGCAGCAGTGCTGAAAGTGTCTCGAAGGTACAAGAAAAGTCTCACAAAAGGAAAACTCGCAGTCGTATAAAGAAGTCCGCAACCAGTGGTATACCGGATACGGCATCAAAGGTGCGTATTTCAAATGGCGCTAGTACAGACGGAGCTAAAATCGACGATCCTATTAGTGGCGGTAGTCCCGGTGCTAAGGCTGCCGTGGGAGCTGGGTCTCAAAATAACGGCCGTGTACGCATGGAAGCTGGGTCACTGGTCCCGGAGCAGGACTAGGTCTTTTATGGATTACAAAGTGAATTAAATAGGTATGGATGTATGACCGATGCGAGATCTTTTTCTTTTTGTTAATGGTTGTATGTAATATGGTACGGTGAGATGGAGTGGAGCGTATGTCAAAAGCTGTTGTTATCGACAGAAATGGTGATGCGGGCGTCCTCAAGTATGTTGACGTAGAGGTTGGTGAACCTGGCAAGGGCGAGGTTTTAATTGAACATACGGCGATAGGCCTGAATCGCTACGATGTGGAGTATCGTACTGGAACGAGGAAAGTGCCGTCCTTCCCCGCGGTTTTGGGTGTGGAGGCCGTTGGTGTTGTGAGGCAACTGGGGCCGGGCGTTGAGGCGCTAAATGTTGGAGATAGGGTAGGGTACTGCACTGCACCCGGTGGTGCATACTCTGAGACTAGATTGATAAACCAAAAATACCTATTCAAAATAGCCGATGACATCAGCGACGAGGTTGCAGCTGCCGTCATGCTTAAGGCAATGGCTGCGCACTATCTTACTCACAGAATATATGATATCCGTCCGGGAACATTTGCCCTGGTGCACGGAGTGTCTGGAGGTGTTGGGCAAATTCTCTGTCAGTGGGCTAGGTACAAAGGCGGCAAGGTTATAGGAGTTGTAGAGTCAGGTGCACGTCTCGGTGTGGCGAAAGAGGTGGGCTGTGCTTATGTTGTGAACCTAAAGGATGATGACATCACCAAAGAGGTGATGACGATCACTGGTGACCGGGGAGTAAATGTTGTGTATGACCCGATAGGTGCGGCGGTGAGTAAGATGTCATTCAGCGTATTGGGGCACTTTGGGCTGTACATCTCGTACGGAAGCATTTCCGGCCGCATGCCAAGCGTAAGTATGTCGATGCTGAGTGCCAGGTCGTGGTTTATAACTTCTCCGACGCTTCAGCACTATAAGCGCTCCAGGCTGGAACTTGGGCTCACCGCCATGGAGATATTTGAAATGCTCAGGAGAGGGCATATTAGGGCAGAGATTAATAAGACTTACAAGTTTAAAGATATTGCCAAGGCTCACAAAGACCTTGAGGACCGGAAGTTGTCGGGTTTAGGCGTCATTACCATGTAGTGCGGCCGTTTGGTGTGAACATATATGGCTGTGCGCACACTTGCTGGTCTATTAGCCAAGGCCCAGGCGGCTGGTCGCAGTAGGCTGGTGTTTCCAACTTGTAAGTACGTGTAGTGCTTCGGTTGCCCTTGTACGTAGCAGCGCCCCATGTGTGGCGGTGATGCGTGTTACGCCGGCGCATTGTGGCCCCGTTGGCGGCCGGTCTAAAGCGCCATGCACAAGTTCCTCAGCTGCTGAGCGCGTTAGCAGCTTCATACAGCTACCAACAGGTTACGAGCTCGCTCCATAGGTTTGCTATGAATAAATGCGCTGACTAGAACTTGAGTGGTCCACCGCACTTAAGCCGGTTCTTCGGAGCTCTCTATGTAGAGTGCATCTACCTTGTCTTGGAACATTGGAGACAAGACCACTGATTTTTTTGCGAATACACTCTCTCCTGCGCCGGTAATGATACTGTACCAGGACTGCTCGCGTGGAGGACCCACTCCAGCCACGTACAGCTCGTCTTCCGCCCTGGTCATGGCAACGTACAGTAGCCTGAGATATTCGTTGTATTCTTCCTGCCTTTTCAGCGTTTTTAGGTCCCTGCAACGCGCGTTTGTGTCGCCAGCACACCATATAGGTGTATTTTCGGCGTCGAAAATGAGTTGAAGCTCGCACCTGGGGACACTCGTTGTATCTGGTAAAAACACAATGGGTGATTGCATGCCTTTCGCGTTGTGCACAGTCATAACTCTTGCGACGTCTTCTGAGGTGTTTATATCAATCTTCACTTCAGGGTTTGTGCTCTTTATCCAGTGAATGAAAGATTCCAAAGTGTTTACGTTGTTGAGCCCAAACTTGGTTAGTGAGTTCAGAAATTCGTCCACGATCTCCGCTGATGCCTGGCCCGGGTGTTGCAATAGCTTTTCTCTGTGCTCTGATAGGACAAGGCAGTATAAATCCAGCGGGGTACGGGTTTTGGAAGCATTGATTAGTGATGCTAGGTAGTCTGCGATTTTGCCGAACTGTGCAAATGCCTGTAGTTTGCCCCACAATGAGACGGCATCGGCGCGGCTATGCGTCAAGTTTAATAGGTCATGGTCTGTCAGTTCAAATATTGGGGACTTCAGCAACGCCGCGAGGGCCATGTCGTTTTCAGGTAGCAACAAGAATTCTCCTAGGTTTACCAAGTCCTGAATTGCGACGTAGTCCATCATGTTGAACCTATCCCTGCCGGATACTGGAACTCCGGCCTGCCTCAACTCCGCGATTATGTAATCAACCAAAATGGTTCTGCGTCGCACCAGTATTAGTATATCCCCCGCGCGCACTGGGCGATTTTTAGCAGCTAGTATCCTGCCGCTTTGGATCCACGTACCGATGGACCTCGCCATTGTCTGTGCAAGCAGCAAGTGGTCAGTGGCATGTGGTGTGCCGGTTTCCATCTCTGGCTCGTCCCAGGCGTAAAGTTTTCTACGCTTTTCAGTGTTTATCAATGGCCACACTTCGACGTACCCATAGTCTGACGCGCGATATGCTTCATGCTTTATCTCTTGTGACTGGAAAGAAACTTGCTCCCTAAAAGCGTTGAAAACCCGGTCCACAAGGTGCAAAATAGGCTTGGCTGACCGAAATGACGTCTGCAGTTGTATGGTGAGCGCATCGCTGCTTTGGGCGACAAAATACTGGTGCATGCGGTGAAAATAATCTGGTCGGGCGTTTTGAAACCCGTATATAGATTGTTTAACATCTCCCACAACGAACAGAGTTCGCTTATTATTGCTGCTACCAAGCCCAGAGAAGAACTCACTGCACAGGGCGGCTACTATGTTCCACTGTTCGAGGCTGTTGTCCTGAGATTCATCCACCAGTATATGGTCTATTTCGCTGTCTAGGCGGAAGAGCACCCAGTCTTTGTAGTCTGGATGTAGCATGAGATCAAGTGTAAGCCCAATTACATCGTTGTAATCCAGGTATTTTGAGCATTTCTTGTCCCGTTCATACAACGCTGCGCATTTTTGTGCGATCCGCACCAGGTGGAATGTGCGCTTTGTTATCCGTTCTGTGTAAAATTTTTCGGCAAATTCTAGCAACGCCTCCTGCTCACACTCAATTACCCGGACAATGTCGGGAAATTGTTCCAAGATGCCTTTTGTTGCTATGCTAGAGATGGATTTTTTTGCCAGGGATTGTAAGTTGATGAAAATCGACAAATACTCCGCGACCTCTTCCGGAGACCTCCTGGCGGAAGTATTCCAAGTGCTCAGCCTTTTGCCGATTTTTTGGTCTCTTGTACTGCCACACTTCAAGGCGTCTATCAACTGCACTGGGCACATAATTGTGCGTGGGTCAGCAACTGCGGTTTGCGGCGGTTCAATGGGGGCAATCTTGCGTTGCTTGTTGATGATTTGATACACAAGGTTGTATAGCGTATCTTCTGCGAGCTCCACCGAAATTTCTGACAAGTCACGGTCAATGCTTCTATCCTCTCGTAGCAGCTGTGCAAAGATTTTGGGTAAGACTCCGACAGTTCGCGCATTTCAAAGTCTGCCGAGACACCTGTTTCCGCGGGGAATGATGCCACTAGAGAGTGACAAAAGCTGTGCACCGTTTGTATTTTTAAAATGGATGGGACGTCAAAGAAAAGCCGCCGCGCTCTTACATAATGTTGGTGATCTATCTGTTGGTAGCATACTTCCCGAAGCCTGTTGACTAGCTCTTCTTTGGGTAGCGCCAGCCACTCTGCAACCGTGCCGTATACCCTCTCTCTTATTTCATGTACAGCAGCGTTTGTGAAAGTAAGGCACAGTATATTGCGCTGCCCAGATACCATCAGCCTTATTACTCTGTGGACCAGTAACTTAGTTTTTCCAGTACCTGCAGATGCACTTATCCACACGAATTCCCGTTCCGGGTCGGTAGCACTTTGCTGCTGCATGTCAAGCTTAGAATTTTTCACCGGTTTTGTCTTTTTACTTTCTTAACCTTTGTGTTAATGATTAAATCATACTTTGGTGGTAGAGCCTATATGCGTGGAGTCTAAAGAGTAGCGGAACATGTGTGGTGTGAGGAGGGTTTTTTTGACCGGTGTTTTGTGCACTGTGTTTTGTAGCCAGGAATGCATTGCTAGCAGCTCTTCCAGTGGCACATTAGACTTTCTCTTGGGAGAAGTAAGCAAGCGCGCGGAGACCATGATACCCAGTGTGGAGTCGGGCATCAGCGGCATTATGACGTGGCGCAAAGGTGGCGATGACAAATCAAAGGAACAACGCTCAAACAAAGAGGTGAGCGTCGATGATGCGCAAAAACGCGATGAGGGAGAGAAAAAACCCCCGGTGCAGGGAAGCGAAACCACTGGTGATGTGGTTGCTGAAACCAACGTGGAGCGCGTACAAGACGATGATCGTGGCGAATCTGTGGGTGATGGCGCAAATCTATCACGCGGCAGAGCCAGGCATTGGCCGCACCGCAGAGCAGCCCATCCGTACATAGAGACGGACGCATATAATAACGATAATATGCATCTACCACGATTCTACCGTGCGGAAGATTACTACGCGCACGTCTTCTACTGCGCAAAGGCCAATGACATTACTGGGCTTCTGGCTGTCGTCGATGAGTTAGCAGCAATGGGCAAAAACCAACAGTTTGTCATGGAAGAAATGCGTGCCAACAACGGGGACAACCTGCTTATTTATGCAGTTAGGCATGGAGCTATAGATACTGTCAGATACCTGCTGTCAAATGGTGCTGATGTCGGCGTCAAAAATGATCGAGGCGAAACCCCGCTCAGCGTTGCGATTGATAAGGGCAGGGTAGACATGATAAACGCAATAAGTGAAATGCAGGTTGGCTTCAGCGAAGAAGAACAAGAGGGGTAGCTGCCCGTTAGCTGTCCAGCCATGGGCTTTGCGTCCATGCCGTTATATTGCTATCGTTAGTCCTTGCACAAAACTGTACTAGGGGGTGCCATGCAAAAAGATGGGGGAAAGCGTAATGGTGTAGCATCGTCGTCCGTGCGCAATATTGAGAACAAAAATCTGTTGTGTTTTAACGGATACAGCGTAATAGGCGTAATGCTGATTGGCCTGGCCGGGCTCGGTATTGGCTGCCTGGTTAGTGATTTTTCGCTGCCGTTTTTAGGTGCCATGGGCATATTGGCCGTAATCGGGTCACTGTTGCCAAGTGGCTTCTTCATAAACGGGCCAAATGAGGCCAAGGTTGTGGAATTTTTTGGTGAGTACATCGGCACGTCGTTCGGTATGGGCCTACGTTTCACTGTACCCTTCTCCGCTAAGCGCAGCGTTTCTCTGAAAATCGAGAGCACAAACACCTCCGTGATGAAAGTTAACGATGCAGATGGGAACCCGATAGAGATAGCAGCTGCCGTGGTTTGGAGAGTTGTATGCCCAGCCAAGGCGTGCTTTAACATAGAGAATTACCAAAACTTCATTTCTGTGCAAGGAGAAACTGCCCTCAGAGAGCTTGCCTGGCAGTTATCCGTATGACTCCAATTCTGCCGTATCGCTGCGCCAGAATTCTACGGAGATTTCCCAAAAGCTTCGTGCGATCCTGCAAAGCAGAATGGGCATTGTTGGCATCGAAGTGGAAGATGCGAGAATATCCCATCTGGCGTACTCTTCAGAGATAGCGCAAGTTATGCTACGCAGGCAGCAAGCGAAGGCGATTTCCGAGGCCAGGGTGTATATAGTGAAAAACGCGGTCAACATGGTAGACGAAGTGCTATCTCACCTTGAAGCCAAGCATGGGATCGACTTAACTGATGACCGCAAACTCAAGTTCGTCAGCAATCTGCTGGTTGCGCTTGTATCAGAAAGTGAAACGCAGCCCGTCATAAGCGTTGAATAAACAAACCGCAATTTCTGTTGGGACGCTTTAAGACTTATATGTGTAACACACGGCGCACGGGCAATCCACTACAGAAGCCGTGAGTTTACGGCATGAACTGCGAACCAAGCAGCTTCAGACGATTGGTGCCTAGGATGTAGTAAATTATCGAATCATACGCGCACAAACACGTGCTGTTATGCTCCGCGCGTTGCAACTTCCGCACTGCAAGCTTTCCGCCGTATAAAGTATGACAAACACCGATAATGCCGCTACAGTGCCCATATTTTTAGCTTATAGACAATAGTAACTCACAAACTTTTGCACGCCAGATTTTCCTCTCAGCAAATACATACTAGCTGAGTAACAGTTTTTGATCAGCCTGTACGGAAATATCCAATATAATTATATCATAACAGGCATATCGTAAAATCCCCGCCATTGGGAAAGAGGCTACTTTTTTGTTCATAATAAGGAGCAGAGAGACACCCTGACGCGGCTTGATTTTTTGTTTTCCCTGGGTTTTGAATCGATCGATCTTTCTTAATCTAAGAGGGTAAAAATGGACTCCAATCTATTAAACTTCTACAACTACTGCGGGGTGTACGACGGCCTTGCTACTGACCCACTTCACAATTTGGAGGATGAAGAAACAGTTGGCGAACAGAAACGTTACAGCTCACTTTGGGGTGCAGTTATACTTCAGGCCATGATAGACATTACATCTAACTATAAACGAACGGAAAATAATATAGAAAAGATGAAGGCCTTTAACTGGATCAACGATTTGCACAGTGATTTCATAACTGTATGTCACTTTGCTGGTTACAATCCGGCCTATGTTAGGGACAAGATGAGAGATATAGTGTCTAAATCCCTGAGTAAATAGGTAATTGTGTTGCCTGATGGTTATGCAACAAACTTCTTTCCCTTCAAATTTGGAAAACTTGGTTGCGCGTAATGTGCCCGCGGTATATGGTTCGTGGTGTGAGATGGAGTTGTGCCACTGTTGGGAGGGGTATCTGGCCTGATTTTCCGCGTGGTACGGCTGTAGTGGAATTTATCCCGTTTTTATGGCACCCTATACTGGGTAAGATTCTCTGCCTCAGTTGCGAATTATAATCCCCCGGATCTAGCGGGGTTGTTTGGTAAGTTTATGCTTGCTAGATATCACAGTATGGTCGATGCGCGCAAGATAGCGCAAGATGACCTCCAGGTTGATGTGCTCAAGGAGCTGATGAAATACGACCAAGCTCCGCCGAAATGGTGGGAGTTTTGGCGCAGGCCAGGCTCTGCCGCAAAAAAGGGCGTATACATACACGGGGATGTTGGCAGGGGCAAGTCTATGCTGGCGAATCTGTTTTACGCACATTCGGTAATCAAAAAGAAGAAAAAGATACACTTCAACACCTTCATGAAAGATTTGCACGATCTGCTGCATCACATGCGTGTTGATAACCGGCAGCAGGATAGCCACTGCATATCTTTTGCTGTGAATGCCATGCTACAAGGTGCCGAGCTTCTGTACTTAGATGAGGTGCAAGTCAACGATGTTTGTGAAGCTGTAGTGCTGCATAAAGTATTTTCTGTGCTATTTTCCAAAAGCTTGGTAGTCGTCATGACGTCCAACTATCCCCCACATGGGTTGTACGAAGGAGGGCTACGTCGGGAGCTCTTTCTGCCCGCCATATCTTTGCTTGAGCGGCGTATGCAGGTTGTGTCCATGCTTGGTAAGCTCGACTATAGGTCGGTGCGCGGACAGAATGCGCGCAGATATTATGTGGGTGAGGGTGCAGACCAAAAATTGCACGCGCACTTTGCTGGGCTTGTCGGTTCTGGCAAAGTTGAAAGCGTGGTGCTGGCCGTTGGAAGCAGGAAGATCGAAGTAGGGAAGGCTTGCGATGCCGTTGCCTGGTTTAGTTTTGAAGATCTGTGCGGCGACAAAAACCCTTTGTGGGTTGCGGACTATAAGGAGATAGCCAAAAACTTCGCTACCGTATTTATCAAAGGCATTCCGGTATTTGATTTTTTCGCTCAAAACGAAATGCAGCGGTTTATCATGTTGGTGGATGAGTTATATGAGCGCAGGGTGCGCATATTTTGCTCTCTCGCCGCTGATATTAATGAGTTACACACAGGGCCTGCATCGGTAGGCTTCAAGCGCGCCGCGTCCAGGCTTGCCGAAATGGGGGCCGACACATGGTGATGCTAGCGCGTTTCTGCGTGGGTATCGCCCCGCACTTTTTTCCAGCATAATCCGTACTTGGCGCAGCACGGGGCCGCATTTGCATCTAGTGTGCACACCAGCTTGTATAGGCACTCAATGAACAGTGTGTTTACCCCCAAAGTTGGCACCCTGAAATATTGCTGCTCTTCCGGCATCAGTGCCTTGTATTCTATATCGAGTTCCACCAGGGTTTCTGAGTGTTCAGAGACAAAAGAGATTGGCACCACCACCACTGGGACTCCATCATCTTTCGCCCTAAGGATCTCAAGCTGCGTACTGGGCTCAAGCCATTTAGTGGGCCCCACTTTACTCTGATAGCATATGGAGTAGTCCAGAGCTTGTATCCCCAATTGCTCCACAATCGCGCAAACGCTTTGCCGTATCTGTTCTTGGTACGGGTCCCCGCGCTCTACAATGTGTACAGGCAGCCCATGTGCGGAAAATAATATTCTCGGGCTGCTATGGCCCATGGCAGCCTTATTATACTCGTCCAAAATCAATTTGCAGTGCGCTGCTATGAAGTCCTTGTGGGTGTGGTAGCAGCATATGATTCTGGTATTGGGCGCATAGCGCGCTCTACGTGCGCTGTTGTTCCAGTCCTCAATTGCGGACAGAGTTGTGGTGCTGGAATACTGCGGATACATCGGCAGCAGCACTACATGTTCGGGTTGATAATCACGAACGGCATGCAGTGCTTCCCTAGACCCTGGTTTTGAGTGTCGCATGCAGACAAACACCTTGTAAATCTTGCCTTCTGCGGAGCTATTCAAGCGTTTTTCCAGGGCCGAAGCTTGGTGCTCCGTTTCCTCCAGTATGGTAGACTTCCCCCCCATTAATGAGTAGATTTTTCTGGCCGACCTTGCTCTGAGCTTCGAAATTATCATGGCCACCAGCATCCTTAGCGGATACGGCAGCCTAAGTATGCGTCGGTCACTAAACAGACTGAACAAGAATTTTTCAACTTCACACAAAGAGCCTGGCCCACCAAGATTGAGCAGTACCACAGCCACTTTTTTGTTTGATGTTCTACTCACGCTGTTTACAAACTCGATTAAGACCAATGCGCCAACAACTCAGATCCATGTTCACCAACGCAGTCCACACGGGGACGTATCCGGTGCTTGTACCTGCACTTGCTGGGGTAATATCATACGTACCGCACAGGCGACCAACGGCTTTGCAGGGCGGACAAACGCAACCAATGCATCATTATTAGGATTATGGGGCACCGAGCGGCTGCCGCAGCGATGGCCAACCTTTCTGTTCCGGTGGAGCTGCCGCGGTGCAATGCCGAGCTTCTTCCGAGCTGTGCCATAATTGTGAACACTAGCTAAGTTCCGCGGCGGCAACATCAACACGAGGGGAAGATGTTAGTCCCTCTACAGTCACTCCATGCATCAGAGATGGCACTCCGGTAATTCCCAGGGTTGCAATCCACGCGAGATCAAACAAAGCCGACTTTGCCAGGGAGCAAAACTTGCGCGCGTTGTCTGTTACCCTTGGGAACAGAGTAGTGGACTGTGAGTCTTGGCCGGGGCGTTCGGAACTGCCGTGCCCAACGTGCTTCCTCACGGCATCATAGACGTCATGAAAAAAGCTGGGGATCGAACACAGCAACGCCACCGTCATCAGCACAAGTGTAGAGACCAGCGTCACGGCCCGGAAGGGTATAAACAAAACGGCTAGCACGGCGGACTTCAAAAGCGACGCGCCCGCAGCGCCGGCATTAGACGCGGGCTCTGGTTCACCGTGCATAGAATCCTCATGCTCATGTGCGGTGCCGACGTTTTGCGGGGGGGCCATTCTCGGGAAGGGGCTACCATGCCCGTACATGGGGGATTCCACTCTCGGGCATCCCTTTAAGATTCCAGTGACTCTCACAAAAAGACACACAGCGAACATAGCTCCCCAGCACGCTAGCAGGCAGAGCGCAAGGCTGATGCTTCCGAACCAGTGGAGTAAAGTACACAGCAGCGGAACCAGAACAAACATCTCAGCTGCAGGCAGTATGCTCGCCTTCATGGCTGCAAGAGCGTTACGCATATTACCTCTGTGCATCCTGCGTGCGCCAGGTTCCATGGAGCTGTGACAGACGCCGAGGAAGATTCGCAATTGGATAGCGGATGCTGAAGCTATAAGAAACGACGACGCACCAGAAAAGCCGCACAGTACAGACTCGCACACCTGTCTGGATAGCACCTTCAGGCGGCCGTGCGACCCACCACCGCTTTCCTCCGTGCTCCTGCCGCTCGGCCCGGAATCGCTACAACATCCCGGCATACTACCCCCGACTGTAAAATCGGGTCCAGTCTAGAACAAATACCCAGCGCAGTCAACAGTCGGGCAATTGTTTAGCATTCCTGCCCATAAATGCGATGCCACAGAGCAGAAACCTGCACGCCAGAGCCCTACCGCTCGCGGGGTGTACACACACCGGTATGGCGCACGACCGCGGATGCGCGTACTGGGCCACAGACGCCGGGCCGGTAGCTTACCAGCCTAACAAACGCACACGAAACTCCAGAGCCGCACGGAAACCAGCCGCGTTTCACGACACGTCACCAACGACCGCCGCGTGCATTAGCATGCCGCTTCAGCAGGTTCCAGGCGGCACTCTCAGCCTCGGCGCTTTCCTGTATCCTGCGCTTCCCCCGCGCGCGTGTCATTAACATATGCCAACAACTCCCTTGTTCGCGACAGGCTGTAGCGCAAAAGCCCCTCAAGGGACCCCCTAAGGCGGACTTCTTTGCTGTGCATTGCCTTATACTCGGACAACTCTTCAGTGGCCTTGTTGAGCTCCTGTGTCAGTTCCTCGACTTTATCCTCAAGCTTCAATCCGGCCAGAAGCAAGAGTAGGGTGTCAGAAGTTCTGCCTCTGCCCCCGCCGGATATTGCCTCAACCAACCTGCTCAGCCTGCCGGCAAGCTCACCCAGGCGCTTCTCCTCGCTCGCCCCGCAAGCGACTCTGTAAGTGCTGCCGCGAATCGTAACATCAACGACACGCGAGCCAGCAGATATCTCTTCAGTCACCTATCCCTCTCTACTGCTCAAAATAGATTTCACTGCTTCTATTGAGGAATTCAGGCCATCAACAATTTCGCTGCACGTCGCTTTCCAGTACGCACACTCTGCCTCGCGTTGCATCAACGCCTCCTCCAGCAGCTGCTTTTCCGCGGCCAGCTCGCTCACCCTTCTTTCAGACCCAGCTGTACCTGTACTACCCTCGGCACCTAGCCTGCGCGTTAGAGAATCCTCCAATTCATCAAACGCTCTGCGCAGATCCCCCGCGTAGTCCGCATCCTCCGACTTAACAACCATAGGACGATGAACAAAGACTCAAAAACGCAAGTTATTACAGATAACCAAAACATGCAAACTTTTTGTTATCGTCAACCCGGAACTGCAGGGTAGGTTTGAAGAATTGCAAATAAATGAACCCGCCTATTTTCAGCCTACGCTGTGAAAACGCGGAACGGGGCCCCCTTCGGCTGCGCTAACGACTGTCAACAGCCTTAACGAGCTTCTCACTGGGGCGGAAGTACACCCTCTTGTAAGTTGGCTTCGGAAGCCTAGAGTTCAAGCCGTGGTTTTTCAACACGTAGTGTCGAGTAGAGAATGCGCCGAACCCTCTAAGCTCAACTCTGCACCCGCTACTGACACAGCCCACTATAGAGGAGAAAAATATGCCCACGATCTGCGAAACCACGGCCTCACCCAGTGAGGGATTTTTTCTTGCGACGCGCTGAATTAGATCAGACTTGAGGGACATATAATGTTCATCCGAAAAGCAATACGTGCAGGTACTGTATAGCAGAGGAAAAGAACGCTGGCAAACCAGAATCAATGCGTTGGTAATCCACATCCTTAACGACGCGCACATCAACATCTCTCTGCGTTTTCAGCCACTCCAAAGCCTCCTTTTCCCCTCCTATGGCGTCTATCAACCCGGCTTGTAAAGCCTGAGCCCCGGTATATATCCTGCCGTCAGAGACCGCAGAAACTTTATCAGGGGTGAATCCCCGCCTCTCAGCCACCAAGCCTACAAAAAAGACATGAAAATCGTCCACCACCCCTTGTATTATGCTTTCACCCTCGGGTGATAGCTCCTCCAGAGGAGACATATTGGACTTCAACGGAGCAGTTTTAATAGATTTCAGTGCGATGCCCAACTTCCCAGCCGCCTCGGCCACGCCGATATACTGCGAGACCACACCTATGGACCCGGTTATGGTACCATGGCGCGCAACCACATGGTCAGCCGCTATAGCAGCCATGTACCCACCTGAGGCAGCTACGTTCCCAAGCACCGCGACCACGGGCTTCTTCAGAGCTATCTCTCTTATTTGTTGATACAAAGCTTCGCTATCGCCCACGGTACCGCCCGGACTGTCTATTCTAAGGACCAACGCCTTTACAGAATCACTTTCCGCTAGCCGAGCGAGCATTGCCTCCCTGGCCCTGCTACGGCCAATTTCACCGCTGATTCTTACCCTTGCAACGTAGTCGTGAGTTCTCCTCAAGGTTCCAATAACCCTCGAGTAATCTACATGCCCCATAACCAAAAGTAGCAAACACACGACGAGAAAGAAAGAAGCCCTCCACCACAGAACCCTGGAATGTAACGCCTCCATCTTTAGCAAGTGATCAAGCACGTGCAACCCCTATTTCAGCGATAAGACAAGACTGTAAGACCCAACCGTTAGAACCTCAGCCTCTACCCTGTCACCAGGAAAGAACTTCTTGTTCTCGGGTAGATGCTCTTGCTTCACCAATACGTTGAAGCTTTCCGACCCCTCAAATACGTCAACCAGCACACCCATATCTTCTAGAACCTTTGATACGGTGACAGAAACACGGTCACCAACCTCGACCCTCTTGAGCAAATCAAGGAAAGGATCTCGCTCAATCTGCTTAACCCCTAGGTCTATTTTGTTCTTGTTTGTGGCAACCATCAATATTTTGGCCTTCACGAGATCCCCAACGCTGTATTTCTTCAACGCTGCCTCGGGGGAACCACTCCAACTCAGCTCGGTGGAGCGAATCAGCCCCTCTATGCCTGATCCAGAAGTGTCATCCTCAAACGAAACGAAAACGCCAAGGCTGCTTATGCTCTTTACCCTGGTTTCAACAACTGATCCAACAGGGTGCTTTTCTATAAATGCCTCCCAAGGGTTTTCCTTACACCTTTTTATACTAAGACTCATGCGGTTTTTGGCCGCGTCCAGACTGAGGACTTTTGCCTCAACCTCCTCACCGCGCATGAAAGTCTGATTTACAGGCAGGTGGCTCCTCACCCAACTTACCTCAGACACGTGTATCAACCCTTCTACCCCGGTCTCTAGCTCCACAAAGATTCCATAATCCTCTATGCTTGTGACTATGCCCTTGTGGATACTGTCTACAGGATACCTCTCTTCCACGTTCGCCCAGGGGCTTTCCTCCAACTGCTTAACTCCCAGAGAGATTTTACGGTTTTCCCTGTCAATCCTAATTATTTTTGCGCGTACTGTCTGTCCGCAAGAAAACACGGCAGATGGGTGACTCACGCGGCTCCAGGAGATATCTGTTATGTGCAACAGCCCATCTACAACCCCCACGGACGGAGATTCGTGTATGCCTATGAACACGCCATACTTTGTTATGCTCTTGACCTTGCCCTCTATTATGCTGCCTTCTTCCAACTGGCTTAGGAAAGAATCTTTAGCGTCTGCAAGCGACTCCTCCAGCACCGCCTTCCGGGAAACAACGATATTTCCCTGCTTCTTGTCCATCTTGAGAATACGGAACTGCTGCTTCTTACCCAACAAGGGGGTAATGTCTTTAACCTGGCGCAGCCCCACATGGCTTGCAGGCAGAAAGGCAACAACGCCCCCGACATCTACGGTGTACCCACACCTGATGGAGCCAAAAATAACCCCTTCCACATCAGTTTTCTCTTCCGCGGCCTTTTCTAGCTTTTGCCACAATTCGTCTCTTATTGCCTTTTCTCGGCTAAGGACCACGCTGCCGCTTTTACCCTCGATCTTTTCCAGGCATAGCTTGACCTTAGAACCGACTTCAACGTCCTGCCCGCCATCACCAAGCTCAAATTCCCTAAGGGAGACCACGCCCTCGGACTTCAGCCCCGCATCGACGGTTATGTACCCGCCGTCCATGCAGATAACTGTGCCTTCTATTATCTCGCCTTCCTTTGGCCCTTTATCCAAGAGCTCAGACAGAGCATCAGAGAGGTCAGCATCGCCCGACTCTATATCCTCAAAGCCGTGGCTCACAAACCTGTTGGAATACATCCTGTTTATACTACCAGAAGCACTACCCTGCAAACCCGTACCCGACGACATACACTAAGCCCGCAAACAACGAAAAGAAAACAACGAGTGGCAATAATATACCGTTCGCGCAGTTTTACAAGAACGTTTTTATTTTTTCCACCAATTCCCGCAGAGCAGTAGCCTTTTGCATGTGCGAGTTGTTCAGATATATAGCATCCTCAGTGCGCACCAGTGGCGCAGTACTCCTACGAGTATCCCTGATATCCCTATGCAGTAGGTGGAAGAGTACAGTTTTGTACATTGCCTTGCAACTAGAGCCGCGCAGCTGTTTAAAGCGCCTTCGTGCCCTAACTGCAGCATATGCACTGACGAAGATCTTCACATCGGCATTTGGGCATACAACGGAAGCTATATCCCTCCCGTCTACAACAGCGCCATGTGGGGCATTGAGCACAAATTGCCGCTGTATTGGCAGCAATGCAGATCTGACTCGGCTATCTTTCGCGAAGATCGATGCCGTCTTTCCGACGCATTCGCTGTAGTACTCCGGGTCATCATCATTCAGTGCTGACAGTATTTCTTCTTCTTCCTCCGCACTTAGCCGAATTTCCCCGTGGCCGCGAGCCTGTGAGTATTTGTGCGGGAATTTGACTGCGAAAACTCTGTACAATTTTCCAGTGTCTAGGTGTTGCATGCGCAAAATTTTGGCTATTTCCTTGGCTAGCGTACCCTTTCCGGAACAAGATGGCCCATCGATGGCTATAACTAAGCGTTTGCTGTGCTGATTACCCGGGTTATTAGTCACGCACACTTCCGTGTAGCTGTAGATAACTTGAGTATAGCGCTATTGCGGCTGCGTTAGACACATTCAGGCTATCAATCCTTGCCGACATTGGGATTTTGACCAAATGATCACAATGCTCCCTTGTCAGCCTCCTTATGCCCTTTCCCTCCGAGCCCAGTATTATGGCTCTGCGCTCACAAAAGCTAATTTCATGCAAGGCTTTATCCCCGCCCGCATCCATGCCGTAGCACCAGTATCCATTCTGCTTCAAGTATTCCATCGTTTTGACCAGATTGCCCACTTGCACCACCGGGACGATATCTGCGGCTCCGCTGGAAGCCTTTGTAATTGTGCAACTTTCGGAAGGAGAGTGATGTTCCGGTAGGATGACCGCGTCTGCATCAAAGCAGGCGGCCGACCTCACTATTGCACCTACGTTGTTGATGTCTGTAACTCGATCTAGAATAACCACGGTGGAAGCCTCGGAAGGGTTGGCTGACACTATATCCTCCACTCTGAGCTTGCTACCGTCGCGCCCGGAGAGCTCATCAACCATGAGTGCGATCCCCTGATGCGCCATTCCACCGTGCCCCAAAATCTTGCTGATCTTCTCCGCCGCAACCCTTTTTGGGTGCACACCTTTGCTCTGTGCCATACGCGCAACTTCTGGGTACTTCTTCAGGAACTCACCGGTAACTAGCATATCTCTACACACCCTATTCGGGTTCTGAAGCGCAGCAATGCACACATGTCTACCGCATATCCACATGCACCCTCCGTGATTTCTGGTGCGACCCATAACTTTGTTGTTGTAAAGCCTAAAAATTTTGCTAACGTATGCAGTGACGTATTGTAGGGTTTAATTTTTCTGAATCAACTCTAGAATCGCAGTTGGTTTTTTTGGTATTACTTTTGTGAATTATGTGCTATTACAGGGGCGGCGCCTTTTTTGCTAAGTCTCAGGGGAGGGGTGGCCGAGTGGTCAAAGGCAGCAGACTGTAAATCTGCCCACTTATGTGTACGTAGGTTCAAATCCTACCTCCTCCACGGCTGTTGCGGGTATAACTCAGTGGTAGAGTAGCAGCCTTCCAAGCTGCCCGCGTGGGTTCGATTCCCATTACCCGCTCTTTGGAAGGTATCTTGTCGCTGTAATGTGTTATTTTGGGGTAATTTTATGACAGAAGGGAGAAAGCCGCACATAAACGTAGGTACGATAGGGCATGTTGACCACGGGAAGACTACGTTAACGGCTGCACTTACTACGGTATTGACAAGAAGGCTTAGCGGAGCGAACAAGGTAGTAAAGTACGATGAGATAGACAAAGCGCCTGAGGAGAGGGCACGTGGTATCACCATTTCCACAGCGCACGTAGAGTATGAAACAGAAGGCAGGCACTATGCGCACGTAGACTGTCCGGGGCACGCGGATTACATAAAGAACATGATAACCGGTGCCGCGCAGATGGATGTGGCGATACTGGTAGTCTCTGCAACTGATGGAGCGATGCCACAAACTCGTGAGCACATACTACTAGCCAAGCAGGTGGGTGTGAAAGACATCGTCACATGGATAAACAAATGTGACGTAGTAGAAGATGAGGAGATGTTGTCGATAGTTGAGATGGAAGTTAGGGAGCTTCTGAGCAACTATGGGTATGACGGTGATGGGGTTGACGTAGTGAGAGGATCTGCGGTCAAGGCGTTGGAGGAAAGCTCTGACGGTCCGTGGAGTGAGAAGATTATGGAGCTGGTGGGAGCGCTAGAGAAGATAGAGCTTCCAGTGAGAGAGAAAGACAAGCCATTTTTGATGTCGGTTGAAGATGTATTCTCGATTCCTGGTCGTGGCACAGTAGTTACGGGTAGGATTGAGAGAGGAGTGATAAAGGTAGGGGACAAGGTAGATATTGTAGGTCTTAGGGACTTACAGAGCACAGTGTGCACTGGAGTTGAGATGTTCCACAAGGCCCTTGAGACAGGTGAAGCTGGGGACAACGCCGGCATACTACTTAGGGGTATCAAGAAGGAAGATGTGGAGCGTGGTCAGGTGTTGAGTGCACCGGGTCAGATACGTTCATACAAGGCGTTCAAGGCAGAGGTATATATCTTGAAGAAGGAGGAAGGTGGAAGGCACACTCCGTTCTTCTCGAACTACCAGCCTCAGTTCTATGTCCGTACCACAGATGTTACTGGAAGCATAAAGCTGCCTAGTGGAGTTGAGATGGTTATGCCTGGTGATAACCTCAGTATCGAAGTTGCTCTGGATAAGCCAGTTGCTCTTGATAAGGGGTTGAGGTTTGCGGTGAGAGAAGGTGGCAGAACCGTAGGCTCCGGTATCATAACTGAGATTTTGGAGTAGTGGTTTATGGTAACGCAGAAGATATATATTGAACTAAAGGCGTTTGACCATTGCCTGCTCGATGGGTCTGCCCGCAACATAATTCTGATCGCAAGGAGAAGCGGCGCCAAGGTGAATGGTCCAGTGTTTTTCCCTCGCAGGATTGCGAAGTTCATTGTTAATCGCTCGACCCATGTCGATAAAAAGTCTAGGGAGCAGTTCGAGATCAGAACGCACAAGAGGTTGATTAGCCTACCGAAGGCTAATTCCGCTATACTTCAGGCCCTCATGAGTCTCCAGCTTCCAGCTGGCGTTGATGTCAAAGTCAAGGTTGTAGGAGGGTAGCGTGGCGACTGGGAGCAGGGTTGGTTTGTTGATGAAGAAGGTTGGCAGCACCGCGGTGTTTGGGGATGCAGGTGCCAGGGTCCCTGTGACCTTGCTGCTGCTAGAGGACACTTTCGTTGTTGACGTGAAAAGTCGTGATGTGCACGGGTACAACGCGGTTGTGCTTGGTGTACGTCGTCCTGGGCGCCTAAACAAGCCGCAGATATGCGCACTTAGGAAGAAGGGGATAGACGTTGATTGTCACTTATTTGAGTCTCGTGTGGACACTGTGGATGGCGTTGAGCCCGGTGGCAAGGTTCTGGTAGATCACTTTTTCCAGGGCCAGTTTGTGGATGTAGCTGGGCGCTCGATAGGTAGGGGTTTTGCTGGTGTTATGAAGAGGCATAATTTTGGTGGGCTACGTGCATCTCATGGTGTCTCCATATCTCACAGGTCGCAGGGGTCCACGGGGCAGTGCCAGGATCCCGGTAGAGTGTTTAAGGGCAAGAAGATGGCTGGGCACATGGGTCATACCATGTCGGTTGTGCAGAATCTCAGGGTGGTCCTCGTAGACTCCGAGAGGTCTCTGCTTGTTGTTGAGGGCACAAACGTCCCTGGGCCTTGTGGGTCGTATGTTCTGGTGAGAGATGCTGTGAAAAAGCCTGTGCCAAGAGAAGGCGGAGTTGTGGCTACCCAGTCTCCTGTGGGCGCTGCTGGTTGAGGAAGTGAGGGGCGTTCATGGAAGTTAATGTGGTTAACATCAAGAATGAGGTGGTTGGCAAGGTGCAGCTCAACGCCGAGGTGTTTGGTGTACAGCTCAGGCGTGATGTACTGAGAGATGTGGTGACCTGGCAGCTTGCCAAGAGAAGGGCTGGTACGCACAAAACTAGGTGTATATCTGATGTTTCTGGTACCACGGCCAAGCCTTATAGGCAGAAGCATACCGGTCGAGCTAGACAAGGTAGTTTGCGCAGCCCGCAATTCCGGGGAGGCGCGGTGGTGTTTGGTCCTGTGAATAGAAGCCATGCGTACTCTCTGAACAAGAAAGTGCGCAGGTTAGGGTTGAAAGTTGCGCTATCTATGAAGGTTTCCGACAGCAAACTTGTAGTACTGGATGATTCGGGTTTGCTTTTGGAAAAAACCGCGGATGCGCATGTTGCTTTTGGTAATTTCGGTGCACATGGGTCTTATTTAGTAGTTGCCGAAACGTATGAAGATAAAGTCATGTGCGCGTGTAGGAATCTTCCGAACGTTGACCTACTAAAATATGCTGGCATAAATGTCCTCGATATACTGCGGCATGATTGTGTAATTCTGACCGTTGGCACGGTTAAGTGTCTTGAGAGTAGGTTGTGTAATGGATAGCTTTTCGGTGATTGCTTCTCCCGTGGTTACGGAGAAGTCGGTTTCGCTAGGTGAGGGACACAGCAGATATGCAGTGTACGTGGCTGTTGGTGCTACAAAGCCCCAGGTCAGGCGTGCTATAAAGCTGCTGTGTGGGGAGGCGCCCACTGATGTGTGCTCGCTTAGGGTCAAGGGTAAAAGGAAGCGCTGTAAGGGTGTTCCCGGAAGAAGGAAAGATAGGAAAAAGGTGTACTTTTCTCTACCTAAGGGCAAGGAGTTTAAAGTTGTGGGGGCAGCGAAATGAGTCTTAAAGTTCTAAACCCCGTCACTCCGTCCCTCAGGGGGACCGTTATGGTTAACAGGGTTGCGCTGTGGAGGGGTAAGCCCGAGAAGTCTCTGGTCGTTGGTAGAGTCTCCAGCGGGGGTAGGAATGCACATGGAGTTATCACTGTGCGCCACCGTGGAGGGGGGCACAAACGGCTGCACAGAGTGGTAGACCTTAAGAGGAACAAGGATGGTGTGCAGGCTGTTGTGCAGCGGTTGGAATATGATCCGAACCGTACCGCTTTTTTGGCCCTGGTACGCTATGAGGACGGTGAGTTGTCTTACATTCTGGCCCCCGATGGGCTGAAGGTCTGCGATGTGGTTGTTTCCGGCGTTGGGTCGGACGTGCTTCCTGGAAATTGCTTGCAGCTGGGCTCAATACCGGCTGGAACCTTCGTGCACAACGTAGAGCTCAGGCCGGGTGGTGGCGGTATCATAGCTCGGGCGGCTGGTAGCTATGCCCAGGTTATGGGTAGGGACGGTGCGTATGTCCTGTTAAGGCTCGGTTCTGGAGAGGTGAGGAAGATTTTGGCGTTGTGTAGGGCAACTGTGGGTGTTGTTTCGAATTTGAACAATCAGAACATAAAGCTAGGTAAGGCCGGCAGAAATAGGTGGCTTGGTTTCAGGCCTACGGTTCGTGGTGTCGCCATGAACCCCGTGGACCACCCGCATGGTGGTGGAGAAGGTAAAACTTCGGGTGGTAGGAACTCTGTTACTCCATGGGGTGTGCCGACTAAGGGTAAAAAGACGCGGAAGCGTGGCAAGCATAGCGACAAGTACATAAAAGTTTCGTCTGTCAGGAAGAGGTAGTTTGCATGTCTCGATCGATTAAAAAGCCTCCTTTCTGTGCCCCTCATGTGCTGCGTCTCGCAAATAGGGCGATTGCATCCAACCGGAATGCGATCATAAACATACACTCAAGGTCTTCGGTGATCCTGCATAAGTTTATAGGGCTGACTTTTGGGGTTCATAATGGAAGAACCTACGTACCTGTAAAGGTGACTGACAATATAGTGGGGCGCAAGTTTGGCGAGTTCTCTCCCACCAGGCGGTTTCTGGGGCATGCGGGTGACAAGAAAGTGTCCAGGAAGGGTTAGTTTATGACTACTGTTATCAGTGCTAGAGTGTCGGGTCTCAGGTCTACGCCCTCTAAGTTGAATTTGGTTGCGGACCTGATAAGAGGTCAGGACGTGTCCACGGCCGTGATGTACCTTAAGTTTTGCAGGAAGAAGGCCGCATTTCTTGTTGGAAAGGTGCTCAAGTCCGCTGTAGCTAACGCTAAGGCTAACTACGACGTCGACTTGGATAGTTTGTACGTGAAGGAGGTTTTAGTTGGTAAATCCTTCACTCTACGCAGGGTTCGGCCTAGGGCGCGGGGCAAGGCATGCAGGATCAGAAAGCGGTATGGGAGCGTTGTAATTAGATTGTTGAAAAGGTAACTTATGGGGCAGAAGTCTAATCCTATTGGATTAAGGTTAGGGATAGTTGGGACTTGGGATTCGCTGTGGTATGCTGGCGGTGGGTATGCGTCCAAGCTGCACGAGGACCTTCTTCTGCGCAGTTTTGTCAAGAAGACTTTTCACCATGCTGCGGTCAGTAGGGTTGTTATTGCCAGGAAGGTCGATGCTGTGATAATAAACATACACTCTGCGCGTCCTGGTGTCATAATCGGCAAGAAGGGTACTGATATAGATAGGGTTAAGCAGAAGATTGCCCAGATGGTCAATCACGATGTTGAACTTCATATAGTGGAAGTGAAGAAGCCTGATCTGAAAGCTGCTCTGATAGCTGAGAACATAGCGCAGCAGTTGGAGAAAAGGGTGTCATTCAGGAGGGCCATGAAGCGGGGTGTTCAGAACTGCTTGAAGCTCGGTGCCAGAGGAGTTAAGGTTAGTTGTTCTGGGCGGCTAGGTGGAGCGGAGATTGCGAGGACCGAGTGGTACAAAGAGGGCAGCGTGCCTCTGCATACTTTTAGGGCTAACATAGACTATAGCTGCGCTGAGGCTAAGACCATATACGGGATTGTTGGTGTGAAGGTCTGGGTCTATGTGGGCGATTCTAGAACTGGGGGTGAGTGAGAACTGTTATGTTATTTGTGCCGAAAAAAACCAAGTACTCTAAGAGCTTCAAGGGGCGCATCAAAGGTCAGACAAAGGGTGGCAGCGAGCTGGCTTTTGGTTCATGTGGACTTAAAGCGCTGGAGCCGTGCAGGCTGACTTCCAAGCAGATTGAATCTGCCAGGCGCAGCATATCTAGGAGTCTTAGACGTGTGGGGAAGGTGTGGATAAGAGTGTTCTGTCACCTTCCGGTGAGCAAGAAGCCTGTTGACGTTCGTATGGGCAAAGGCAAAGGCAGCATAGAGATGTGGGTGTGCAGGGTCCAACCAGGCCGGGTGTTATTTGAAATAGGTGGGGTTTCATCTGTTTTGGCTAGGGAGGCCCTTAGGAAGGCGAGTGCGAAGTTGCCCATGAAGTGTAGTTATATTGAAGATGGGTTGAGGTAGGTTAGATATGGGTTCTTCTGTAGACATGAAGGGGCAGTCTTCTAAAGAGCTGCGTGAGAAGCTGGCGTCCCTGCGCAGGGATTTGGTTGCTCAGGTGTTTGAGAGCAAGGAAGGTGCGTCTACCAGCAGTGTCAGACGGAGTACTATCAAGAAGGAGATAGCAAGAGTGCTTACCACGCTGAGTTGGAGAAGAGTGAGAGGGGATGATGTCTAAGGGAGTCCTAGTGGGTGTCGTCACGGATGCTAGGCGAGATAAGACAGTAAAAGTCTCGGTCTACCGCATGGTGCACCACAAAGTGTACAAGAAGATTGTCAAAAAGTGCAGAATCTACTCTGTGCACGACGAGCACAATAGGTGTAAACGTGGTGATGTGGTCAAGATAAGAGAGCACATTCCCGTGTCTGCTACCAAGAGGTGGATTGTGGTGGATAGTTGAGGTAACTTCTTTATGATACAAAAAAACGCGATCTTGGATGTAGCAGATAATTCGGGCGCCCGCAAGGTGCTGTGCATAGGGTTTTTGGGTGGAAAGAAGCGCGCCTTGGTGGGGGATGTTATTGTTGTGTCTGCTAGGGTTGTTGCGCCTAGGGGCAAGGTGAATAAAGGTAGGGTGTATAAAGCTGTTGTTGTGAGGACCAAGGGCCCGATTCGTCGTTTAGATGGCAGCACTATCAGGTTTTCCAGTAATGCTGTTGTGTTGGTGAATGACCAGGGTGACCCTCTGGGTACGAGAGTATTTGGCCCTGTTAGGAAACTACCCGTTGGTGAGTTCACCAAGGTTATGTCCTTGGCTGTGGAGGTTTTGTGATGGCTAAGATTGTTAGCGGGGATGATGTGATTGTCATAGCTGGAAGCGACAAGGGCAAGATCGGCAAGGTTGTGAAGATTCTGAGAAAGGGGGGGCATGTGGTGGCCAAGGTGGCCGGGGTTGCTCTCTGTCGGAAGAGTGTTAAGCCCTCTAAGGATAGGGAGGGTGGTATTTTCAGCGTGGAAAGGTTTATAGACATTTCCAATATCGCTTTGTTTGATAGTGAGGCCGGTGTGCGCACCAAGGTGGGCTACAAGTTTGTGGATGGAAAAAAGGTGCGGTATCTTAAAGGTTCTGGCCGTGTGTTGGATTAGGTGTATATGCTAGGAAGTTTGTGTAAAGAGGCCGTGGCGCAGTCTCTCATGAGTAAGCTGGGTTGCAGTAGTGTCATGCAGGTGCCCAAAGTGGTGAAGGTCTGCCTGAACATGGGTATCGGCATTGGAGCGATGGATAGCAAGGTTATGGATTCATGTAGCAGGGATCTTGCCTTGATATCGGCGCAAAAGCCTGTGGTGACCCGTGCAAGGCGGTCTATTGCCGGGTTTAAGATACGTAAGGGGTTTCCCATAGGTTGTATGGTTACCCTGAGAGGTAAGAAGATGTATGAGTTTTTGGACAGGCTGATTAACATAGCACTCCCACGCGAGCGGGACTTCAAGGGGCTGTCTATGTCGCAGTTTGATGGCCATGGGAACATATCTTTTGGAGTGAAGGAGCATATATCCTTCCTTGAGGTGGACTACGACAAGATAGACAAGGTACGCGGTTTTGATGTGAGCGTTGTTACCACTGCGAAAAGTGATTATGATGCCAAGGCTTTGCTTACTGAGCTCGGTTTTCCTTTTGTGAATTAGTTGGGGGTGTAGTGTCTAGAAAATCTGTAGTGCAGAGAAATCTGAAACGTGTTGCTATTTCTGCGCGGTTGTCGGAAAAAAGGCGTGCTCTGGTGCGCATCATCAAGGATGCGAGTTTGCCCATGCAGGAAAGGTTCGCTGCTCAGGTGAAGCTCTCTAAAATGCCTAGGGATTCTTCCTACATTAGGATTAGGAACAGGTGTCTCATCACCGGCAGGCCCCGCGGTTACTACAGGAAGTTTATGGTGTCCCGCATAGTGCTGCGCCAGCTTGGTTCGATAGGGCAGATGCCCGGCTTGACGAAGTCGAGTTGGTAGATAGAAGGAGGTTGGCTGTGTCGTTATCCGATCCGATTGCTGATTTTTTGACCCGCCTGCGTAATGGGCAGGCAGGCATGAACAAGGTGGTTTTTGTGCCCCATTCTAAGGTGGTTAGATCCATATTGGATATCCTGCTTGCGGAGGGTTACATAGAGGGCTTTACTGAGGAGTCTAAGAGTTCAGGGATAAAGTACCTTAAGGTGTGTCTCAAGTACTACAACTGCGCTCCGGTCATTAAGAAAATAGTGCGCGTTTCTCGCCCAGGGTAAGAGAGTGTATTCTTCTGCAGATAGGCTGCCGAAGTTTTACAATGGTCTCGGTGTGTACATAGTGTCGACATCACAGGGGGTGATGTTGGATTACAGGGCGCGTAAACTCGGCATTGGCGGGGAAATTTTGTGCGGTGTTTTTTAGGAGAGTTTGCTGTGTCTAGAATTGGGGCGATGCCCATAGAGGTTCCTGAGGGTGTGAAAGTGGATGTGTGTGATGGTAATTCTGTCACCGTGATCGGTAAGGATGGAACGTCCTCTTCCTTCTCTTTGTGCCACGGCATACGGGCCGTGCTTGATGGCAGTACCCTGCTGCTTGTGAATGAGCGTCAGTCCTCTCCAAGGGCGAAGGTGATGTGGGGCTCTTATAGGAGCGGCATCAGCAATGCTATAAAGGGGCTATCCAAAGGGTTTTCTGTGGAACTCGAAGTGAATGGCGTTGGGTATAGGGTTGTATGTGACAACAAATACCTCTCTATGTTTGTGGGGTTCAGCCACGGGGTGAGGTATGTAATTCCGGAGGGGATAGAGATCAAGTGTCCTAAGCCCACACAGCTTGTGATTAAAGGCTCCGACAAAGTCAAGGTACACATGGTAGCAGCTGACATATGCTCGATCAGGCGGTATGATCCTTACAAGGGTAAGGGTATATTCGTTAAGGGGGAGTACGTGTACCGGAAGGAAGTGAGTAAGAAGAAATAGGGTGGACCGGCTATGTCATTGTGTGATTTAAAAAGGGCTACAAGGCGTAAGAGGCGAGTGAGGCTAAAGCTTAGGTCGCTATCAAGTGTCAGGCTTTCCGTGTTCAAGTCTAACAGGCACTTTTATGCCCAGCTTATAGATGATGAGAAAGGCGCAACTTTGGCGGCCGCTTCCACGCTTGAACCCGATGTTTTGGCCACAGCCAAAAGGCGGGTGAACTCGGAAGCCGCCAGGGTGGTCGCGAGGTTATTTGCCGGTCGCCTGGATGGCTTGGATGCCAACTACCGCAAGTTCGTACTTGATCGTGGTTCATGCAGGTACATAGGTGTGGTAGCTGCGTTTGCAGATGAGTTGAGAAGTCTTGGTTTTGAGTTTTAGGTTGTTCTGAATGAGTGTTGATAAAAAGCCGCGCGCTGCGCACGATTCTCATGATTTGTCAGAGTTGTTAGTGTCTGTACGCAGGGTCTCTAAGGTTGTTAAGGGTGGAAGAAGATTCTCCTTTTCCGTGCTTGTTGTGGTAGGTGATGAGAAGGGTCGAGTAGGCTGCGGCATGGGTAAGCACGCGGAAGTTTCTGAGGCCAAAATCAAGGCGGTAAATGCGGCGAAGAAAAGCATGATCAGAGTTTATCTCCGCGAGTCAAGAACATTGCACCACGACGTGGAAGCGAAATTCTGCGCTAGTAGGGTTGTTCTCAGATCTGCCAGGGTTGGTACCGGAATTATTGCCGGCGGTTCGGTTAGAGCGGTGTTTGAAGTGCTGGGTGTTCAGGATGTTGTTGCAAAAATTATTGGGTCCTCTAACCCGCATAGCGTAATTTATGCCGTATTTGCTGCATTTAAAAATATGCTATCCCCCAAGCAAGTTGCTGGTAAAAGAAGCCGCAAGGTCGGTGAGGTAATAGAGAATAGGTGATGGGTCTTTTGCTATGAAGTTGAACGAATTATTTGCCGGCTTACCCAAGCGTAGAAGGCCTAAGGTTCTGGGTAGAGGCCTGGGGTGTGGTAAGGGTAAGACCTCTGGTAGGGGGCACAAGGGACAGAAGGCTAGGTCAGGATGCGCTGTCAATGGGTTTGAAGGGGGGCAACAGCCCATATTTACTCGTCTTCCCAAAAGGGGGTTCAGATCCATGTCCCGAGCTAGGTACGAAATAGTGAATATTGGTGCCTTGCAAAGGCTGATTAGCGAGAAGAAGATTGCTGACGCCTCCAACATCAGCAAGGAGCTGATGGCAGAATTGGGCATGATACCTTCGCCGATGAGTAAGGTAAAGATTCTCGGCAAAGGCGCGCTCAAGGCAAAGGTGGGGATAAGTTATGACGCGGTGTCGAAAGCTGCTGGAAAGAAAGTCTACTTACCGAAGGGTTGAGTGATTCTTAAGGAAGGTTTGTTGTGAATGTGGGTGCACGAGGCAATGCGGGGCTGTTCTGGAGGTTTGGGTTCACGCTGCTAGCCCTAATAGTATATCGCTTGGGTACTTATATCCCCATTCCCGGAGTTAATCCCAGTGTTGTAGAGGATATAATTTCTAGCCATGCGACCGGTGTTCTTGGCATCTTCAATGTGTTCTCCGGGGGCGCTCTGGGCAGGATGACTATCTTTGCGCTCAATGTCATGCCGTACATAGTCTCGTCCATAATAGTGCAGCTGCTTTCTGTTGCCATACCCACTCTGAATGAGATGAGGCAGGATGGCGAGCTTGGCAGGATGAAAATGAGCGCCTATACAAGATATCTATCCGTGGCTTTTTGTATTGCGCAAGGGTTGGTCATACTCTTGGGGTTAGAGCGCATGAACTCTGATGAGGTCATGGTGGTCATAAATCCGGGAATAATGTTCCGGGTGGTTGGGATCAGTAGCCTACTGGCAGGAACTATGTTTTTGCTTTGGCTTGGAGAAAGAATCAATGCGAAGGGTATAGGTAACGGCATTTCCCTTATAATTTTTGTGGGGATAATTTCCGAGCTACCAAGTTCCATATCCTCCGTGTTTTTGCTTGGGAAAAACTGGTGAGGTTTCCGGACTGGTCGTTCTGTCAATGTTACTGGCATTTTTTGCCCTGTTCCTGTTGATAATTTTTTTCGAGAGGTCGTACAGAAAGGTTTTTGTGCAGTATCCAAAACGACAGACAGGCGGCCGTTTTTACAATAGCGACTCAAGTTACATTCCGCTCAAAATAAATACTGCGGGTGTCATACCTCCGATTTTCGCTAACGCCCTGCTGCTGTCATCTATTTCGCTCGTGAGATTTCACTCTGGCTCCGAGTGGGCCGATGTGCTGCTGCGGTACCTTTCCTCGGAAGGTGTTCTGTATGTCTCTGTCTATATAGCGCTTATAATGTTTTTTACCTTCTTCTACACCTCTCTTGTGTTTGATACGAAGGAAACCTCGGAGATGCTAAAAAAAAATGGGGGGTTTGTTCCCGGGAAGCGTCCAGGCAAGGCGACCAAAGAGTATTTTGACCAGGTTATAGGCAGGATTACAGTTTTGGGTGCGATATACTTATCTGTTGTGTGTGTTGTGCCGGAAATTGTCCGTCATTACTGTGCCGTCTCGTTCACTCTGGGCGGTACCAGCTTTTTAATTATTGTGAATGTCATAAACGACACATTCTCTCAGGTTCAGACTCAGGTGTACTCTGGCAGGTATAGTGCGTTGATGAAGAAGTCTGAGTTATGGAAAAAAGTAAAGTAAACCTGCTAATTTTAGGGGCTCCTGGCTCTGGCAAGGGAACGCAGGCGCGCTTGTTGGCCGGGCATTTGAACGGCCTGCAAGTGGTATCCATGGGTGACCTACTGCGCAACGAAATTTGCGAGCGCACTGAGACAGGTAAGGAGATAGAAGACGTAGTGCGCTCCGGTATCCTCGTCGACGACGCACTTGTGTGTGAGATTCTGTTCAGAAAGCTCAGGAAGGTCAGGCAGGGATTTCTGCTGGATGGGTTTCCGAGAAATCGGCATCAGGCCGAGTTTTTGACGGTCGTTCTGCGGTTAATAAATTGCGGGATTGATGCGGTGATAAAGCTGGAGGTAGATGCGGAAGTCGTAAAATGCAGGCTACGCGGACGCTTGATATGTAAAGGTTGTGGCAAGGTGTCAAACGTAAGCTTCGGCACAACAGTGTGCGATGAGTGTGGTTGTCGTGATTATATCAGTAGGAATGATGATGTAGCAGAGACAATAAAGCACAGGATTTCGGAATATGAGTCCGTTATAGGAGAGTTGGAGCAGTATTACGGAAAGCTGGTAACGAGAGTAGACAGCAATGGATCTGTAGACGAAGTATTTCAGGCCATAAGAGATATAGTTGATGTCCTAAATAACTAGTTGACGGTGAGTGGTACATTTGCTATACAGGGGTTCCGCTGGTGTTTTTTGTAGGGGTTCTTAGTGGCGCGTATAGGTGGGGTTAATGTCCCCGTAAATAAGCGTGTTGTAGTTGCCTTGACGTACATATACGGTATCGGTCCTTCCCTGGCCAGTAAGATTTGCGAGGGTTGTGGCATAGGGGAGGATGTTCTCGTATCCTCTCTTAGCGACGAGGATGTGGTTAAGATCAGAAACTTCATAAGGTCTGGTTGTGTTGTTGAGGCTGACCTGAGGAAAGAAGTGGCTATGAACATCAAGTTTCTGATGGATATAGGCTGCTACAGGGGCTTGCGCCATAGGAAGAAGCTTCCTGTGCGTGGTCAGAGGACGCACACGAATGCTAGAACCCGTAAAGGCGGCACCAGGCTGGCCGTTGCTGTCAAAAAGGGGTGATAGGGTTATATGGCGGTAGTTAAGAAAAGAAGGAACGTTGTTGTGGGCGAGGTGCATATCTACGCCACGTATAACAACGTAATTGTGACGATTGCTGATCAGCAGGGGCACGTTCTTGTCACTACCTCGGCCGGGGCTTGTAATTTTAAAGGCTCCAAGAAGGCGACCCCTTATGCCGCTCAAGAGACAGTCGCGAGAGCAGTTAAGGCCGTTGTTGAGCGGAATGGTATGAGGACGGTGTCGGTGTGCATATCCGGTCCTGGTGCTGGTAGGGAAGCTGCCATCAGGGCGGTTCAGACCTGTAACCTCAATGTTACGTCCATAAGGGATACTACTAAGCTCCCTCATAATGGGTGTAAGCTGCCGAAGAGGCGCAGGGTATAGTTTTTGTTTGCGAGAGATTTATGGCGATTTCTGATAATGGGGGGGGCTCCGTTGGCTTGTGTTATGGTAGCGAGTTCTCGATCTCTGATCACTGGGATAAACTGACCAGACCTTCTTCCATAAAGGTTGTGGGTGATGGCGATCTATCGCGCTCTGCCGAGTTAATTGTAGAGCCCCTGGAGAGTGGGTTTGCCCTCACCTTGGGCAACGCGCTCAGGCGTGTTATGATGTCTTCCCTGAGAGGGTTCGCTGTGTACGGGATAGAGGTTGAGGGCGTGTCGCACGAACTCACGTCTCTATCTGGGGTTCGGGAAGATGTTGCGGATTTGGTGCTCAACCTGAGTATGTTGAGGGTAAAGCTTTTGACTTCTGAATCCAGGGTTCTGCGTCTCGTTGCTAAAGGCCCCGGGGAGATCACTGCGGCTGCTATAGGTGACTCCGAGGGGTGCGTGGTCCTAAACAAGGATTTGCATATCTGCACCTTGGGTAAAGATGTTGACTTCAGCATGAAGATATATGTGAACAGCGGAAAGGGCTACGTTCCCGCTTCTGAGTACAGGGCTGCCTCCAGATCTGGCGCTACCAGCGAAGTTGGCCCAGGGTTTATTGCCACCAACGCGCTCTATAGTCCGGTAAAAAAGGTTGCATTCAGGATCGAGAGTAGCAGGATAGGTCAGTTTACTGACTACGATAGGCTTGTTATCTCTGTTGAGACGGATGGCTCTATATCTCCGGACGAAGCTGTGGCCGTTTCCGCCAGGGTGCTGCAGGATCAGCTGCAGTCATTCATAGGCTCCGAGGAAGTTGAGGGAGAATCCAGGAAGAAGGTTGACAAAGAAGAGGGGGCGTTACCCTACGATCATAATCTGCTGCGCAAGGTCGATGAGCTAGAGCTTTCTGTAAGGTCCCACAACTGCTTGAAAAATGACAACATAACGTATATAGGTGACCTCGTGCAGAAAACGGAGTCTGACATGTTGCGCACTCCCAACTTTGGTAGAAAGTCTCTGAATGAAATAAATGAGGTCTTGGCTAGCATGAACCTTCATCTTGGCATGAAAGTTCCGAATTGGCCGCCTGAGTCTATTGAGAATCTTAGTAAGCAGTATAGTGAGGATTAGTCATGAGTCCTGTGCATATGGTTGTGGGTGAGGGTCTGTAATGAGGCACGGTATAAGTTGTAGAAAGTTCTCTCGTCCCACAGCGCATAGATTGTCTATGTTGGCTAATCTTGCGGTATCGCTGATTCGTCATGAGCGTATTGTTACCACGGTCGCGAAGGCAAAAGATTTAAGGCCCTTTGTGGAGAGGCTGGTCACCATTGGACGGAGGCTTGCGAAGACAGACCCGGTCCGTGGTCGTAGGCTTTTGCTTTCCAGGATGGGTGGGGATTTGGATGCAGTTAACAAGCTGTTAGACGTTCTGGCAAAGCGCTATGCTCGGCGTCCCGGTGGTTACACCCGAATTTTGAAGAACGGGTTCCGCGCGGGCGATTGTGCTCCGATTGCTATTATGGAATTTGTGGACAGGAAGGAAGGGGAGCCTAAAAAGGTGGCTGAGGGCTAACCCGTGAGGTTCGCATATTCCTGGCTTATGGATCATTTGGATACTGAGTTGTCGGCCAGTGCGGTTGCGGATGAGCTTTCTCGTTTGGGCATTGAGGCAGAATTGTTGCACGAAGGCCGAGATCCGGCCCCGTTTGTGGTTGCCAGAGTTGGCGCGGTTAAGCCACATCCTTCGGCTGATAAGCTAAAAGTCTGTGAGGTTTTTGATGGTGCAGACCACATGCAGGTGGTGTGTGGTGCATCGAACGTCAGGGAGGGCATGCTGTCTGTACTGGCGCGCTGTGGTGCGGTTATGCCCAATGGCGGCCCTACGATTGTTGAGGCAGTACTCAGGGGTGTGAAAAGCCATGGAATGCTCTGTTCGGCTGATGAACTGGGTGTCCAAGGGTGGAGAGCCCAGGATTCCGGTATACTAGACCTCCCGAGCTCTGATTATGAAGTGGGAGATAGCTTTTTTCTGTCTGGAGCGGTGATTGAGGTTGGTGTTACGCCAAACCGGGGAGATTGCCTAGGCCTGCGCGGCATTGCTAGGGAGTTGGTTGCTGCCGGGGTTGGGGCTTTGAGGCCGCTGCCTGTGGACGATCTGGAGGTTTTTGGACGCTCTCCAATAGAAGCTGAAATGCGCTCCGCGGGCGTGTTTATGGGCAGGTATATTAAGTCCATAAAAAATACCGGGGACTCGCCTAGGTGGATCAAGGATCGCTTGATATCTGCCGGCGTCAAGACCATTTCATGCGTTGTTGACATAGTAAATTATGTTATGCTGGTCCTAAACAGGCCGATGCATGTGTATGATGCCGACAAGATACAGGGCGGCAAGCTAGTTGTTGGCGCGTCATCTGACACAGATTTTCATGCACTTGATGGGAAGAAATACACCTTGAGCAAGGACAATTTGGTGGTGACGGACGGCGCCGGAGTTGTACACTGCATTGCGGGTGTCATAGGGTCAGCCCTGAGTGGGTGTACACTAGATTCTGAGAATATATTTCTCGAATCCGCGTGGTATGACCCGGTCGATATTGCAATGTCGGCCAGAAAACTCAAACTATCCACAGATTCCAGCTGCAGATTTGAGAGGTTTACCGATCCTGGGTGCGTTAAACTTGGCCTGGATTTTGCGTCACACATGATTGTAAAGTACTGTGGCGGCGTTGCATCTGACGTTGTGGTGTGCGGTGAGACACCTTTTTCTGAGGGCAGGGTGATTAGTTTCAACCCGGATTCTGTGGGTGTTGTAGGTAGTGTAGAGATTGAGCGCGAAGAAATTCTTTGCATACTAACGGCTTTGGGCTTTGATGTTAATGCCGACAAGGATCATCAGTGGGAGGTCTCAGTGCCGTCTTGGAGGTTGGCCGATGTGCGATCCTCCTTCGATGTTGTGGAGGAAGTGTTGCGCATGCACGGGTATGACAAAGTCCAGGAACAGCCTGTTGTGCCGTGTATTGCAGGCCCTAAGGGGTGTAATTACGACGAAAAGCTAAGCTTGGTCATGCTGTCTGCGGGGCTCACAGAGGTTGTGACTTGGTCCTTCATGAGTGGCGCTGTTGCGGAAAAACTTGGGTATAGTACCGAAGATTTGTGTATAGAAAACCCGGTAAGCAATAAGTTTGATGTCATGCGCCCGTCTCTTTTGCCCAATTTACTACAAACGGCTGCCAGCAATCAGGCATGTGGGTGTGAGAGCGTGGCGATTTTTGAGCTTGGGGAAGTTTATAGGTTTCTTGATGAAAGCGAGCGCTCGATATGCGGCGTACGTTCCGGCGATAACGTTCCTCGCAATCCACACGGCGCAACCAGAAGATTTGATTTTTTTGACGCGAAGTGTGACGTTTTGCAGGTGCTCACCCAACTAGGCATCGATGGTCGGTTGGTTGAATTCAGAAGCTGCGACAGGAGTTATATGCACCCGGCGCGATCAGCAGATGTGTATTTTCGCGACATATTGTGCGGATATGTTGGCGAGCTGCACCCCGACCTCATTGGGTTTTTTGAAATTCGGTCTGCCGCTGCGTGTTTTGAAATATTTTTATCCCGCATCCCGAATGTGGACGACAATCCCACAGGAGATGAATTTTTAGTGCACAAGTACCAGCCAGTGAAGAGGGATTTTGCGTTCGTGTTAGACCAGGGCGTGCAATCACAAGCTTTGGTTGACGTAGTAGGATGTATCCCCGGCGTGGCAGAGGTATCGGTTTTTGATTTCTACTGTGGGGATAACATACCCGAAGGCAAGGTGTCTATTGCTATTGCTGTTGTGATGATTTCAAAAGTGGGCACCATGACTGAGTCAGAGATTAAAGACGTATCCGAGCGCATTATAGCCCTGGTGGCGCAAAAATTGGGGGGCGAGCTTAGGGCTGATTGACCGATATCTACAGGGGCGGACTTATATTAAGTAGGCACGTTACTGTGGGGTATGGCTCTACGCTACGCTCAGACTGCGGGCCGCTGCCGCGCGGGGCGCGTTTTACATGTCTTAAAGTGTGGAAGAGATAAGTGGTGGCACTCCAACCGGGCGCCCTCTGGCGTACTGATGTGGGTCTCGCTTCGGTGGGGTAATATCTGCTGGGCATGAGCCGTTACAGGATGCATAACTTTGGAATTGGCCGGTCATTGAGGCGCTTGTATTCTTAAGATTTTAATCTAATAATGACTTTTGGCCTCACCGTTAACGCAATGCAGCCAGAAGTCGGACTGTTCAACATAAAGAAGTTTTGGAGACTGACTGTCGATGCATTAATATCTCAGGCCTGCAATTTTGTGATATGGATTCCAGCACTACAAGCGGCGGGCATCCTACTGTATTTCTCCCTGAAACACGAACCGAGTTTTACACTGGCGGCACTTGTGGCTTGTGCAATGGTGGCGCTTTTTTTACTCACGCTGATTAATACAAGGTTCCTGCCGCTGCTGATTGTGGCGTTTGGGGCGCTGGGGTTTATCAGCGCACATTGCAGGACCGCGTTACTCTTTCCCAAACAGCCGCCCATTTCCACATTTCGGCGGGTGTACGTCAACGGCGCTACCGGACTGTTGAAGGAGATTAACCATAAGCCCGGATATGCCCAACTTCTAGTGTGTGATGTAGAGAGTGACAGGATTCAGGGCATATGTGCCAGGCTTGCTGCAAGAACTGCAATTGATCCTACGATAAGACCCGGAGACATATTGAAATTTTCTGGAGTAATGCACCCACCGCTTGTATCCGCATCTAAACACGGCTACGACTTTGCCCGGGTTGCGTACTTCAGAGGTATTAATGCGGTCGGCTTTACGACCTCCCAGGTCAAGTTGCATGAACGACGCAGCAAGGTGGGGTTCAAGGAATGGGTTGAGAGAATCAGGGACGAGATTTATGCAAGGCTTGTTTCCGGCCTTCGGCGAGATTGCGCTGAAATAATGGCGGCGCTACTAGTCGGCAAGAGGCTTGGTATCAGAAGTGAGGTACTAGAAGAGATAAGGAACTCTGGGCTTTCGCATCTGTTCGCAATATCCGGGCTGCACCTATCTTTTGTTGCTGGGATCTCCTTCATGCTCACCAGGAATATTTTTGCCCTCTCCGAGACTATAACACTCAAACATAACATAAAAAAATTTGCCGCGGTTGCGGCTATTATTGCAAGTTTTTTCTACCTGCTTATCTCTGGTATGCCAGTTTCGGCCTGCAGGGCATTTATTATGGTGACTCTGACTTTTGTTGGGATAATCGTTGATAAACCCAACAGTGTATTGCGCTCCATATCTCTTGCTGCATCTATCATATTATTACTCACTCCCGAGACAATCTTGCTACCCAGCTTTCAAATGTCATTTGCTGCTGTTGTGGCACTGGCTGGAAGTTGTGGCGTAAGCAGGGTAGTATCTGCACGCAGCGTTGTGCGATACATCACCGCGGCAACTTCGGGCTCTCTGATCGCCAGCATTGCAACTGCCCCGTATGTTGTATACCACTTCAATTACTTCTCCGTAGTTGGGGTGATATCGAATATCATTGCCATCCCGCTCACGGCGTTTGTAGTGATACCACTGGGCCTCGTATACGTAATAACGGACTGTCTGCTTTCTGGTGCGTTAGTGGCTCGCCCGTTGGAAGCGTCCGTGGGCCTGATTTTATATATTGCCCATTATGCCGCAAAAGTTGAGTGGTTAGCGCCAACCGTGCGCAGCATTCCTCCCGCCTCTGTGCTGTTTATGACGCTCGGGTTGCTGGCATTCAGCTGGTGGCGCGGGACTACAAGAATAATATTGGGTTTGCTTTTTGTCTTGTCTGGGTTTCTACTTGCGCTTGCCTACAAAACTCCGGACGTTCTTTATGGCGTTGGCGGAGTAGCCGTGAAAGAGGGTGATGGCCAGCTGTATTTTGCGATGAGGAGAGGGAGCACGAGAGGGTTTTCTTACTCCGCATGGGCTCGGGAAAATGGGCAGCCTAAAATCATCAATGGAGGCTATTTTGGCCAGGGGAAGAAGTTGATATGTATGGCAGGCGGCTGCATATATAATAGTAGAGTGATAATTTCTTGCGATACTGAGTTTATCTTACAACGCTGTTCAGAGGCGGATTTGGTAATACACACCGGGTCCGGCCCGCGCTACCCGGCACCGTGCAGCCACGTACCTCATATCACTTATGATGACGTCAGGAAGCTCGGGGCGCATTATGTATCACTCAGTGGCTCTTCGGTTAAGGTAGAAAGTGCGCGTACCAGCAGGCCATGGCACGCCAATGCGGCAAGTTTTGTTCAGGGGAAATGTGCGAAGTGTGCCGCAAGAAACAAAAATGCGAGATGATTCGGTGCCTTTTTGCAACGGTTTAGCGACTGTGACGCACCCCGATAATAAACTACCGGTAGACCGCCACAAAAAAGTACGGGTCCCGGCGGCTAGCGTCGGCCCGTAGCGTGCATGCGGATATGCGAACCACCAATTCTGTCAGAGTGCGAAATACTTGGGAAAAACTACCTCAAGTGTGCAACATTGAACATGTCACGATATCGCGATGCTACAACAAGCATTCCGACTGTGTTTACTATTGTGGCAAGTGAAATTGCAAGATCTGCAATGTCCCATAGGAGCGCGACCGTGCACACGGACCCCAGGGGAGCTATGGCTATAAAAAATGCGGTCCAGGCCTTTCCGTACGCATCCCTTCCCAAAACGTACAGCAGCGCTTCCTTTGAGCACATAAGCCACGTTAGCATAGTGGTGAATGAGAAACAAAACATCAGCCCCAATAGCGCATACTCTACATAACCCGACCCCAAGGCACTGGTAAAAGCAGTGAAGCACATATTTGTGCTTTCCAATGCAGCATCGGACCACACGCCGGTAGTGAGCAACACCATGGTCGTCACGAAGGCCACGATCGCAACAACGAACGGTGAAACTAGCGATATCAGGCTCTGTTGCGCCACAAACCTCTTGTCGTCACACTCGTTTGGTACTAATGAATGCACCGTTCCTTCTAGCCCTAGCCCTATATCGGTTGCAAATATGCCACGCAAGGCGCCGACCTGCACAACCGCCAGGATTTCCGCAATGAACGCCAAGGCTGCCCCATTTTTCAGGCTGTCCAGATTAAGAAAACTCGTGAAGACTAATGTAAGAGAGGGCAAAATGTTATCGTAGCACTTCACCAGAACAACGAAACACAGCGCTATGTACAGCACAACCATTGCTGGGACCATGCCAGAGACAGTTTTGGCTATGAAATTCATACCCAAGGCGCTGACGAAAAAGAGCGCAAATGCCACAAGCATACCCGCAGCCAGGGGCGGCAGATCCACGAGGTTCATAGGAATAGCCAGGGAATTTACTTGAACCAAGTTTCCGACGGTGATGGCACACACTGCGGTTACAAACGCAACGACGCAGGGAGCCCATTTCGCCTCAAGAGCGTGCTTGATGTACACCACAGGCCCCCCGAACGTCCTGCCGTTTTGTGCCTGTACCCTTGTAGAAGTGCTTATGTAACAATTGGCATATTTTATTATTGAGGTGACTGTTATTATCAGCACCATCCAGACTATAAAGCCAGGCCCCCCGGAACTTAATGCTATTGCAGTTCCGGAAATGTTACCAACACCCAGGTTTCCACCTAGAATTGTGCACACAGCGGCAACGGAGGAAAATGTTCTCCTCTCACCCGCGAAGAGCGAAGAAATGGCAAGAGGCAGCCCCCTTACCTGTAGCCAACCAGACGAAATGGACATGCGCAACCCGGTAAACAGTAGCATGGCTACGGCTGGGATGCACAGGAGAGTGTTAAGCAAGCCCATAACTGCCTCCTACTAGTCGCAAACCGGTACATGCAGCCTCAGTCTCTTAAGACATGACACCAAGCTGGACCGCAACACCGGTAGCTTGGCTTCTGACAGCCTACTACTGCTTACAAAAACGTAACAAAACCCTCTGGCCGCACTGGTGGATATGACATCCTGGGCAATGACCCGCAACCGCCTGCGTATCCTATTCCTAACTACAGAGTTTCCAGACTTTTTGCTTACCGTAAACCCCACCCGCACCGGGCCATCGCTTCCCGGCGGGCGTGCAGAATCCTCCACAGCTTGCAACAACAGGCCCTTGCTGCTCGCTGAGCGGCCACTGAACCTGGCGCGCGCGAACTCCTTTCTTTTCTTCAAGGTAACCACTCCTTTCAGGCGCACAAGAGGCACCTCCCCTTGGCACGCCTTCTGTTGAGAATCTTTCTGCCCCACCTTGTGGACATTCTGGCGCGGAAGCCGTGCCTGCGCTTTCTCACAATCCTACTTGGCTGAAACGTCCTTTTCATAGCACTGAACTAAGGCAAACAGCGTCCAGGCTATAATCAATCCCCGCTATTGTCAAGTAGTTACAACTTTTAATACTTCGTATTTAGGTCTTGCACTTCTCTCTCTGCTGGATATTCAACGCATTCGAGATCTGCATAGTGGTACCAGTAGGCCGGCGATGGCGAGAATTCTTACCGGTCCGATCTGTCTACTCCTTGAAGGTGGTCCCGGTCCTGCGTCAACAAGTAGATGCGTACCAAAACAGGCAACATGTAGCCTACATTACGTAAAATACCACTGGGAACAGCCTCTACGAACTTTAAAAATTTATTTTTTTTTTTTTGATGTATAAGTGGTTCTTTTTTACAATTTGTGAGGTGTGTTATGGACATTGATACTAGCAGCGTCGACGGAGGTGCTGCGGGATCCCAGGACTGTACTGCAGATACGTTGCTGAATAAAGACAGCGTTGAGGAAGCGGTTCGGGCACTAGCAAACCTTGTGGCAGAAGGTAGGGATGCAGATATCAAGAGGGCTCTTGAGATCACTGCTGCAGTCGGGAGGCGCGCACAAGCTATTCTTAGTGCTGCTACTGGTGCTCGAGTTGGTAAAGAACTCAACGATGAGTGTCGCAAAATAGATGAGCAGACTAGAGCTGCGATTGTAGCAGAGCTCAGGAACGAGCTCAAAGCTATAGATGACAAGTGGAAACCTGCAATTGAGCTTAGGAAGGAGCTTAAGGCTATAGATGCACAGTGGAGGCCTGCGATTGCCCGTGAGGAGCTCTGGCACGAATGTAGAGCCATAGATGGTCGTATGGAGCTTAGTCAGGAGCTTAAGGCTATAGATGCCGCGTGGGCACTTGCGATTGAGCTCTGGCATGAGTGTAGGGCTATAGATGGTCGTATGGAGCTCAGGAAGGAGCTTAACGTTATCAATGCTCGTATGGAGCTTAGTCAGGAGCTCAAAGCTATAGACGCTGAGTGGAGACCTGACATTATTCTCGCAGCTCGTAGAACGCTAAGGAATGAGCTCAAAGCTATAGATGACAAGTGGAAACCTGCAATTGAGCTTAGGAAGGAGCTTAAGGCTATAGATGCCGAGTGGGAGCCTAGGATTGAACATGACGCTGCTGTCCTTCGAGCTCGTGAGGGGTTTATTGGGGCTGCGCTGGTGGTTGACCAAATGTTGCAGAGGTTGATACAGTTGGGTGCTATGCCCGACCAATCTGTATCCAACTCCGAGTTGATGGACACCGTGGTTGGATATGGCGCTGATATCGCTCGAACTGCAGAGGCACTTGTCAGGGCTGCTAAGAAGGTTGACCAAATGTCGCGGGAGTTGATAAGCTTAGGCGCTGCGCCCACCCAATCTACAAGCACTAATGTGGTTGCCGCTGTTACAGATGATACAATGAGTTCATCTGCCTGCACCACATTGACAGATGTCGCTGTGGCTTCTGCTGTTACTGCGCCGAGTGCTGCTCCTTCATTATAGTACTCGATGGAACGGGGGAGGGGGACCTCTCCTCTCTCTTTCCTTAGCCTTTTCCTTATCAATTTTATGGTGCGCCCGCTTCCTGTACGGGGTTTTCCGGGGTGCCCGGGGTCCGGGTCAACAATAGATTGGCTTCTCGTGGTTTTTCCGTAGTGATATGGTTGTGGCACCCTATCTGTTTACTCACTAAAAGTGGTTACGGTCCTGCGTCAACAAGGAGGTGCGTACCGAGTAAAAGACAGCATGCGCGGCTTCCATTCGGTACTACCCGAGGTATATGGTCCCGTGTAAGTTTGTCAAAATATTAAGTTTGTAAAAAATATGTTGATTTCTAAAATTGCTTAGCGTACATAAAGGGTTTACTTTTACTTAAGATGTGTGGAGTGTGTTATGACAGATTTGACAACACAATCTAGCGACGCAGCACAGCAGGGGCTTACTCCGGCGACGCTGTCAAGCGTGGTTGGTGCGCTGCGAAGTGCACTTGACGCTGCAAAGACCGACGAGGAGAAAGCCGCTGTGCTTGCTGCTCTTGCGGGTATGGTGAACGTTGGTCGCGAAGCCCAAGCAGTTATCTCCGGGCAAGCCCGTGGAGAACTTTCTGCTGAACTTAAAGCTATAGATGACGGGTGGCGGCCTGTGATTATTCGTGAATCGCTCAGGAAGGAACTTGACGCCATAGATGCCGCGTGGGCACTTGCAATTGAGCTCTGGCACGAATGTAGAGCCATAGATGGTTGTATGGAGCTCAGGAAGGAGCTTGAAGCTATAGCTGCCAAGTGGGAACCTGTAATTGAGCTTAGGAAGGAGCTCAACGTTATCAATGCTCGTATGGAGCTTAGTCAGGAGCTTAAGGCTATAGATGACAAGTGGCGGCCTGCAGTTGAGCTTTGGCACGAATGTAGAGCCATAGACGGTCGTATGGAGCTCAGGAAGGAACTCAAAGCTATAGATGCCAAGTGGGAACCTGCGATTGGGCTTAGGAAGGAACTCAAGGCTATAGACGCTGAGTGGAGGCCTGCGATTGCCCGTGAGGAGCTCAGGAAGACGCTTAAGGCTATAGATGACAAGTGGAAACCTGCGATTGAGCTCAGGAAGGAGCTTAACGTTATCAATGCTCAGATTAAGCTTGCCGAGGCTGCAAAGCAGCTCGAAAAGGCAGCGAATGATCTGGCCGCTTTGGGTGGTATGTCCAGCACATCTACACCCGGTACCGATTTGATAAGTACCGTTGCGACTGCTGTGGTAACGGGTACCGGCCAACAACAGAGTGCTGGTTCTACGCTGTAGAGCTGGAAGAACGGGGGGGGGGGGGACCCTCCTCTCCTCTCTCTTCGCCTTGTCTTGCCTAGCAGTAGTTGGTTATTGCAACGCCGCTCCGTGCGGGGTTTTCTGGAATGTTTGGGTGAAAAAAATTCCTAGCCAATGCAATAGATTGGCTTCTCGTTTTCAATTTGTCTTGTAGTGATATGATTGTGGGTGATAACGGTTATGGCGCGGCGTCGTCTGTGCGCGCGGACTCCTATAATGAGGGTATAGAGCGGCGAGCTCTTGCCGCCGCTGCTCACTCGTCCCTTTTGTGCCTGGGAAGGTTGCTGGTGGGGGGCCGTCTTGCCGCCGCTGCTGCATTGGCACTCAGAGAGGAACTTAAAGCTATAGATGCCAAGTGGAGACCTATAATTGAGCTTAGGAAGGAGCTCAACGTTATCAATGCTCGTATGGAGCTTAGTCAGGAGCTTAAGGCTATAGATGCCAAGTGGCGGCCTGCAGTTGAGCTTTGGCACGAATGTAGAGCCATAGATGGTCGTATGGAGCTCAGGAAGGAGCTTGACGGCCTAGATGCCGAGTGGAGACCTATAATTGAACTTTTTCTGGAGCTCAGAGCCCTAGACGCCAAGTGGAAACCTGCGATTGTTTGTGAGGCACTAAGGAAGGAGCTTAAGGCTATAGATGACAAGTGGCGGCCTGCAGTTGAGCTTTGGCACGAATGTAGAGCCATAGATGGTCGTATGGAGCTCAGGAAGGAGCTTGACGATATAGATGCCAAGTGGCGACCTGTGATTGAGCTTAGGAAGGAACTCAAGGCTATAGATGATGAATGGCGATCTAGAGCTGTTGCACAGGCTAGAAAGAGATTTATCGACGCTGCCAAGAATTTTAAAGCCGCAGCGAGTGATCTGGCCGCTTTGGGTGGTATGCCCAACACATCTGCACCCGGTACCGATTTGGTAGGCGTTGTTGCGGATATTGCCATTGCGATGGGTGCTTCTAGTCCTTCATTGTAGTGCCATATGAAACGGCGGTGGCTCTCCTCTCTCCGCTTGGTCTTGCCTAGCAAGCGATTGGTATTACGCCGCCGCTTTGTGCGGAGTTTTCTGAAATATTCGGGTGAAAAGGCCCGAGGTACATGGAATAGATTTTTCAATTTGTCCCGTAGTAATTTTGTAGTCTATGTTGCTGTGGGAAGTTCGGGCTCTGATCCCGGAGTTGCGGAAAGGCTGAGGCTTGTGCAGAACGCTCGCCTGCGCCTTGCACTCCTGGGGCAGTATATAGTTAAGGCCCATGAGGTTGCTAAGCAAGCCCGCGAAGAACTCAGGAATGAACTTAAAGCTATAGATGCCAAGTGGAGACCTGTTATTGCTCGTGAGGAACTTCGTGCCGAACTTGAAGCTATAGATGCCGAGTGGAAACCTGACATTATTCTTGCAGCTCGTAGGACGCTGAGGAACGAGCTCAAGGCTATAGATTCCAAGTGGAAACCTGTCATTGAACTAAGGAAGGAGCTTAACGGCATAGATGCCGAGTGGCGGCCTGTCATTGATCTCAGGAAGGAGCTTAACGATATAGATGCCAAGTGGCAGCCTGTGATTATTCACGAGGCATATAAGAAGAAACTCGAGCGTGAAGAACGCGCTGCCAAAGCCCGTGAGGCTGCTAAGCAAGCCCGAGAAGAACTTCGTGCTGAACTTGAAGCTATAGATGCCAGGTGGAAACCCGTGATTGAGCTCAGGAAGGAGCTCAACGAGGAGTTTAACGCTATAAACTGCCGCATAGAGCTCATGCTGAAGCTGAGAGCCACGGACTGCCGAGAATCAGCATGGTATTATTGCGGAGGCTGAAAAGAAACTCATCAGAGCTGCAGAGGCTCTCGAAGATGCAGCAAATAGGTTGGAAAAATTGGGTGATATGTCCACCACATCTGCACCCAGTACTGCTTCGATGGGCGTTGCTACGGATACTACCCTTGCTATGGGCCCCGGCCAACAGCAGGCTGCTGATACCGGTTCTGCGATTGCTAGTGAAGAACTCCGTGCTGAACTCGAATCTATAGACGCCAGGTGGCAGCCTGTGATTATTCACGAGGCGCACAAGAAGAAACTTGAGCGTGAAGAACGCGCTGCCAAAGCCCGTGAGATTGCTAAGCAAGCCCGCGAAGAACTCCGTGCTGAACTCGAAGCCATAGATGCCCAGTGGAGGCCTGTAATTGAACTTGCACAGGAGCTTAAAGCTCTAAATGCCAAGTGGAAACCTGCAATTGAGCTCAGGAAGGAGCTTAACGATATAAACGCTGAGTGGAAACCTGACATTATTCTCGCAGCTCGTAGAACGCTAAGGAATGAACTTAAGGCTCTAGATGCCCAGTGGAGGCCTGCGATTATTCGCGAGGCGCACAAGAAGGAACTCGAGCGTGAAGAGCGTGCTGCTAAAGTCCGTGAGGAACTTCGTGCCGAACTCGAAGCTATAGATGCCAAGCTGAGACCTGCGATTGAACTTGCACAGGAGCTCAAAGCTATAGACGCTGAGTGGAAACCCGACATTATTCTCGCAGCTCGTAGAACGCTAAGGAATGAGCTCAAAGCTATAGATGACAAGTGGAAACCTGCAATTGAGCTCAGGAAGGAGCTTAACGTTATCAATGCTCGTATGGAGCTTAGGAAGGAGCTTAACTCTATCAATGCTCGTATGGAGCTTAGTCAGGAGCTCAAAGCTATAGACGCTGAGTGGAAACCCGACATTATTCTCGCAGCTCGTAGAACGCTAAGGAATGAGCTCAAAGCTATAGATGACAAGTGGAAACCTGCAATTGAGCTTAGGAAGGAGCTTAAGGCTATAGATGCCGAGTGGAAACCTGCGATTGAGCTCAGGAAGGAGCTTAACGATATAAACGCTGAGTGGAAACCTGACATTATTCTCGCAGCTCGTAGAACGCTAAGGAATGAACTTAAGGCTCTAGATGCCCAGTGGAGGCCTGCGATTATTCGCGAGGCGCACAAGAAGGAACTCGAGCGTGAAGAGCGTGCTGCTAAAGTCCGTGAGGAACTTCGTGCCGAACTCGAAGCTATAGATGCCAGGTGGAAGCCTGCGATTATTCACGAGGCATATGCAAAGGAGCTCGAGCGTGAAGAACGCGCTGCCAAAGCCCGTGAGGCTGCTAAGCAAGCCCGAGAGGAACTTCGTGCCGAACTCGAAGCTATAGATGCCAGGTGGGGGCCTGTGATTATTCACGAGGCATATGCGAAGGAGCTCGAGCGTGAAGAACGCGCTGCTAAAGTCCGTGAGGAACTTCGTGCTGAACTTGAAGCTATAGATGCCAGGTGGAAACCCGTGATTGAGCTCAGGAAGGAGCTCAACGAGGAGTTTAACGCTATAAACTGCCGCATAGAGCTCATGCTGAGGCTTAGAGCCACGGATGCCGAGAATCAGCATGGTATTATTGCGGAGGCTGAAAAGAAACTCATCAGAGCTGCAGAGGCTCTCGAAGATGCAGCAAATAGGTTGGAAAAATTGGGTGATATGTCCACCACATCTGCACCCAGTACCGATTTGATAGGTACCGTTGTGCAGTCTGTGGTAACGGGTACCGGCCAACAGCAGGCTGCTGATGCCGGTTCTGCGATTGCTAGTGAAGAACTTCGTGCTGAACTCGAATCTATAGACGCCAGGTGGCAGCCTGTGATTATTCACGAGGCGCACAAGAAGAAACTTGAGCGTGAAGAGCGTGCTGTCAAAGCCCGTGAGGTTGCTAAAGCCCGCGAAGAACTCCGTGCTGAACTCGAAGCTCTAGACGCCAAGTGGAAACCTGTGATCGAGCTCAGGAACGAGCTTAACGATATAGATGCCAGGTGGCAGCCTGCGATTATTCACGAGGCATATGCGAGGGAACTCGAGCGTGAGGAACGTGCTGCTAAAGTTCGTAAAGAACTTCGTGCTGAACTTGAAGCTATAGATGACAAGTGGAAACCTGTAATTGAGCTCAGGAAGGAGCTTAACGCTGTAAGTGGCCGTATAGAACTCGTGCTGAAATCTAGAGCCACAGACACCGAGAATCAGCATGACATTATCGTGGAGGCTGAAAAGAAACTTACCAGAGCTGCCAAGGCTCTTGAAGATGTGGCAAATAGGTTGGAAAAATTGGGTGATGATATGTACACCACATCTACACCCAGTACCGCTTCGATAGGCGTTGCTACGGATACTGCTATTGCGATGGGTCCCAGCCAACAGCAGGCTGCTGATGCTGGCTCTGCGATTGCTAGTGAAGGATCCAGGGATGAGCTTGGAGCCACGGATACTCAGACTGTTCATGAAGTTTGTGAGGCTTATGCCGCTCAGCAGGGGATTGAAAGTGATATGTTGCAGCTTAGCCAGAAACCAGAGCGTGAAGAACGCGCTGCCAAAGCCCGTGAGGCTGCTAAGCAAGCCCGAGAAGAACTCCGTGCCGAACTTGAAGCTATAGATAAAGAGTGGCAGCCTGCAATTAGGCTCAGGAGCGCACTTCGCGCCATAGAGGGTCGTATGGAACTCAGGAAGGAGCTTGAAGATATAGATGCAAAGTGGAGACCTGCGATTATTCGCGAGGCGCACAAGAAGGAACTCGAGCGTGAAGAACGTGCTGCCAGAGCCCGCGCAGAACTCCGTGCAGAACTTAATGCTATAAGTGCCAAGTGGAAGTATGTGATTATTTACGAGGCACACAAGAAGAAATGCGAGCGTGAAGAACGCGCTGCCAAAGTCCGTGAAGAACTGCGTGCTGAACTTAGGGCTATAAGTGCCAGATGGCGGCCTGCGATTGAGCTCTGGCACGAACGTAGAGCCATAGATGGTCGTATGGAGCTCAGGAAGGAGCTTAACACTATCAATGCTCGTCTGGAACTTGCGCTGGAGCTTAAAGCTATAGATGCCCAGTGGAAACGTACGATTGCTTATGAAGCTCGTGGGGCACTAAGGAATGAACTTAAGGCTATAGACGCTGCGTGGAGGCCTGCGATTGTTCGCGAAGAACGCGCTGCTAGAGCCCGTGAAGAACTCCGTACTGAACTCAGAGCTATAGACGCTAAGTTGAAACTTGAGATGATTCAGGAGTCATACGCGCAGAAACGCAGAGCTTTAGATGATGCAGCTGCTCGTGAACGTGCTTGCCAGAGGCTTAGGGATGCAGCGCGGGAATTTAGAGCAGCAGCGAAAGAGTGCGCAACATTGGGTATTGTGCCCGACCAATCTACGCCCGGTACCGATTTGATCGGCGTTGTTACGAATGCTGCTATTACGAAGTGTGCCAGTTCTGCATCGCAACACCCGAAGGAATGTGGGGGGGGGGGGACCCTCCTCTCCTCTCTCTTCGCCTTAATCTTGCCTAGCAGTAATTGGTATTGCAACGCCGTTCTGTATGGCGGGTTTCTTGGATGCTTGGGGTCCTAGTAGGTAGGTTTGCCTTGAGCGAATGGCGGTTTTGTGGTAGATCGGGAAGTTGGTATGTGTGTCGGGGTGGCCTATGTTGCTGGGTGGAGTCAAAAACCTAATCAAACGCCACCTCCCGCTCCCGTATTTTACGCTGTGCAGGCTGCAAAGTGTGGAAATAACTCTGCTTGCCGCCTTTCCCACGCTTGCCAGTATCTCCATTGCGTCGAACAGCATCGCGAAAACCCTGTGGCTTTTTGTGCTCAGCGCGGTCGGTGCGACCGCTATGAGAACTGCTGGGTGTGTGATCAATGATATATTTGACAGAAAGATAGATGCAAAGGTCCGGAGGACCAAAAACAGGCCCCTTGCCTCTGGCGCCCTTACTATTTCCCAGGCATTAAAAGTGCTGCTGCTGCTGGTTGGGATCGCCCTGGGTGTTTTGCTATTGACCAACGCGATGACTTTCTACCTGAGCACCTTTTTCGCGGTTGGTATTGTGCTATATCCCTTGATGAAAAGATATTTCTCCTACCCGCAGTTTTTTCTCGGTTTTGTCTTCAATTGTGGGGTGCCGATAGGCTCTGCAATGGCGGCAAATAAGCTTGTGCTTGGGTCCATACTCATGTACATAGGGTGCATATTTTGGACCACCGCCTACGATACCATATACGCCTGTCAAGATAAGGAGGATGACGCGATTTTGGGCTTGGGAAGCACTGCGGTCAAGTTCGGTGCTGATACAAAGCGATACATAGGGAGGCTATATATACTTACCACTACCATGTGGGTGAGTACGGGCGTAATATCCTCGTTGGGCGCCGCTTATTATGTGTGTATGTTGGGAATTGCCGGCATATTCTACTACCAATACGCAAAGTCAGACTTTGACAGCCCCAGCAGATGCATGTATATGTTCAGGATCAACATGTACGTGGGGCTGCTGCTTTTTCTGGGCACGTTTCTCGGTAAGATAGGTATCAGGTTTCTGTAATTCCCGGTTCGAATGCAACTCGGCGATGTTTCTTCGGAACTATTTAGGTCTTGTATGGGGAGGTTTGCCACCGGCGTTACTGTGGTAACTACGATGGACAACTGTGGTGTTATGCATGGGGTTACGGTTAGCTCGTTCAACTCTGTGTCTTTGGATCCGCCGCTGGTATTGTTTTCTATTGAGAAAACTTCTTCGAGGTTTGGTGTGTTTAGCACATGCACTCAGTTTGTTGTGAATATTTTGGGTGAGCACCAGGCTGACGTTTCCAGAAATTTTGCGGAGAGGAGTAGGAAGTTTTGGGAGAGCTATAATTTTACAGTAGTGGATGGTATGCCCGTGATAGACGGATCCATAGCCTATTTTTATTGTACGATGCATCATCTGTACGATGGGGGCGATCACAAAATTGTGGTTGGTAGGGTGCTTGACTGTAAAATTCTTGATGATGCCAATCCTCTGCTTTACTACCGTGGTGGGTACTGTAGGTTGAATTGCTAATGCGTCGCAATTGCGTACTGTATGCCGATTTGGCAGCTGCCATAAAAAGAAACGTTGCGCGTGCCCCGTATCTGTGGGACGCTATCATACACCGCCGCCGGCAGCTGCATGTTTGTGTTGCCGTGTGTTACGTAGAGTAGTGGTGCAAAATGCGTCTGCACGTGGTTTATGGTCCCTTGCAATGAAGATTGGCATAGTTGGTTGTTTGGGTAGAATGGGCCGCATACTTGTACAGGAGGTTGTAGGGGACTGGTGGTGTTGAGCTTAGTGGAGGTGTTGTAAGGCGGGGGAATGGCCTTGTAGGCGAGGATATGGGGGCAGTGCTCGGCTGTGGCCACGGTGCCAAGATTACGGATTCCAAGGAATTTCTTTTTGATTGCTCTGATGTTGTTATTGATTTTAGTAGTCCTGAGTGTATGCTCGAGTGTGTAGGCATTGCCTCCGAGAAACGTGTTCCACTTGTTAGCGGCACTACCGGAGTCGATGAGAGGGATTTTCGCACGCATGCGGAGAAGGTTCCGCTTTTATGGTCGTGCAACATGAGTTTTGGTGTTACATTGTTACTAGAGCTAGTTAAAATGGCTGCAGCTGGATTTCGGGGCTATGATGTAGAGATTCGAGAATTGCATCATAGAGCGAAGAAAGATGCGCCCTCTGGAACATCGCTGATGCTGGGTAAGGCTGTGGCACAGGGCATGGGGGTTGAGTTTGAATCGCAACAGCACACCTTTGGTTCCGGTTGTAGGCAGAGTGGCGCCGTGGGGTTTTCCGTTGCCAGAGGAGGAGGGGTGATAGGCGATCATGCGGTTATGTTCCTCGGGGATGATGAGATTGTAGAATTGCAGCACCGGGCGATTGATCGAAGGGTTTTTGCACGGGGCGCTATCAAGGCCGCGTGCTGGCTGGTAGGAAAGCCGGCGGGGCTGTATACCATGTTGGATGTATTAAGGGCTTAATTCCAGTGTCAGAAGTTCATGCTGCAGTAGAGGGTCTGAATCTGTGGTATGGCAAGAAGCAGATTTTGTTCGATGTTAACCTAGATGTGTACAAAAGGGAGGTTACTGCCCTGATAGGGCCGTCTGGGTGCGGCAAGTCCACGTTCTTGCGATGTTTTAACCGTATGAATGACTTTGTTCCAGATTGCAGGGTGGAAGGCAAGATTGACATTGAAGGGATGGACGTGCACTCGCCCGACACTAATGTTGTGCTGCTGCGGGCGAAGGTTGGTATGGTGTTTCAGAAACCAAACCCGTTTCCCGACTCGATATATAAAAACATAGCTTATGGGCCTAAGCTGCATGGGTTAGCCAGGAACAAGAGGCGGCTTGATGACATTGTTGAGGAAAGTTTGCGACGTGTAGGGCTGTGGGATGAACTGGGTGGACGGCTGAAGGATAGTGCGTGTAAGCTCTCTGGTGGGCAGCAACAGCGTCTATGCATAGCCCGAGCGATTGCGGTTAGGCCTACTATGTTATTGATGGACGAGCCGTGCTCTGCGCTTGATCCTGTGGCTACGGGTGTTGTGGAGAATTTAATCAAGGAGTTGAAGAAGAATTTCACGATAGTGCTGGTCACTCACTCTGTTAAACAGGTACGAGAGGTTTCGGACAGGGTCGCGTTTTTTCACGAGGGCAGAATAGTTGAGCACAATACGACCAAAGAGGTGTTCAAGGCTCCGAAATCAGAGGAAGTTAAGGGATATCTGGCTGACCACTTATAGCAGTTCATGGCGCAGCGCCCCTACCGGGAACCCCTGTGTGTTGTAGGGGAGGGGGCAGATACCCGTTTATAGCTCTTGTACAGCCTGCCTATATAGCTTAGGTTCTTCTTTTGCCGCATAACCAGGAATTGATAGCGCGGATGCGCTCTTTCTATCCCCTAGATGTCACCAACAGGAAACGTAGCGTAGCTTTTGTCGGTGCCTAGGCGCAGTTGGGGTTTCTCTGCTTGGGGGGGGGGGACTTCGGCGACGCCGATTCCGGTGCTGCCCCGCGTTTTCCGAGCCAGTACTCATATTCTTGCTCTAAGGTTTCTCCCGCTATCGCCCTTCTTACGCGCTGCATTAAGCTGTTCATGAAGTATACATTGTGTATCGTGATAAGGGTGTATGCCAGTAGCTCCTTGGCTTTTAGTAGATGGTGCAGGTAACCCCTTGAGTGGTGATTACAGGTATAGCAGCCGCAATCTTGCTCGATGGGAGCCAAAGAACGCGCAAATTCGGAGTTGTATAAATTAACATACTCCCTGTCCGGTGAGATTCTGTTTTCTGGCCTTACCAGCGCTGCCCCATGTCTTGCTATCCTGGTGGGATATACGCAGTCAAACGTGTCTACGCCGTTCATTACTCCGTGCAAAATATCGCACACATTGCCGATGCCAAGCAAATGCACGGGCCTGCTATTATCAAGCAAACTGGTGGTCAAAGAGACGGTATCATACATCTGCTGTTTATGTGACCCAAGCGAGCCACCAATTGCGTTGCCAAAGAATGGGGAGCTGTTAGCAAACTCGCAACTGACGTGTCTAAGATCACTATGCACTCCACCCTGTATGACGCAATACAGAGCTTGCGTTCCGTCTGCGGTTTTTTGAAATTCCTCTAGCGACCTCAATGCCCAGCGGTTGCTCATGTGCATGGACTGTGCTGTATACTCATAACTAGTGTGGAAAGGGGTGCACTCGTCCAATACTACGACAAGATCTGCCCCTAACATGCGTTGGATATGCATGGATTTTTCGGGAGTCAAATGATGCAGCTGCCCGTTGATGTATGACCTAAAAATTGCGCCGCTTTCATCTATCTTGATGAGAGAGGAATTAGCCCGCCTTCTTTTGCCTTTCAATTCCTCCGACACTGAGCCGTATCCAAGGCTGAAAATTTGATACCCTCCAGAATCGGTCAACATTGGCCCTTTCCAGCCAAGCATGTTATGCAGCCCTCCCAGCGCGGCCACCGTTTCTGCCCCTGGTTGCAGCATAAGATGATATGTATTAGAAAGCACGATCTGCGTGCCGCATTCTTTGACAGTTTTCATGTCTAACGATTTTATAGCGGCCTTTGTTGCGCAGAAAATGAACGCTGGGGTATACAACACCCCATGGGGAGTGGAGATTACACCGACGCGCGCCCTATTGTGCTGTAGCAGGACGTGAAAATTGAAGTTTCGATACAATCTGGCGTACATACAAATCAGCAGTAGCCATGGTAGGCCATTTACCGGTATGCCGCATCAAAAAATTTTAGCGTCCTTAGCATGTGCGCCTGCCAGATTTATGGGTGGGCTGCGAGATAGTTGATGGCTGCCTAGTCTACAGGTGGGTTCTTTTTGAAAAATGCTATTGCCAACCCCGATTTTCTGGGCCATAATCCGAGTATTGTGGGTGAGGATTGAACTGTGGCTGTACCCAAAAGGAAGAAGTCGAAGTCGCGTCGCAACATGCATCGTTCGCATTTGGCGCTGTCTGCCGCTAACGTCGTTATTGACCCAACTACCGGGGAGTATAAACTTCCCCATCACGTGTGTTTGGGGGGCTACTACAACGGGAAGCAAGTTACTGAGTCTAAGGTTTAGTGGTGCGTGACAGTGGCGCATGCGTATCAGTAGCGCTTGACGCTATGGGGGCGGATCTCGGCCCCGAGGTTGCCATTAAGGGGGCTGATCTGGTCCTCTCCGGTGTCGTGCCATGTAAGCACAAAGTGCATCTTAGCATATATGGTAAAGAGAGTGCTGTGCTGCCGGTGCTTGGTAAGTATAAGCTGGTAGAGAAAAATAGCGTCTTCATTGACACGCCGGATGCCGTATTGTGCGACGACAGGCCGTCTTTTGCACTCAGGCACCGCAGGAAGTCAAGCATGTGGTGTGCAATAGAAGACGTCAAAAAGGGCGTGGTTGCTTCTGCGGTTTCTGCGGGTAACACCGGTGCCCTTATGGCGATATCCAGGTATCTTTTAGGTACGTTGCAAGGCATAGATCGTCCAGCTATCGCTACTGTACTGCCCTCCAGGAAGAGTAGTTTTGTTGCACTGGATGTGGGCGCTAATGCCGAATGTGCTCCAGGCTTACTCTTTCAGTTTGCGATTATGGGCAGGGCATTTGCGAGGGCTGTGCTCGGCGTTGAGCATCCCAGAGTGGGGCTGTTGAATATCGGTGCGGAAGATGCAAAAGGCACTTACGACATTCAGGAAGCATTCGCGTTGATGCGCGACGCAAAGCAGGACATTAATTTCTATGGATACGTTGAAGCAAAAGAGGCGTTCGACGGGGTGGTGGATGTTGTTGTTGCCGATGGCTTCTCTGGCAACATTATGATAAAAACCTGCGAAGCAGTTGCCGGGCTCACGCTTCATATACTCAAAAAGGAAATCTGTTCTTCCCTAATGGGAAGGGCTGCAATGCGCATTTTACGCTCTTGCTACTTCAAGCGGGCTAGTGGCAGCGCTCTGGATGTGAGGTCGTACAATGGCGCCATGCTATTGGGCCTCAACGGTATCGTGGTGAAAAGCCACGGTTCGGCTGATGCCACGGCATTTGCCCACGCGATAAAAGAGGCTGTATGCGTGATTAGCCGGGGAGACATGGCGAAAGAAATGATCTCAGAAGTAAGTAATGGTTGATGCGAAGATCTGTTTTTTGTGGTGTGGGGGCGTTTTTGCCTGCGAAAGTCATCACCAATGATGATCTGTCGCTCATGGTCGATACCACGGATGAGTGGGTTTTTCGAAGAACTGGTATAAAACGCAGACATGTAGTGGAAGAGGGCGATACCGTATCCGGTATGGCGACTAAAGCTGCTGAGATCGCGCTAGAAGATGCGGGGGTATCGGCGAGCGAGGTTGACCTCATAATTGTTGCAACTGCAACTTCGGACAAAACGATGCCGAGTTGTGCAACGATGGTGCAAGGAAATCTGGGTTGTAAGAACGCAGCTGCGTTCGATATAAACGCCGCCTGTTCGGGTTTTTTGTACGCTCTGTCGATTGTAGATAGCATGATAAAGGCTGGCCAGGCTAACGTTGCTCTGATCATAGGGTCCGAGGCAATGTCTAAAGTGGTCGATTGGACTGATAGATCTACATGTGTGCTATTCGGTGACGGTGCGGGGGCATTTGTGTTCAAGGGGCAGGACGAAACGGAAAAACCTGGGGCCGGAGTTATGTCCACTCTTTTGTGCGCTGATGGCTCACTTGGTAATGTGCTCTACACAAACGGTGGGGTTGCCTCTACCGGCAAGGCTGGGTACATATGCATGAAGGGTACCGTGCTATTTGAGCACGCGGTGGTTAAGCTATCATCCGCTATTTCAGCGCTGCTTGAAAGTAGCGCGTTGGATGTTGACTCGATTGACTGGTTTATTCCTCACCAAGCCAATGTACGAATTATTGACCTCGTTATCAACAGGCTGGGGCTTTCCAGGGATAAGGTTATCTTGAGTATAGATGAGCACGCGAATACTTCGTCAGCATCCATACCGCTTGCGATGTACGAGGCTAAGCGTGCGGGCAGAATCAAAAAGGGCAATCTGGTGCTATTCGCCGCGATAGGAGCCGGCATCACGTGGGGCGTGAGCTTGCTCAGATTGTAGTATCTGTCGAGCGTACACATGGTCCGTGGTTGGGAACGCGCCTCGGGAGGGGTTTAGGTGTTGCGGCAGGGATCGCGAGTCTATACGGTTGTGGTACTTAACTCAGCTGATGGGAAGCCTCGTTCCGCGCTATGGTTGGTGCTACTGGTTCCGTAGCTTATGGAAAAAGCTTTTCAATATCTCTGCGTTTTCCCGCTCGAGGAACCCACCGTATACCTCAGGGATGTGATGGCAAAATCTAAAAACTCGGGCGCCGTGCTCTACTCCCCCGCATTTTGCGTTGTATGCGCCAAAATATAGCCTGCGAATTCTCGATAAAGATATCGCATATGCACACATGGCGCACGGCTCAAGCGTTACGTACATGTCACAATTGTCCAGCACGTGGGTTGACAGGTGCAAACAAGCCTCTCTGATGGCGAGCATCTCCGCGTGCGCCGTCGGGTCTGAGTTGCGAAGTGTGAGGTTGTGCCTACTAGATACTACAACGCCGCGCTCATCGACGACTATGGCACCTACTGGAACCTCAGCCGGTGAGCTGACCGCCTCCTGCATTGCTAGCCTCATGTAAGGGGATTCTGACAGCATCATCACATTTTAAACACTGTTTCAAGCATAGGACAATAGCAGCCGTGCGTAAAGGTATCGTAATGTACATAGTATGTTACTCCTGACTTAACAGTGATTGGTCCTGCGTAACAGACACTTTGTATATACGCTATAGTATGCTAGAATCAACGCGGGTGCATGTCCGAGTTTGTATGTGATAAAGAAGTTGCTAGGGCTGATACCGGGTTCTGGGGTCGCAGGGGCTGCGCTGAAGGGTACTGCCGCGTCTGTAGGGCTGATCGCGTCTTTACTGTTGTTCATTAAGCCGGTGAGAAGGCGTGTGTGCAGGTGCCTGAAGAATATTCTTCTCTGGCCGTTTAGAACACTAAAGAAGGGGCTTGGCCACGTTTGGCAGGCCCTAAAGAAACTGCTGCACAAACTGTTGAAGGCCTGTTGATGCCTTGTTGTCCGCGGTACGGCGCCTGGTTGCAAAGATTGCTGGCCTGTTCGGCTATGAGTCATCCGAAACATCAAGCGAGAAATCCGCTGATGAGCACGATGTGGATGAGACGTTAACAGATCAGGAAAAGTACAATATTGAGAAAGAAGATAAGCTACTCAAAAGGGACTTTGCATCTGCAAAAAAACGTGACGTTGCCGATGGTGGCGCAAAGTATGAAAGTGCTGCACAGATTGTTGGGGTGGCGGAGCCCATAGGTAAGTGGACTAAGCTTGTGATGTCGGAAAGGCAGGAAAGCCTAGCTCGCTTGTTCAATGCAGGTGCCAGGGGCGGCGATAACGGCGAGCTTCCCAATGGATTCTGGCAAATGTTTGTTCGTATGCCCAGTAGATTTCAGGGCAAATATATCGCAAGATCTAGATAACTGTCTGCTGCTGGTTTGCAGCATGGCCCCATGGTGGTATAATCCCCAGGGTGTTGTTGGGGTTTTTAGTGCAGGATTTAAAAGAGAGCAGCACGCTAGGTGCTATAGGCGGCCTGCCTAGCAACATCGAGGCTGAGCAGATGCTCATCGGTGCGATGTTGCGGGACAACAGGATCTGCGATGCTCTGGAAGATATAATAAGTGCAGACGTGTTTTTTGATCCTCTGCACGGGCGGATTTTTGACCAAGTACTTAAAATCAATCGACGGGGCCTTGCTGCCAACGAGATTAGCCTGAAGATGTTTTTTGACAATGACGAGGCGTTGATCGAATGTGGTGGTGCCGAGTATTTAGCCAAGATTGCGGCTAAGGCCAGCGTGGTTTTTGACATAAGAAGTGTGGCGCAGGCTGTGTTTGATGCGCACCTTCGACGCTGCCTAATTGCCTTTGGGAACGATGTTGTGGGCAATGCGTACGACTATGACTCCGACAATCCTGCAGAGCAGCAGATAGAAGATGCGGCACAGCGGCTGTTTGTACTGGGGAGTAGAGGTAAATCTGACAGAAATTATCACAAGTTCTCAGTATTGGTGGAGGACGTAAGAAAAAAAATTGAAGCCGCCAAAGGCGGTGCAAATGCTCTACAAGGAGTGTCTGTGGGGCTTAGGGATTTAGACCAACTGTTAAATGGGCTGCAGAATTCCGACCTGATAGTCGTAGCCGCGCGCCCTTCTATGGGGAAAACAGCTCTAGCTCTGAATATGGCACTAAGCGCCTGTAAATCCCTTAAAAACGACGGAAAGAGCGTTGGGTTTTTCTCCCTTGAAATGTCTGCAGAGCACATTGCTTCCAGGATCATATCGATAGAGTCTGAAATCAGTTCCTACAAGGCCCTATCGGGCAAGATTAGCAGCACGGATTTGAATCAAGTCTTGAAAGCTAGCGAGAAGATATGCGATTTGCCGCTGATAGTGGACGATTCATCCGTTTTATCAATTAGCGGCCTCAGGACCAGGATAAGAAGAATGCACCAGCTTCACAATATTGGAGTTGTTTTTGTGGACTATCTGCAGTTGATTAAGGGGACTACGAAGCGCAGCGGAGAAAATAGGGTGCAGGAAGTTTCTGAGGTTACTCAGGGCCTGAAAGCCATAGCAAAGGAGCTAAATGTCCCACTAGTAGCGCTTTCCCAGCTCTCCAGGCTTGTCGAGCAGCGTGACGATAAGAAGCCCCAGCTATCTGACTTGCGTGATTCTGGAAGCATAGAGCAGGACGCAGATGTGGTCATGTTTTTGTATCGGGAGGAGTACTACGAATTAAGAAAGCAGCCTGCCGAGGGAACTGCTAAGCATGCAGAGTGGCAAATGAAGATGAATGCAATTAGCAATGTTGCTGATGTGCTTGTTTCAAAACAAAGAAACGGGCCCATTGGCAATATTAGGCTTTTTTTCGAGCCCGAAAAAGGGAAATTCAGGGATTACACTGCGCGCTACGATGCTTACGATGGCGGCGAGTTGCATTCTGGATAGTAGTAACTTGCCGTTCAGGTTGTGAGGCACTGCCTGTTGAGGTGCAGAGCAGCTGCCGGTCCGTACTGCGCCTCGCTCCGAGCACGGTCTGTCGCGTTTCTTGGGTGTATTAGGCCTTAGTTTGAGAATGGTGATATGGTAAAAACTGCGGGAATAGCGGGGGCTGGGCTCGTCGGCAGACTACTGGCCCTGGCGTTACTGCAAAATGGGTGGCGGGTATCGCTTTTTGACCGGGATGACGCAATAGGCAAACGCAGCTGCGGATTTGTTGCGGGGGGCATGCTTTCCCTGTATTCCGAAGCGGAAACAGCCGGGAATTTGGTTGTAGAATTGGGCCATAGATCCTTGGAATTATGGCCAGAAATTCTCCATTCCGTGGGCGCGAGCGAATGCCTCAAAATGTTAGGGAGTGTAATTGTAGCCCATACAAGCGACCTGCACGAACTGGAGAGGATATGCGCCATCATCAAGCGAAAATTCACTGCCCTTTTTGGCAATCTCTGTATTTCCGATGAAATTCACACGCTCGAAAGCGGGCTATCTGTCCGCCACGGAGTGTACATTCAAGGAGAGGGATGCATAGACAGCATGCGGCTTTTTTCGCGCCTGGAGGCTGCATTAGTTCGTCTAGGGATAAAATGGCTTTGCAACACGCACGTGGATGAAGTAGCGTCTCAAGCGTTGGTGGTGGGCGGCCAGCGGCACGTTTTTGATATGGTTTTTGATTGCAGGGGCATTGGAGCTAAGAGCGCAATTCCCGGTCTGAGGGGGGTTAGAGGCGAAAGTATGCTACTTCACGCCCCTGAGGTTGCGATCGGCCGCCCAATCCGTATGGTGCACCCCAGATACAACGTGTACATGGTACCCAGATCTGAAGGTAAGTTGATGGTCGGTGCTACGGAAATAGAAAGCTGTGACTTCTCAGAGGTATCGGTTAGATCCGTGCTTGAACTGCTATCGGCCGCATACTCGGTCCACAGAGGTTTTGCAGAGGCCAGGGTGCTTGGTATGATGTCTGCATGCAGACCTGCATTTTCGGACAACTTTCCAAGAATTATAGTTGAAGATGGTGTTGTCAGGATAAACGGGCTGTATAGACATGGATATCTGAGCGCACCGGCAATAGTGGAGGAGGTAATAAACCTGCTAAAATGCGGAAATGCGCGCTACCCCGGGCTTCTGCATTCAGGAACGGAGGGAGGATGCGAGCAACCGCATGGTGCCATACATGAGGCAGCGCATAACAGCGGCATGACAAAGAGGGAGTAGAACCCCGCCCACCACGGTTCGAGCACCCAGCTATTTCCCACCGGAAGCCTTTTTATGTTCAATCTGTGCGTCGATAATCTTGACGCTATACTTATCAACGGCTCGATCGAAACCAGACAGGAGCTCCGGTGGCACTATTATAGACCTGCGGCTGTCCGACCTCAGGCCAACTACTCCCAATTCTAACACAATCGGGACGCTCCTATTGCCTATTATGAAGTCAACAACCTGGTCCGCGACCAACACTTGCCCGCGCACATCCTTCACTGTGTACTTAACAGAAACAGCGTCGCCACACCGTGCCTCGGTCACCGCCTCCTTATTGCTGGCGTCACGCTTGTCGAAGGACATGAGGTTTCTTATGTCATTTGCCTCGGGTACTGTGTCATCCACAGATGTGAGCTGTATGTAATAGCTGTCAGATTTTCCTTCTTCATCACGGGTTACTATAACGACCCTACTGCCGCCCCGCCTCATGCCAGCCAAGGCGTAGTTTACCTCCTTGACTTCATGCGCTCCGAGCCTGAAACTTACGGGTTTCGTGCTACCGCTGATCTTGCGTGCGGCTTGCAGCGGATCCGTAATCTCCTGACCGTCCATAGGGAAGCGTAGAATCATGGCGGAGACTTTCTGCCCACACAGCACCTCACGCCCCTCACCCTCTTCTATGTCAATCAGGCGAAAATTCCCCGCAGGAGGTGCCGCAGATGCCGCGTCGCGCAAGTATTCTGCCAGCCCCTGCTTGCTTATGTATCGGTCAATCCTTGCTTCTATTATTGGCCGTAATATCAGGGCCCCGATCTTATATGCAGGGCTGTCATTATCAACCACGGAAACCTTGTAAGGCTTATCCATGCGCTCAGTTATACCGGAGACAATGCTAGTGGACACTGCCCTCAGCAGCAGCCCAAGAACGGCGAAAACCGCGATTACGCACAACAGGCGGTATACTATGACCTTCATACGCTTAAGTTTTCAACAAACACAACGAGACCGCCGAGCGTATCTACGTCACCAGGCAGCTTTTTTAGGTGTTTTTCACACTTGCGCAGCAGGCCATCAACGTAGCCCTGCGTTTTATCCATCCCGAGAATATGCGCCATGCTTCCATAGCAGCGCTCACCGTCCTCCCAAGCATCGCTTAGGTCATCCTTTGCTTGAAATGCGCAACCCAATGCGGCCCCATACTCTGCCAGCGCCGCCCTTTCTTCGGCGGATGCCCCACCTAAAACCGCGCCGGCCTCGCAAGCGGCGGAGAACAACCTAGCGGTCTTCAACTCGTGTATCCTCCTAACTTCCTCAAACGACGTTGAAGAGTGTGCCTCCATGTCCAGCATCTGCCCGGCTACCATGCCGCAACGGCCACACGCTTTGGACAGCAGTTCTATGATTTCACACCTTACAGCACAACCCTCATTCATGGTCGACAATAACTCAAAGGTGAGTGTAAGTAAAGCGTTGCCAGTTAAAACTGCGACCGCCTCTCCGAATTTTATGTGGCAGCTTTCCTTTCCGCGTCTGATGGGGGAGTTATCCATAGAGGGCAGGTCATCATGCACCAAGGAGTAGGCATGCACAACCTCAATAGCGGCGCTCAACCGCAACGTTCTTTCCGTGCTAACGCCAAAAACTCGTGCCGATGTACTTGCCAAAAATGAGCGTATGCACTTCCCTGGATTCGATATGACATAGCCCAAAGCCTCGCGCAGTGCTGCCGACGGGTACTCAGCCTTCTCAAGCACAACTTGAGCGAGCTCCTTTTGCACCAAAGAGGCAAAATCCTCTACCTTTTGCTGTATGTCACTGTAGCTATGGTGCATAGGTGGTGTAATCAAACTCCCCCTCAGTATACAAGAGTTTGCTTACATGTCCCAGGTTTTTACTTACGTGCACATTTCAAAAAAGCTCGAATTTTACATTTTCGTTTTTATACAACTTGTGGTACTTTGACGGCGTTTGGTATACACCTTTCTAGGTGTGCGTGGTTGGTAGTTTTTTGGTGCGGGGTTTGTGTTTTGCGGGTCTGTTCATGGGTGTAGGTTGCGGCGCTTGCGCAAGTTTTTGGTGCGGCTAGTAGGTTGTACCGCCGTAGGAATTTTGTTTGACTGTAACGGTGCTGATTATTATATATGGGTTTGCTGTGACTCCTTCGTCTAGTGGTCTAGGACCCCACCCTTTCACGGTGGTAACGCGGGTTCGACTCCCGTGGGAGTCACTTACCGGCCGGGTGCGGTATAGGTATTTCTAAGGTTGGGGTTGGTCCCGTCGGAGTTTCTTTAACTATTGGTTACCGATGGCGGGGGCCTTTGTCCCTTTTGTTGTGTGAGTGCTGTATATAGTACTGAATTGTCTGTATAGGTACTGTATGTGTTCAAAGGCGGGATGCGTACCGCTTTTCGTGTTTGTATGTTAGTGAATGTAGGAGGTATGACAAGGTGTCACCGATTATTGTCGACCGTACCAGGGACAACAACCTTACTAACTTTAGCAAGGCTGTGCTGTCTGATAGGTATTTACTAGATAACGAAGACTATCAGCAGCTGTTTGTGCGTGTCTCCCAGTATTATTCAGATAATGACGAGCACGCCCAGCGGCTCTATGACTATATGAGCAAGTTGTGGTTCATGCCTGCTACTCCAATACTAAGCAATGGGGGAACTACCAGAGGTTTGCCGATTTCGTGCTTCTTAAACGAAACCGAAGATAGCCTAGTCGGCATATTGAACCTGTGGAATGAAAACGTATGGCTTGCGTCCCGTGGTGGGGGTATCGGGAGTTATTGGGGGAATCTCCGCTCCATTGGAGAAAAGGTTAGAAGTAGTGGTAAAACTTCGGGAATAATTCCGTTTATAGTCGTGCAAAATGCGCTGACCTTGGCCATAAGTCAGGGCTCTTTGCGCAGGGGCAGCTCTGCCGTATATTTACCTGTCGGCCACCCAGAGATTGAGGAATTTCTAGATATCAGAAAGCCCACGGGCGGCGATCCCAACAGGAAGGCGCTGAACATCCACCATGGAGTTTTGCTTACTGATGAGTTTATGCAAGCAGTTGAGCAAGACAAACCCTGGGATTTGGTGAGCCCCAAGGATAAGTGCGTTATATCCACCGTCAGAGCTCGGGATCTGTGGATAAAAATTTTGACCACTCGGGTTGAAACGGGAGAGCCATACCTAGTATTCGTAGACACGGTTAACAAGCACAAGCCGGACATATATAAAGAGCTCGGGCTGGAAGTGAAGATGTCCAATTTGTGTACTGAGATAACCCTCGCCACGGGGGAAGATCACCTAGGAAAATCCAGGACCGCAATCTGCTGTCTCGCATCCTTGAACCTTGAGTACTACGACATGTGGAGCACGGAGCCCATGTTTATAGAGGATGTGATGCGATTCCTAGACAACGTACTTACAGATTTTATCAACAAAGCTCCCCCGGATATTGAGCGTGCAAAGTATGCCGCGATGAGGGAGCGCAGTATCGGGGTAGGAGTTATGGGGTTCCACTCGTTCTTGCAGAGCAAGATGGTACCCTTTGAATCTCTTGCCGCTGCGGTGTGGAACAAGAAAATTTTTGAGCATATAAAGCGCCAGGCGGATGAGGTTTCTCACAAGCTTGCGCTGGAGAAGGGGCCATGCCCTGATGCGATAGATGCCAACAAGATGGAGCGGTTTGTGCATAAGCTCTCCATTGCGCCGACTGCCTCCATATCCATAATTTCCGGTAGTACTTCACCGGGAATAGAGCCGTATGCGGCGAACGTGTTCACTCATAAGACTCTCACTGGGTCCTTTGTGGTACGAAACAAGTTTCTACAAAGGCTGCTGGAGTCTAAGGGGCTAGATAACGATCAGGTGTGGTCATCCATTTCTACCAACGAGGGTTCCGTGCAGCATCTGGACTTTCTCACTGAGCGGGAAAAGCTTGTTTTCAAGACTGCTTACGAGATGGATCAGCGCTGGATAGTTGAGCATAGCAGTGATAGAGCCCCGTATGTGTGCCAGGCGCAGTCGGTCAACATCTTCCTTCCTGCGGGCGTGCATAAGCGGTACCTGCATAAAATACACTTTCTTGCCTGGAGGAAGGGGGTAAAAAGCCTCTACTACTTAAGGTCCAAGTCGGTGCAAAAGGCAGATAAGGTGTCCCACGTTCATGTCGGGCAGGCGGTCTCTCCGCAGCGGCAAATCACCAACTTTGACTATGATGAATGCTTGGCGTGTCAATAGTCACACGGTTTGTATCGCGTAGCTGAGGCCCACCGCGTCGTACTTTGGCTGTGGCAGGGTTGGTTATGTTGTGCGACAGCATAGAGAGTTTTTTTGGGGCGTTGGGGGCCGATAGGAGAATTCTGGGGCTGGATTTCGGCGAGAAGAAGTTTGGCCTTGCCGTCAGCGATAGTACGGGGACCATTGCGATGCCGCATAGTGTGTACCTTAGGAGAAATGTGAGGCAAGATCTGGGTGAGCTGAACGCCATTTTAAAAAGGGAGGGGATTTGCGCAGCGGTTGTAGGCCTACCACTGCAGCTTGATGGTATGGAGGGAGAGATGTGCGCGGTAGTCCGCTCTTTTGTGCAAAAGCTGATAAAAAAGTCCGGTGTTTATGTGTACTTGCACGACGAAAGGTTTACCACCGCGATGGCCAGTAGGACGACTGAAAGTCTCGGATTGCGCAGAAAGGCATCTCAGAAGGTGGATGATAAGATATCTGCAGCGCTAATCTTACAACAAGTACTGGATATGGCAAAGGGGCGAGGAATAATCTGAAATCTGCAAAAAGTAGGAAAAGGGGGCGATGGGTGACGAGCTAGACTCCTTGATTGTATTTCTACATGCGCAGGTGAAGAAGGCAGTCGTAACTGAACCATCAGATACATCGTTTGACCCATTTCTGTATGTCCACTATAACAAGAAGTAATCAGGGGTTCATTGGTACAATATGGTTTCTCTCTGGCCCTGTAGACACCAAGCTTACTGGCACTCCAACCAACTCCTCAAGCCTGCTGATGTATGACACTGCATTTTCTGGAAGGTCACTACGTGACACAGCACCCCATGTGCTAGTGCGCCATCCCGGTAAGGTTTCATATACGGGCTCAAGCCTGTTTTGTATGTGGGATGCGGCGGGTAAGTAGTCGTACGATTCCTCACCACACCTGTATTTTGTGCATACTTTGATCTCATCAATTGTGTCTAGTACGTCTAGTTTGGTTATTACCATCTCAGATGCGCCGGAGGATAGGGCTGCTTGCCGTACAGACACCGCATCAAACCAGCCGCACCTTCTTACGCGGTTGGTTACAGTGCCCACTTCCCTGCCGCGCTCGAACATGGTGTCGCCAACTGTTCCGGTTTGCTCTGTAGCAAAGGGTCCATTACCAACCCTTGTGGTGTAGGCCTTTGCAAGCCCGAGAACTCGCGTGTCTCCGAGCGCGCCGACCCCGCATCCCACCCGCACATAGCCCGCCACTGTGTTACTGGACGTCACATATGGATACGTCCCATGGTCGATATCAAGCAACGCGCCCTGTGCACCCTCGAATAACACGGTTTTACCTTGCTTGATCAGGTCGACGATGATCTCTGGCACAGGCTTCATAAAGGGTAGGACCTTCGGGGCGATCTGCGTCAACTCATCCATGATCTCATGCGGGGCGACCTCCCGTCGGTTTGTGGCCCTTCTTAGCAGATTGTGGTAAGACAGCAAGCACAGCACTTTGTCATAAAGTGACGTCTCGTCCAGTAAGTCACACAGTCTTATGGCTCTTCTGCCGACTTTGTCCTCATAGCACGGACCAATCCCCATGCACGTTGTGCCTATGGATTCGTTTCCACGCATTTCCTCCATTATAGAATCCGCGTCCCTATGCACGCTAAGAACCAACGGGCAAGATTCAGACAGGCACAGGCTGTCAGGATCAAGAAATATGCCGCTGTCCTTGAGGCTTTCCACCTCCCGAACGAGCGCATACGGATCCAGCGCAACCCCGCTGCCTATCATAGATAGCTTGTTTTGCCGCAATACGGATGTTGGCAGAAGGCTTAGTTTGTACACTCTCCCATCTGCAACCACTGTGTGTCCGGCGTTGTTCCCTCCCTGGAACCGCACAACAGCATCGGCACTCACAGACAGCCAATCTACAATCTTGCCCTTGCCCTCATCTCCCCACTGCAGTCCCACTACCACTATGCTTGCCATCTGATGCCCATGAAAATTCCTGGCCAAGCTAGCAAAATAAAGAAATAGTGTCAACACTGTTCAGTGCAACACCGCCAACCTCGTAAAAAGTGCCCACAACGCACTGGAGCCCACTGAGCCGCGAACCACGATGACTACGCACCCAGCAACTAACCACACAACAGCCGGCCACACCGCCCACGCGGAGCAGGTGCCCAGCTAATCAATCTCGCGCTCAACAGCGGAAACAACAGCGAAAACCAACGCTAAAACACGCTCCAAGAACACAAGCTGCACGGACCAAGCCTCAGGTTGAGTGTGGCCACCGATGTGTCCACGCAAACCACGAGCGGCAAGTACGGCCAGGCCGTGCAGTTTCAGTACTTATTCAGGCGTGACCACCCCTGCCGCAGAATCCTGCGCCACTTCCGGTTCCTCCTCCGTCGCTTCCTCGGATGCCACCCCTTCTTCAGGCGCCGCCCCGGACACTATCTCCTCTGAGGAATCGTCGACAGGACTTTCATCAGCAACTTCGCTGCTACCGACGTCATCTTGCTTAGCCGCGCTCCTACCAAAGCTGAACGGCCACTTGATAGCAATTTTTTTCTTGGGAGATACCGAGTGCTGACACTCCACAATGAGTACAACCCTTCGGTTTTGGGCATGCGCCCTCTCCGCCTCTTTGAAGTCGCTTGAATATACCAGAACCTCTGGTTCCGCCTTACCCCTGGACTGAGTAGATATTCTAGGGGATAGCGACCTGTCGCACCCTAGTATGAACTCCTTAACAGCATTCGCCCTTCTCTCACCCAGCGCCAGGTTATACTCTTCCGTTCCCCTGGAGTCTGTATGGCCGATAATCAGCAGGGTGGACCTCTTGTCCGCCTTCATTTTTTCCACCAGGCCCAGCAACACCTTCTTGCCAGAACCCTTTATTTCGTACTTGTTGAAGTCAAAATAAACCTTTTCTACCCTCCCAGCGCTAAAAGGCACGCCGACAATGTCCATCCCGACCTTTTCCTTACTGAAAAGACCACAACCTGTCCACGACAAACGATGCCAAGAAGCACAGAGCTAACCAACGATGCAGCATAGTAAAAACCTCCCCTACACTAAAGATCCAGCTGCGATAACCACTGAAGAACCCCACTGCGCAAAATCATTGCTCAAAACCGAGTCAAGTCAAGAAAAATAATTTGCCTCACGCGGTTTATTTGTTATAGCTTTCGCCGCGATGTATGGTAAATTTAGCGCATGTCTGCCTAACTGACGGCGGTCTCCTAAGTTGTTTTTGGGTGTGTCTTAGTGGGCCGGTCTCATCCCGGGTGTTGTGTGCGCGAGTTTCGGTTGTTGTGCGTATGAAGCATTATAAATTTTTGGAGCAGGTATTTGCTAAGGTGTGCCACGTCATCGGTGTGGTTAGAGTTCTTTACGCTGATGACTCTGATTCTGATTCTAAAATCAGCAGAATCTGCACTTTGAGGGAGGTGGTGCAGGAAATCGTAGACAGTGAGGCGGTTGCGGAGTCCATCGATTTTGCGCTTGCAAACAAGGGGCAGTTGGGAGATTGGGAGGTTGCGAACCTCCATTGCATGAACAGAATGTACAAGCGCCTCAGGGGGTTACCGATCGATCTAGTGAGTGGCCTGGTAAAGGCCAGGGTTGCCTGCAGGATGAAGTGGATGTTGTTTTGCCAGGGGAATGAACCCGCGCGCAGCGTGCTAGAATGCCTTGCTGATGTTGTAAAGCTATCCTCAGAAGCGGCTGCCATGAAGGTTGAGGATTTGGGAGCTGCGAGCAAGTACGACGTCATGCTTGGCGCTTACGATGGGGATCTCACCACCAAGAAAATGGATGAGGTCTTTACCGATATGGGGGCGTTTTTCCGACAATTTGCTGGCGAGGTTATAAACAGGCAAAGCAGTAGTGAGGCTCATTCCGCGAAGACTGTCGCTAATGACAAGCAGATGGCCCTTTGCAGACACATAGCTAGTGCTGTCGGGGGAGGGCTTCTCGAGGCTATGTGCTCACACAGAAAGATGGATTTGTTAAGCGAGGAAGGGGTTGCTAGCAGCGTTAGGAGAAGCGCTGATGACTGTGGAGAATGTGACTACAGGCTTGCTTTGAGTGATGTGCTGGAGAATGCTGGGAAGTTTTTATATTGTTCGAACCTGCCCCAGAAGTGGAAACACCAACCAGTCGGTGGCTGCCCGGGCAGCATGATGTACGAGGCCCAAGGGCTGTTAATGTCTCGTCACCTACTAAGAGACAGGGGGTTTATCTCATTTATCCTTCCAGCAATGAAGAAGTTTCTCTCTATTAGGGGGAAAGCAGCCGATGTTGACAACATATATGCTCACCTTACCGAGGTTCAGCCCAATATGCTGCTAGAGAAGTCAGATGAAGTAAGTTCCCTTGCGCATGTAATGCTGCGGTATGCACTGGAGAAAGAAATAATAAACGACGACTTGAAAGTCAGCGAGTTGCCGGATGCCTGGGCCCAGGGCATGAAATACTACTTCGATTCTGTGCCCTCTGATGACAAAGAGGGGTTCATGCAGGACGATTACTGGGTCAGTGGGATTTTTGGCTATGTGCCTTGCAGGGTGGTGTCGTCAGTTGCGGCGTCGCAGATTTTTGCTGCGATTAAAAACAGCAAGGTAGACGTTTGTGGCGGGGTGGAAAATGGTGACTTTTCCGGTATTGTCGGCTGGCTTAACAAGCATATATATTCCCACGGTGGAAGATACAGCAGCACCACTCTGCTGAAGAAGATTACTGGGAAGAGAGTCGATGTGGATTCGTACAAGAATTACCTCATCGGCAGGTATCTCAGCATGTAGGCTGCCCGGGAATTCTTGATGGGACGTGAATCATATCAAATTATGGCGAAAGCGGTTAGGCTGCTGTCCGTAGATGCCATACAAAATGCTGCCTCAGGGCATCCGGGAATGCCGTTGGGTATGGCCGATGTTGCCACTGTGCTGTTTTCAAAGTTTTTGCGGTTCAGCGTGAACCATCCGTCGTGGTTCGATAGAGACAGGCTAGTTCTCTCCAACGGGCACGGGTCCATGCTCCTGTACTCAATAATGCATCTGGTTGGATATATTGGGATTGATGATATAAAGCGTTTCCGGCAGCTGCATTCAATAACTCCCGGTCATCCGGAATATGGCTGCACTACAGGTGTTGAGGTAACCACTGGTCCACTGGGCCAGGGCCTTGGGTGCGCCGTGGGTCTTGCTATTGCTGAGCGCATGTTCTCCCAGAAATTTGGCGATGATCTTATCAATCACCACACATACGCCATAGTTGGGGACGGCTGCTTGATGGAGGGAATCAGCCACGAAGCCGCTTCTCTAGCCGGACACCTGGGCCTAGATCGTCTAATTGTCTTGTTTGATGATAATGGCATCTCGATAGATGGGAATACCAGCTTAGCGACCTCTGACGACGTACGTGCAAGGTTTTCCGCCTATGGGTGGGATGTCTTGGAGGTTGACGGGCATGATTTTGGCGAGATTGAACAAGCAATTGGTGCGGCTAGGGAGTCTAGGGGCAAACCGTCCATAATTTGTTGCAAGACAGTCATAGGTAAGTTTATGCCCCCCAAGGCGGGCACTTCTGCGGCGCACAGCTGGCCGTTTTCTCCTGAAGATGCTCAAGAGTTTCGGAATGCTATAGGATGGGAAGGTGAGAAGTTCGAAATTCCCGAGGAAGCCAAGACCTTATGGCGTGAAGTTAGAGCAAGAGCTGAGCTGGAATGCGAACTTTGGATGAAGAAATTTGCTGGTTGCGAAAAGGCTGAGGTACTTAACGCAATACTTTCAGATGGTGTGCCAAACAGCGTCATAGATGAGCTTGATACCCTGAAAAACACCCTTTGTGAAACGCGCCCTGCTGAGGCGACCAGAAAATCCTTCGGCAGAGTTTTAGAATTCTTGGCGGTGAGGGTGAACAAGCTCGTCGGGGGGTCCTCCGATCTCACTTCCTCCAATAACACCAAGGCACCCTGCATGGGGGTGGTAAGCTCCAAAAATTTTGACGCATCCTACGTGCATTATGGGGTGAGAGAGCACGCGATGGCCGCGTGTATGAACGGCATGGCGCTCCATGGGGGCATAATACCCTACGGCGGGACATTTCTAGTTTTTTCTGACTATTGTAGACCTGCTATAAGACTGTCTGCATTGATGGGAGTGCAGGTCATATATGTAATGACTCATGACTCCATAGGTGTAGGGGAGGATGGCCCCACCCATCAGCCTGTGGAACACCTCGCTTCCCTGCGTTCCATACCCAACCTGTACGTTTTCAGGCCTGCGGATGCCGTTGAGGTTTTGGAATGCTGGGAAATGGCCCTGAAGCTCACCAAGTCACCATCTCTGTTTGCGTTGTCAAGGCAGAGCGTGGGCTTCAGTCGCGCGTGCTATTCCCACAATAACCTTGCCAGCAGGGGTGCGTACATAATACGCGAGCATGAGGGGGATTTCAGGGTCACTATCTTTTCTACGGGTTCCGAAGTGGACGTGGCACTGGGTGCCAGGGACATTCTTCAGGATCAGGGAATCGGCACCAGAGTGGTTTCCATGCCTTGCTGGCGAATATTTGACGAACAAGACGAAGAGTATATTGCGAATTTGCTGGGGAACGGCAGCCTAAAAGTGGCCGTGGAGGCGGCTTGTTCTCTGGGGTGGCATAAGTACATCGGTGAAAAGGGCGTATTTATAGGGCTTGACAGGTTTGGTGCATCAGGTAAGTGTGAGGATTTGTACAGGCATTTTGGGATCACAAAGGAAAATGTAGCCGGTACAATCTTGGCTAGGTTGCGTTCTGGGGTATAGTTGCTTGGGAGTGGGCTATGCTTGTTTTCTCAGTTTTCGTGCTGGTTGCGTGTATGTTCGCAATGCTATATAAGGTCATTACGTCGAGGTTCGTGGGTGACAAAATACTTGCAGCTAGCGCGTTTAATACCTTTGGTGTAGTGCTGATTGTAGCTTTGGGTGTTCTTACAGATACCCAGGCATTTTTTGTTGATGTATCTCTGGTGTATGCGTGCATTGGGCTCGTGTCTGCCATAGGGTTTTCCAAATTTTTCGCGTCTAATCGGGGGTAGGTATCTATGTTGCCACTGTTAGGTATGATGACGCTGGGTGCCGGGCTGTTCTTTATGGTAGTAGCCACCGTTGGGGTCTTCCGATTCCCCGGTTTTCGTTATAGGGTTCATGCTGTGGGGGTTGCGGACTCCGTCGGGGTAGCGCTTGTGCTGTGTGGTTTAGCCATGCAGTGCGGTTTTTCCGTATTTACAGTAAAGATGTTTGTACTGATTGTGCTATTGTGGATTACCTCAACAACCGCATGCAACGCCATTGCAAGTTCCGTAATGCCCTGGTGTGAGAGTGATGATAAAGATGGTGGTTAGATGCACTGGGATGTGGGTATAGCCGTAAACTGGATGCTCCTGCCACTGTTGGTGGCGTCAGCAGCAGCGGTTGCGTTATGTGAGGGTGTCTTTGTGAACACTATCGTGATGTGCACGTTTAGCCTCACCATGGCAGCTGCATACCTAGTAATGGCTGCACCTGATGTTGCTATAACAGAAGCGGCGGTTGGCGCAGGGCTCAGCACCGCGCTGACCCTCGTTGTGCTTTCCCGCCTTGGGTATGCAGGAGGCGACAAGGTTGGTTACGTGTGGAACGACTGCAGTGCGATTAGAATCCTCTTGGCCGCATCGATCGCACTGTCTATGTTTTTGGCGTTGGTGGGTGCGGTTTTAGATCTGCCCGAATTTGGTGACGCAACTTCCCCAGCGAATATCCAAACAGCCGCCTATTTCGAGCATACAAGCCGTTATGTAGGCATTCCTAACGTAGTTACTGCAATTTTGGCGAGTTTTCGTGGCTATGACACCATGTGTGAGACGCTGGTTGTATTCACGGCTGCCATGTGTGTATCGTTGTTGCTGGATGGGGGAGGTAAGAAAAGTGCCTAAGGGGAAGTACGTTTTTCCAGGTAGCAATCCTGCGTTGCGTAGCGCAGTGACTATAATGCTTCCGGTGATGATATTGTATGGTCTGTACGTGCAGGTTCACGGCGATTACAGCCCAGGAGGTGGATTTCAGGGTGGAGTCATAGTAGCCTCTGCACTGGTTTTGTATCACATGGTGTTCGGAGAAGCGCAAATTTCTAGGGTTGTGTCTGCTTCTTTCCCGCGGGTGATGAGTGCAACGGGGTTTCTGTTGTATGTAGCTACAGGTGCCGTATCCATGGTTGCCGGAAAGAGTTTTCTTTCCTACTTTTTTGCGATGTTCGATGCTGTTTCCGAACAGAAACTTGGTATATTCATCGTCGAATTGGGTGTTGGTTTAACGGTGTGTGGCTCTATGGTGAGCATTTATTTTGACTTTGCATCACGGGAAAAATAGATATACACTGACTGCGCGGCCTCGTGAGCTTGTATGTTGTGTGGTGAGGTCGTTGTTGGGGGTGTGTACAGCACAGGGGGAGCTGAGTGTTCTTCTTTTTACTGCATGTGAACCATGTGGCAGCGGCCCTGTTGATGGCGGTTGGCCTGTTTACTGTAGTGGTGACTAACAATCGTTTGAAGAAGCTAATGGGCTTGGGCATTTTTCAGTCTTCCGTGTTGCTGTTCTACATTTCTTTGGGATATGTAAGAGGTGCTAAGGTGCCCATACTTTCTGGGCAGGCAGGGGAGGCGTTATATAGCAACCCGCTGCCCAGTGTTTTGATGCTTACCGCTATAGTGGTAGGCGTGGCCACCATGGCTGTTGGGCTTGCTATGGTCATGAGGATAGAAGCGAAGTCCAACGTGACTTGAGGATTTTTATTCGCAGCGCCGAGGTGTTGCATGTGTTAGTTTCGTGGTGCTTTGAGTGGCCTTTGGGGTGTTTTGTGAATTGGTGTGAGGTTCTGTGTCTAATGATAACAGCGGGAAGAGAATACTGGTTGATGCCGCGTATGTTGATGAGATAAGAGTTGCGGTACTTGATGACGGTAAGGTAGTTGAGTTTGATCAGGAGTTAAAGGATAGGAAGCAGCTGCGTGGCAACGTGTACTACGCGGTCGTGAAGCGCATAGAACCGTCGTTGCAGGCTGTGTTTATAGAATATGGGATAAGCAAACACGGGTTTTTGCCGTTCTCTGAAATTTCGGTTGAGCACTACCAACTGCCCACGGAAGAAAAAGAAGCTCTTCTGCAAAGCATGTACGGCGATGGTCAGGAGCACGAAGGGTTGGCTGAGGGCGATGGGGCTGCTGCGCCGCTGCCCGATGATGGCCCTGTAGACGCTTGTAAGCCCCAACTAGATGATCGCTCTGGTAAGAGGGATGCATCCTCCAAGGCTAGCAGGTCGAAGTCTTCGTTACACAAGTTGTACAAGATTCAGGATGTGATAAAGGTGGACCAGAAACTTATGGTCCAGATCATAAAGGAAGAGCGAGGGAACAAGTGCGCAACGTTTTCCACGTACATCGCGCTCGTGGGCAGATATTGCATTTTTATGCCGAATGCAGGCAATAAGAATAGTGGGATATCGCGGCGTATTGAGGATTGTGATGACCGGAAGAATCTGAAAGAGGTGCTAAATTCTATCAAGCTTCCCAAGGAATCCGGAGTCATAATCAGAACCGCTGGTAGCAACAGAAGCCAAAAAGAGATAGAGCAAGATTTGTCTTATTTACAATCCACATGGCAGGAGATACGCGATAACTGCGAGAAAGTAGAACCCCCTGCGCTCCTGTATGTTGAGGCTAACATAATCAAGAGGGCGCTTAGGGATTTTTGTGACGAGACGATCCACGACGTTGTTGTTTCCGGCAGCAGGGCGTTTAGCCTAGTGAAAGAGTACGCGAAATCCATGTTTAGGAACAAACTACGGGTTCGGATGTACAAGGGCAGCGTGCCAATTTTTACTCATTACAGGGTTGATGCACAAATACTTGAGTTGTACAGCGACAAGATTTTCCTCCCGTCTGGGGGATATCTAGTCATCACCCCGACCGAGGCGTTGGTCTCTATAGATGTAAACTCGGGCAAAATGACCGGCGAGGATAGCATAGAAGAGACTGCGTACAAAACCAATATGGAGGCCGTCAAAGAGATTGCGCGGCAGGTGAACTTGCGCGGGCTATCTGGCCTTATAGTCATTGACTTCATAGACATGCTCAGATACAGGTACTGCAGGGCTGTCGAAGCCGAGGTTAGGGAGGCGTTTAAGAACGACAAAGCGAAGGTGCAGTTCGGGTACATAAGCGCTTTTGGTCTCATGGAAATTTCCAGACAGCGGGTAAAGCAAAGTATATTGGATACCAATACGGTCCAATGCGCGCATTGCAGAGGTGTTGGTAGGGTTAGATCGCTTGAGTCCGTTGCCGCAGACATACTTAGAGACGTGCGGTACTTTGCCCATAAAAATCGTGAGAAGATAATTTCAGTTTTGGCTGAGCCTGGGGTTTTGACCTATCTATTTAATCATAAGCGTAAGCATATTTGGGCCATAGAAGGCGAATTCAAGGTTCTCATAAGGCTGGGTGTAAGTGAGAATCCAGGTGCCGCAGGTTTTAGCATTCATGCGGAGAAGGGGTATAGTACGGCTCTAAGTGAAGAGCTTATGGGGCCGCCTGAAGCCCAACCGGAGCTTGCAGAGAGCAAAGCAGACAACGCTGAGGTTGCAAATGTGCAAGAAACTGCCCAAGAGGCGTTTGTTGGGGTCAAAAAGCCTGACGGAACTTGGGTCAAGAAATGGTTGTCCCGCATGTTTGCGGACATACGCTAGAGTATGTGCCAGTTTTTTCCGCTGCGCCCCATCGTAGCGCCACAAAATGTGCTGTCCTCACTGGTTGCGTCGTATAATGACCGGATTATGTGCTTTGGGCCGGGTCCTCGTATATTTTTTATCTTGCTGCAGGGGTAGGGGTTGTAATTTAAGACTTTGGTGACTATATCTACCGTATCTGGTTTTTGTAAGTATTGTTTTAGTGGGGGTAATCATGGCGGCTGAGCGCATCATAGGCATAGATCTGGGTACTACGAATTCTTGCGTTGCTGTTATGGAGGCGGGCACCGCGAAAGTTATCGAAAACAGTGAAGGCTCAAGAACTACTCCGTCGGTTGTTGCCTTTACTGAAAATGAGCGGCTTGTGGGTGAGCTTGCTAAGCGTCAGGCGAACATCAATGCCCAAAATACGATATACGCTAGCAAGAGGATAATAGGCCGTAGATACGACGATATGCGGGACGTCAAGTGTCCTTACGAAGTATTTCCAGCAAAAAATGGGGATGCGTGGATACGGGCCAGGGGTGAGGGGTACTCTCCAGTGCAGATTGGCGCATTCGTCCTGGAAAAGATAAAAGAAACTGCCGAGAGATATTTCGGGGCCCCGGTAAAGAAGGCCGTAATTACCGTTCCCGCGTATTTTAACGATGCGCAACGTCAGGCCACTAAAGATGCCGGAACGATTGCCGGTTTAGATGTTGTGAGAATTATCAATGAGCCCACTGCTGCTGCGCTGGCCTACGGTTTGGATAAGGGCGACAAGCAGCGGACAATTGTTGTATACGACCTTGGTGGGGGAACTTTTGATGTTTCTGTGCTTGAAATAGCCGAGGGTGTATTTGAGGTAAAAGCCACAAATGGTGACACAAAGCTAGGTGGTGAGGACTTTGACAACGCCGTTATGGAGCACATGATGGAGAGTTTCAAACAAGAAACCGGAATAGATCTGCACAATGACCCAATGGCTGTTCAGAGGATCAAAGAAGCTGCGGAAAAAGCGAAGATTGAGCTTTCTAGCAGGCTGGAAACAGATATAACCTTACCTTTCATATCTAGCGATAGTACGGGCGCAAAGCACCTTAGTCTGAAGCTCACGAGAGCCAAATTTGAAGGGCTAGTAAGCGAATTGATCGAGCGCACCATAGAACCCTGCAAGAAGGCTTTGGATGACGCGGGCATTAAAGACACTAGCAAGATAGATGAGGTGGTGCTAGTCGGTGGGATGACTAGAATGCCCAAGGTAATTCAGAGAGTTAAAGATTTCTTCGGAGGGAAGGAGCCCTGCAAAGGAGTGAATCCTGACGAGGTAGTAGCAATTGGTGCTGCTATACAGGGTGGAATACTTACAGGCGATGTGAGAGATGTCTTGTTATTGGATGTTGCGCCGCTGTCGCTCGGTATAGAAACCCTGGGTGGAGTTTTTACCCCTCTCATTGAGCGTAATACTACAATTCCTACTAAGAAGTCTCAGGTGTTTTCCACTGCGGAGGATGGGCAAACTGCTGTGACCATCAAGGTTTACCAGGGTGAGCGGAAAATGGCGGTAGACAACAAGCTGCTCGGCCAGTTCAGCCTGGAGGGGATCCCTTCGGCTCCTCGGGGCATTCCGCAGATTGAAGTCACATTCGACATAGACGCCAACGGTATAGTACACGTTTCTGCAAAGGATAAAGCTTCCGGGAAGGAGCAGACCATTAAGATACAGTCTTCCGGTGGGCTAAGCGAAGAGGAAATCAAGAAGATGGTCCAAGACGCCCAAGACAGAGCTGAAGAGGATGAGAAGCGTAAGAAGCGCGTGGAACTTAAGAATAGCGCTGAGGCCCTGATACATTCCACTGAGAAGTCGCTCAATGACTATGGGGACAAGATTTCTAGTGCTGATAAGTCGGGCATCGAGGCTGCAATAAAGGAGCTCAAGGAGTGCTTGAGCAACGATGATAGCAGTAGTGACGTTATTCAGCAGAAGTATGATGCCCTAATGCAGCTTTCCATGAAGTTGGGTGAGGCGGCGTATTCCGCTCAGAAAGACTCGGGTGCTTCTACTGATAGCACTGCAAGCGACACTTCCGGAAATCCGGAGGAGAGGGTGGTAGATTCGGAATACCAGGAAATTAAGAAGGACGACGAAGACAAGAAGTAGGTATTTATATATTGATCTGTCTTACCTGTTCTGTATAATCTGTGGGGGTTCTGCGTTGTACGTGTAGGTTGGAAGTTCCTCGAGCCCGTTTTGTTTTTAGAGGGGGCCGTCACTGTCAACACAAAGGAGGTTGTTATATGGCACCCACCTTAGCTTTAGTCTCAGGACACTAATAAAGCATTGCGGCAAAGGCGGATCCCCCACTCTTTCGTGAGTTACACCCAGTGTATATGCCTGTTTGGTGGAATCGGTTCTCTGGAGAGGAGACTCTGGCATTTTCTGCAGAGCAGTTATTCTCCATCGTGTTGGATGTAGAGCGATATCCGGAGTTCCTTCCCTGGTGTAAGGAGGTGAGGGTGGTGAATCGCGATGGCTCCTCTCTAGTTGCTGAGGTGGTTGCAGGTTTTCTCTCACTCAGGGGCGGGTACACTTCGCACGTTTCGTTTTGTCCTCCTAGAGATAACCAGCCAGGCTGGGTTAAAGTGCGGTCCACCGACGGCGTATTCAGGCTTTTACAAAGTGAGTGGCGTTTTTTACCAATGGGGAGCGAAAAAACGCTGGTCAAGTTTTGTATAAAGTTTTCTTTCAAGCAAAAAATACTTCAGATTACCTTTGATGTCGCGGCAGACGTTGCCAAACACCGGATTATGCGCGCATTTCGTGCAAGAGCCTACGAGTTGTTTGGGAATAAGGACTTAGGACGTTAAATCTCATTCACCAATACCAAGCTTGTTTGTGTGAGCCTGTGTATGTATATAGGTAGAGCTGGTTGGGGGTTGTCATGTACGAAGTTCTATCGGCTGCTGGGGTGTACAGGTTTTTTGCAGGCGGAGCCAATGCTGCGTTGCCGGTTTTGTGGCGAGATGGGTTCGAGCTGTCACACGTTTTGCACTCTGCAATGCCCCTTTTTCTGTCGTTTTCCCTGGCTTTGCTGGCTATATTGCTGCAGTCATGTGGAAATATGCGTGCGCGAGAGGTGTTATGCTGCCTACTGTATTACGCGAGTAGCACATTTGTACTTTCGCTGTCTGACCCCACCTTCATTGCCGTTGGTTTTGAGTTTATGGCGCTTTTTGCGCTGCTCCTCATTGCGTACGGGTGCCCTGCCGGCAATATTGGAGCATTTCTTCATTACGCGTCTGTGCACTTTATTTCAGGAGTGCTCCTTCTCGTAGGTGCATGCAAATTTGCTCAAGTAGGCCAATTTACTGGGTTGTCTAAGACATTGTACATGGCCGGTCTTCTGATAAACGCTGCATCATTTCCCGCGTCATCCTGGGTTTCGCATACGTATCCTATGTCTTCCAGGTTTGGGATTATGGTGTTATCTGCATTTACGACTAAAGTTGCCGCCTGCATTCTGCTGAGAATGTTTTCTGGTGATCCAATACTGCTATATGCGGGTATGATGACCGCTATATACGGTGCAATTTTTGCCTGGCTGGAACGAAATATAAGGAAAGCCATGTCCTATAACGTTGTCGGGCAGGTGGGGCTGATGCTGATTGCCATAGGGTTTAACGGCGTTTCCTATGGGGTGTTGATCGCGTATATGGCGCTCTCCGTGCTTTACCAGACGCTGTTGTTTATGGTAGCAGATGTGGTTACAGTGGGCAGTGCGGAGCACAAAAAGGGCGGCCTGTATGCCGTTTATTTGTCAATTTTGGCCTGTATCGTTGCTGTATTGAACATGGGAGCCTTTCCTGGGAGTGCCGGGTTTGTAGTGAAATCATTAGTGTTGCATAGCGCGGGAACCGCTGGGCTTATTGACGTGATATCAAAACAGGTCTTTCTGATTTGCAGCCTCCTGTTATTTGCTGGCGTAGGGTTAAGGTTGGTGTGGCTTTCAAGTGCGCAGCTGCGCGCTAGCCATAATGAATCCTCATCGGTCGGCAGGTATCTTCTTGAGGCCCCCATGGCTTTCTTGGTGCTGTTGTTGGTAGTTTTGGGCATGTTTCACAAACAAGTTCTCTCCTTTACGGGGGAGCGGTTTGTATACACGCCGAAAGACGTGGCCGTTCAGATTGCGGCCATTTCCGTTACGGTGTTATGTTTTGTTATATCGTTGCGCAACAAACTGCTAGGCAGATGCGAGTTCAGCATAGATATTGACTGGATTTATAGGCGCTTTCTTCCCAAGGTGATTTCTGGGTTTTGGAATTTTGTGTTATACCTATGTAACGTACTTTCCGAAAAAGTGTGTATCCCAGAATATGATGGTGAGGAGCATGCTTGGGTGTCGGCGTTGCGCAAAAGGATGGAGGCGGCTGACGCTGCTTTGCTTTTGTGTATGCTGGTTATTGGAGTTGTGTTGGTGTTAACTTATGTTTGATTCTTTAGCCAAGGGCATTGCTTCCGCGGTACAAAAACTAGGCGGTAGGCGCGAAATATCTGACAAAGACTTTGATCTTGTCTTAGAAGATGTAACTCAGGCCCTACTGGATGCTGACGTGAACCTCATGGTTGTAGAGCAGTTTATAGGGGATGTAAAAAGCAAGATAGTTGGGGGTGAGGTCGTCAAAGGAGTCCTGCCTGAGCAGATGATTATCAAGCTTATGGAGGAATGCCTCATAGAGGTTTTAGGTAATGAAAAAAGCGAGCTTGACTTAAGCGGGAAAGCGCCAGTTGCCATCATGATGGTTGGGTTGCAGGGTGTTGGTAAGACCACAAACACGGTGAAAGTCGCCTTCAAACTGAAGAAGAGTGAGAAAAAAGTCTTGGTTGCGTCCCTAGACGTATACAGACCGGCGGCCCAGGAGCAGCTTGGAGTTTTAGCGCAAGGGGTAGGTGTAGACAGCCTTCCCATTGTTGAGGGTGAGTTACCGCTGGATATAGCCAAAAGAGCGATGAAAGAGGCAAAACGCGGTGGATATGATGTTGTCATAGTTGATACTGCGGGTAGATTGCACATAGACCAAGAAATGATAGGGGAGCTTCAGCTCATCAAAAAGGAAGTCTCGCCCAACGAGACTATACTGGTTGTGGACTGCATGATGGGGCAGGATGCAGTTGAGGTTGTTCGTGGGTTCCATGATAAACTCAACCTTACCGGCACAATCTTTACCAGGGCTGATGGGGATTCGCGCGGAGGTGCAATACTCTCCATGAAGATGGTGTCCGGGTGCCCAATAAAGTTTATGTCCACGGGGGAGAAGCCTGAAGATTTGGACGACTTTTACCCAGACAGGGTTGCACGCCGGATTTTAAACATGGGTGACGTTGCCTCCCTTGTTGAAAAAGCGGTTGAAGCTGTAGGTAGAGAGACCATACGTGACCTTCAAGACAAGGCCAGCAAGGGGAAATTTGACCTCGATGACTTAGTAGTGCAGCTGAAGGCTCTAAGCAGAATGGGTGGAATTGCCAGCATTATGAAGTTTATTCCCGCATTTGGGAATGATGTAAAACGCAAGGTTGCAGGGATTGTTGACGACAGCAAAGTAGACAAGTATATTGCCATAATAAACTCTATGACTAAGCTAGAGAGGGCTAACCCCAAGGTATTAAACGGTGCGCGCAAAACCAGAATAGCGAAGGGTGCCGGAGTTAAGGTTGACGTAGTTGATGCACTGCTGAAGCAATACAACCAGATGAACTCCATGATAGGCAAGTTCAGCCAGATGAAGGCAAGCAAGCTTAAAGAGGAGGATATCATGTCTTTCCTGCAGCGCAAGGGGATGTAATGGATTCATACGTTGCTGCACCTTTTTGTTGTCTGCTGTATTGGTGAGGCGGTGCGTGGCCAAGATAGAATGTGGTACCTAGGTTTTTATGATGGGGCGCGATTCGGAAAAATGTTCCCTAGTTGCTGTTGTGGGCGCAACCAATGCTGGTAAGTCTACCCTTATCAATGAGTTGGTGGGGTTTAAAGCTTCAATAGTAACTCCAAAAGTCCATACAACGCGGGTGCGAATGAATGCAGTGCGTAACTGATGGGAATGTCCAGCTGGTGTTTACAGATACCCCAGGTGTTTTTGCGCCGAAAACCGTTCTGGAAAAGTTTTTAGGTGAAAAACGCATGGATGTCTATCAGAGGTGCGGACGTTGTGGTTTTGGTGCTTGAGGCCAGAAACTATCTGTGTAGCCAAGTTGCCAGGGTGGTTGCCAAAGTTAAGCACTCGAATATTCCCGCTGTGGCCGTGCTTAATAAGACCGATCTGCTTCAGGAGTGTCGTATTCGCGAGATTTTAGCACACGTACAGTCCATGCACGAATTTACCGGGGTTTTTGCGGTTTCGGCACTTCACGGTCTTGGGTACTGAGGCCCTGTTAACGCACCTGCGCGAGTCTGCGAATTACTGTCCATGGTTGTATCCCGGCACTCAGCGTACTGACGCCACTGTAGAATTTTTCGTGGCCGAGATTACTCGCGAAAAGCTGTTTCTTGCTCTCCGCCAGGAACTGCCATACTCACTGTCTGTGGTTACGGAAAAGTTTGAAGATAGGGGCCGTAGCGTCATAATCAAACAGGTTGTGTATGTAATCAAAGAGAGTCAAAAGACAATCGTTGTGGGGAAAAATGCTGCGCTCATAAAGGGTGTCAGCACGGCGGCGAGAGAGGAAATAGAGCGCATTCTGGGTAAAAAAGCACACCTTTTTTTGTTTGTTAAGGTGCGCAAATTTTGGCAGGATCACCTGGATGAATGCGTAGGATACACACAATGCTAAGCTCGTTATTGGTTTTTGACATTGAAACTGTACCAGACACTGACAGCTGTGATAATCTAGTGGGGAGAGCCGTCGATGGCGGCGTCACTGCCAAGCGCGAGGCTATGGCTGACTACCATCTTGAAGTGACTAATGGGCAAAATCCATTCTTGCGTCAGCCGTTTCACAAGATAGTGACAATAAGCTTTCTCAGAGCGGATATACGGCGCGATCTGGGGTGTGAGCACTTTACACTGCGCGAAATACGTTCTGGGGGAACCGTGGCCTCCACAGAGAAGGAACTGGTGCGTGGGTTTTTGGGCTACCTTGCCGCAATCAAGCCCCGCATTGTAACGTTCAATGGGCGCACTTTTGACCTTCCTGTGATAAAATATCGGGCCATGGTGCATGGAGTTCAAGCTGGGTATTTGTACAATTCTGGCGACAAGTGGAACAACTATTTTCAGCGATATAGCACGGATTGGCACTGCGATTTGCTCGATTATCTTTCAGATTTTGGCACGTCCGCCAGGGTAAAAATGCATGAAGTGTGTTCTGTGCTGAATTTTCCAGGCAAAATAGGTATAGACGGTTCTGACATAGTGCATATGTACGACTGTGGGCAGTTGTCTGAAATTCGTGACTACTGCGAGTCTGACGTAATCAACACCTACCTTGTGTACCTTAGGCTGATGCACCATCAAGGCCGGGTGACATCAGACAGTTATAACGAATGCATCAGAGATTTGCTGGCATATCTGCAAAGTAGTGGTAATAGGCACATGCTTGAATTTGTTGCGGAGTGGGAAAAGGTTTGCGATGGCCAGTTTTTTATGTTGGGGGAAGAGGTTTCTTGAACGGAGCGCGCGGCCTCCATTGGGTTATTGCACACATGTTTAATAAGTTTTATCGTAGTTGGGTTACCATCGTGTACACGCACCTGCCAGCGCCTGTGAGTAGACGTGATGTCTAGCGTGCCTGTGCAGAGCTGTAAGCTGTAATATGAAGTCAGTAGGCTTTTATACGTCTCCCTAGTGGACATCAACTCAGTTTTGAGTCAGAATCATGCTTTGTGGCCGGGGCCGCGGCGCCCTTTCCAGGTGCTGCTTGTTGAGTGGCTGCATGCATGACTCCGGATGTGGCGGGTACGTGCGCCGTTTTCATACAACATCTGTGCCATTCCTGGGGCTTAGTCGCAGGTTTTTTCTACTGTGTGCCGCTGTCGAGACCGATATGTCTACTTGTAGTTTGCAATGATAAGGGATATTTGTGCCATGAGATTCGCGAAGTATATAGCTTTTTGGGTTGGGCTTATATCGGTAATTGCCTTCCTGTACGATGGAGTGCATAAACCACCATTTGGCAGTTTTGGCAACACTGCAGCCGCGATAAGCGACGTACCCATTATAAAAGATGGAGGGGTTGCATTTCGCAAATCCAAGGACGGCCACTTTTATATACTTGCGGCTATCAATGGGGAGAATATAACATTCCTAGTGGATACAGGCGCGACGGATGTTGTGCTGTCTGAAAGGGACGCGCAGAAGATAGGCGCGCATATGAGGCCGGTGCAGCAATCTAAAACCTATCATACAGCAAATGGGGCCATAAAGGCCACCTATTTTCAGATACCAGAAATCAGAATAGGGACGTTGGTTGCGAGAAATGTGGGTGCTAGCATTAGCACGTCTGAGCTGCGAACGTCTCTGTTGGGAATGAGTTTTCTGAAGCATTTTCACTTTACGATGCGGAACGACGAACTACTGCTTTCTCCAAGCTGAAATCTAAACGCGCCGAAGCAAACTTTGCACGCATGCCACGTGGGGTAGGGGCTGCTTGCACATGATTACGCTAGTGAAGACGCCGCGGTTTTGCTATAAACTTAGGGTGCTCTTTGCAGGTACGGTGTGGACGCAAAACTCCGGAAGTTATTGCCTCTCATGGATGAACAGGGCCTTGATGCGCTTCTGTTACACCATGTTGATGAATATCAGTCTGGCTGGGTGCATGAGAGTAGGCAAAGAGTAAAATGGCTGTGTGGCTTCAGTGGGTCAAACGCTTTCCTGATAATTTGCAAAAAAGGCAAAAGTCAGTTTTTTACCGACAGTAGATATATAGTGCAATCCGCGTTGGAGGTGGATAAAGATAGTTATGATGTTCATGACTTCCGTGATTGCACCCCTTGTGCATGGCTTGAAGCACACATAGACAAATATCCCGTTGTGGGCTATGAAGGGGAGCTGTTCACGCTCAGCCAGGTGGGAATGTATGCAAAATTGCTGCCCAAGATGGTGCCGCATATTATGTTAGACAAGATTTGGCAGCGGCCCATGCAGATTCACCAGCGCATACAGGAGCATCCAATAAAGTTTGCCGGGCTTTCAAGCCGTGAGAAGCGCGCGGCCGTCGCCCATACCCTGCCCGCCAGTAGTGTCATGTTGATGACCGATGTAGACGCGATATCGTGGCTCTTAAATATACGCAACATGGCATTTACGCATACTCCATCTGTTTTGTCGCGTGCAATACTCCATCGCAACGGGAGCGTTGAGCTTTTTGTGGATGCAGCGGCTGATCAAGTGCACATAAGTGATAAAGACGTGCGCGTTTTTTCGATGGATAAGTTGCACGGTGCTCTAATGAGCGCTCACAGCATTGTGGTGGATGCATCCACGATTCCAATGTCAATATTTGACGCAGTGCGAAGTAAAGTGGTGGCGATCAGGGATGATGATCCCTGCACCTTCCCCAGGGCAACAAAAAACGAAACCGAAATACAGGGGATGATCCAGGCTCACATCAGAGACGGGGTAGCCATGACCAATTTTTTGTATTGGTTGCACACAGAACTTGCAAATTGCAGGGAGGTGACGGAGCTAGGAGCCGCGTTGAAAGTCCGTGAGTTCAGAGAAGCCCAAGAGCTATTTGCCGGAGAAAGCTTCGATGCAATTTCTGGTTTCGGAGGGAATGGCGCAATCGTCCACTATAGGGTAAACGAAAAAACAAGCCAGGTACTGCGCGAAGGGGGGCTGTATCTGCTTGATTCCGGTGGGCAATATTTGGATGGCACGACAGATATTACCAGAACTGTGGCGGTCGGCACTCCAAGCAGAGAACATATTGAGCGTTTTACTGACGTGCTAAAAGGGCATATTGCCCTGGCAAGAGCGGTTTTTCCCACTGGCGCCTCGGGGGGAGACCTGGATGTTCTAGCTCGCCAGTATTTGTGGAGCAAAAAGCTCGACTATGGGCACGGTACTGGGCACGGCGTCGGTAGCTTTCTATCTGTGCACGAGGGCCCACAAGCAATCTCGCGCGGCAACCGAGTGGCGCTACTTCCCGGTATGGTACTCTCTAACGAGCCGGGCTACTATAAGGTTGGCGAATATGGCATTAGAATCGAAAACCTGATGTATGTTGAAGCGTGTGGCGAGGGATTTTGCAGATTTCAACAACTTACCCGCGTTCCACTAGACAAAAACCTGATAGATACCAAAATGCTCAGTTCCGAAGAGATAAAGTATGTGAATGATTATCACAGCTTCGTATACAACGAAGTGGCGCCCCACGTTGCCGCAGCGGTCAAATCTTGGCTACAAACAGCCTGCTCACCACTGTGACGTATGCTAGCGTGCTTTTTGCGGGGTGGAATGTACATCAGGGTTGTCCCGTGCACAATTTTTGTGTATGTTCGCTGTTGTTTTCCGCTTGGTTTCGGTGCGGAGTGTTGCGTGCAGTTTAAGTAGAAGGGGGGGGGGGGAAAGCGTTGGTCGCCAAGGTTCTGTTTGTCTCTGTCATGGAAGATTGCCTATGGGCATGCTGGTGTTGACCCGTGCCAGTGCAGACTCAGCAAAGTCCAAAGGGGCTCTGGAGGAATTGGGGTTTGACGTTTTTGTTGAGCCCATGTTTGAAGTTGTGCATCTGCGTACTGAGGCCCTAAAGTTGCAGTCATATGACGTCACTGTTGTTACGAGCAGGAATGGTGTTGACGTTATCGCCAAGCTTACCGACGAACGTGATACCTGCATATTAACTGTGGGTGACAGCACCATGGGGCGTGCGACTGCCCTTGGGTTTACTAATGTGGTATCTGCGGGTGGCACCGTGCGCGATGTAATATCTTGCCTGGATGCATACCAACGCGGAACCAAGGTGCTATATGCGAGAGGGGAGGAAGTTTCATACGATTTACGCGGTGCTGCAGAGGAAATGGGTTTTGAGGTAGAAGAGGCTGTGCTCTACAAGGTTGTAGATAGAGCGAATCTGAGCCCCCAGTGCTGTGATCTGCTCATGAATGGTGAGATATCAGGTGTGGTTTTTTACTCAACTAGGACGGCCAAGATTTTTACCGAGTTATCCAGACAATACAGCAGGCTTCTGCGTAATGTTTGTGCGTATTCTATGAGCAGTGGCGTTTTTCGTGTATTAAAAGCGGGTGCGTGGAGGCAGATACTTGTTTCTCAACGCCCAACTGAAGAGTCACTGTTTAAGTTATTGTTAGGTATTGAAGGATCATAAATAGTGTGTTATTAAGCGCGAAATCCAAAAACAGTTTGGAGTGATCATAAGTTTTTGTTTGCAGTTTCTCAGTGGTGTAGCGCCGAGTTCAGTGAATCTTATGTGTGTAGTGTATGTATGATATGAAAAAATTCTCTCTGGGTAGATGCGCCTACATGGCGTTTTGTTGTTTCCTAATAGGTTGTATATACACTTTCGAGTATGCGCATGCACGTAAGGTAGGCGCGATAGGTGTATTGTCCACCAAAAATGTGACATATCCTAATGAGTACAGTACCGCCGTTGGGATTACCGAGTTGCTCGCTAATCTGGGTGCGAAAAATGTCACAATTGTGGATTATAACGAAATAGTGGAAAGTGCCGGTGGCGCCAATGCCGACATGGCGGCAATAAAAGACAGCTTCAGCGGGTTTTTGCGGGAACACGGCATAGATAAGATTTTAATTCCTGGGAACCACTACAACATAGTTTCTCCTCCGCTGCCTCCAACTCCTAACCGTCAACTGGTTACAGATGCCATGGTTAGCCTTGTAGATGATGGGGCTAACTTACGGTTTTTGGGCATCTGTGGGGGGTTGCAGAATGTGCTACACTCGCAGCGCGTAAAGCTAAACAGGGTGCGGGATATTCTGGGCTCCGATGAAATGGCCCATTCTCACAATATTGCTGATCCAAACCCTAGGCTTCCTGGGGTTCCTCTAATGCGGGTGAAAGCCTTGCCGGGCACCAAGCTTGAGAGCATTGTTAGGAAGGTAAATGCAGGGGGAGATTTGGTATTTTACCTGCCCGATGCGCACAAGGAGGCCATAGACAACACGCCGGAAAACATTGAAAAACTGAAAGCACTTGGCTACAAGATTGCTGCGGTGTCTGAAGACGGCATCATAGAGGCGCTTGAGGACGGAAGGGGCAACATGCTGATACAAATGCACCCGGAATACATGCTGATGAATGCTGACAAAAAAACGGGCAAACACCGCGCAGTTGACCGTGCCATTGAGGTGGCGCTTGCCATCATCACAGATTTTCTCGGGGACGGTTCCGCCGGGTAGCGCATGATACGTGGTTTTGCTCCGCGCGCGGGTTGGTGGGGTGGTTCTGCATCATGCTGATGGGGGCTATCGTGCCGGCAGCTTGGCCGCATATAACCCGAAAAGAGCCATGTACCTACAGGGTGTCGCGCTCTTTCAAGAGCGGCCGTGCGCATTTATCACGGTCATTGGAAAATTGTGGCATAATGTGCGGCTTAGTGTGCTAGGTAATGCGAAGCTGTGACGGGGCGAATTATAGCGGAGGTTGCGCTACCTGTACCTGTGGATCAATGTTTCTACTACTCCGTACGAGAAGGTATGGAACTTTCTGTGGGCGACTACGTGCGGGTTCCATTTGGAAACAGAGTAGCAATAGGCATCGTCACCACCATGAGGAGTGGGCCTGCCCCTGATATGGAGCTGAAAGACATTGGTGACAAAATTCCCTCTCCCGCCGGTACAGCGGCCGCTCATGGAGTTTTTGAAGTGGGTCAGTAGTTACAACATCATGCCAATAGGTATGGTGCTGAAAATGGCGCTCGGCAGCGTTATTGTTGCAAAATCTCGCATGTTCGGTACGCAGGAGTACAAATGTTGTGTGCCAACTGATAATAGCCCCACGCTGAGCACATCTGCTGCGCTGTCAGGGGAGCAGCTGAAGGCCCGTGACCAAATAGTGGGGAGGCTCTCTGGGTTTTCAGTAACTGTACTGGACGGAAAAACTGGTTCCGGTAAAACCGAGGTTTATTGTGCGGCAATAGCCAAGTTGCTGCACGACTGCTTGGATGCTCAGGTTCTGATCTTGCTGCCGGAAATAGTTTTGGCCACGCAGCTCATGAAGCGGGTGCACAGCTATTTTGCAGGGTGCAACCCAGTAGAGTGGCACTCCGGCCTTACGGCGAAACAGCGTAGGGAAAATTGGCTGGCGATCACTTACGGAGCCTCATCAATAGTGGTGGGAGCCAGGTCTGCCCTGTTTTTGCCGTTCAAAAATTTGAAAATGATAGTCGTTGATGAAGAGCACGAATCCTCCTTCAAGCAAGACTCTGGGATTATTTACAATGCGCGTGACATGTCTATCGTGCTCGCGAAACAATTGGGTGTGCCTGTGGTTCTGTGTTCCGCAACTCCGGCCCTGGAGACAATGCATAACGTCAACCAGGGCAAGTACCATCACGTCGTATTGAAGCAAAGATTCGGCGAGGCAGTAATGCCCGACATCACAGTGGTCGATATGCGCAAAGATCAGCTGCTCAGAGAATGGCTCTCATCGGCGCTGCACGACAAAATAACTTCCACCCTCGCCAAGGGTAACCAGGCGATGTTGTTTTTAAATCGTCGCGGATATGCGAGGTTGGTCTTGTGCAAAAAGTGCGGGTACAAAATAAGCTGCCCAAATTGCTGCACATGGCTCACCGAACACAAAAGGTTAGATGGCCTGCTGTGCCACTATTGCGCATACAGCTGCGCAGTGCCCCAACAATGTCCAGACTGCACCAAGCACAATACCATGATGCCGTATGGGGTGGGGGTTGAGAGGGTTGCTGAAGGCATAAAGGAGCTCATTCCGGAGGCAAACGTTGCAATCATTAGCAGTGACGTAAATACCAAGCGAATTACCCGCACAATAGAGCAAATTATGGAAGGTGAAGTGAACATTATTGTGGGCACCCAGATCATAGCCAAGGGACATAACTTTCCTAAGCTGACTCTTGTTGGGGTTATAGACGCGGATTTAGGCATGGGAAACAGCGATTTAAGGGCAACTGAGAAAACTTACCAACTGTTGCACCAGGTCTCTGGTCGCTCAGGCAGATTTGAAGAAAAAGGGGAGGTGGTGCTGCAAACACACGGCCCGGAGAGCCCTGTTATTCAGTCTTTGCTGTCTTGTGAGCGCGAGGATTTTTACAATGCGGAGCTGCACTCGCGCAAGATTACTGATATGCCTCCATACACGAGGCTTGTTGCCATAATAGTATCAGGCAAAGAGGAGTTTAGGGTTGTAGATACGTCTAAAGATATCGTGGCATACCTTTCAAGGCATATAACGGTTTGGGGGCCAGCACCCGCCCCTATGAGCTTAGTAAATGGTGTGTACCGGTACAGGATGTTGATGAAAATTAGCAATATCATGGCTGTGAGGAAGATCCTGACGGAGTGTCGGGATCGGTACACAAAACTTGGGAGAGTAAGAGTGGTGATAGACGTCGACCCAGTTAACTTCGCGTGAGCACCATCTAGAAGGTATGGCGCGGTTACCAGTATTAGTTTTTGGGTATTGTACACGCAACATACGCGGACTGACGCATATTTGGTGCCGCACAACCGCGCACTAACCGTGTACCAGTGGTCCTCCAGTAGCAGGGCTTTTTGCAGCAAATATTTGACGTAAAATTGCTTACCTGCTCCGCATGTTGCTTCAATGCATGCTGTGGTTGACTATTGCTCGCATCATGGTACAATTGCGCAGGTTTGTTGTGTTTTTCGGGGGTTCCTGTGAGTAGGGTTTGTGACGTTACTGGGCTTGCCAAGTCCTTCGGTAACAAGGTGTCGCACTCCAACCGCAAGACGAAGCGGTCTTATCTGGTGAATTTGCACAACGTGACTTTAGTGAGTGAGGTGCTTGGGAGGAAGTTTAAGATGAAAGTCGCTGCCCGTACCTTGCGGACTATAAACTACAAGGGCGGCTTTGACCTTTATCTGTTGAATACCGCTTCCAGGAAGCTCAGCGATGAGGCGCAGAAGATAAAGCGCAAGATAAGGGCCGCTATCGCGTCTGGTAAGTCTCTGCAGTGCGGCGTACTTTAATTACCTCCGGGGTTTTTTGCTTGAGGGTTGCCGGCTCGCTCCAGCGCGGATATGAGTTGCCGTATATCGTCAGCCGGTTTTGATGCAAACTCGATGTACTTTCCAGTGGATGGGTGACGGAAGCCGAGTAGGGATGCGTGCAGGGCCGCTATCGCGTCTGGTAAATCCCTGCAGTGCGGCGTGCTTTAATTACCTCGGGGTTTTTGCTTGTGGGTTGCTGGCGGCTTGCTCCAGCGCAGATATGAGTTGCTGCATATCGTCAGCCGGTTTTGATGTAAACTCGATGTACTTTCCGGTGGATGGATGACGAAAGCCGAGTAGGGATGCGTGCAGGGCTTGTCTACGGAAGTTTTTAACATCCGGCGGCACCCCGCTCCTCATGCATTTCTTGCAGTTCTTGCCATACTTCTGATCCCCCACTATGGAGTGCCCTATATGGCTCATGTGTACTCTTATTTGGTGCGTCCTTCCGGTGTGGAGCGTGCATCTAATTAAGCTTGCGACTTCCCCCAATTCCTGTTCAACCTCATATTCTGTTTTCGCCGGCTTTCCGCCGGAATTTGCGGCTTCCATCATGGTTATGTCAGACCTTTTTACGCGGATGTTCGTGTGTATCACGCCCTGCTCGGGGCAAGGTATACCCCAGGCCACCGCTAGGTATTCTTTCTTGAATCCTTGGTTGGCAAGTTCTTCAGAAAGCCTATAATAGGCGTTTTCGGTCTTCGCGGCTACCATTAGCCCGCTGGTGTCCTTGTCCAGTCTATGTACGATGCCCGGCCTTGAGCTACTGCCGACAGACTGCAAACCGGTCCCGAATCGGGCGAGCAGCGCATTTGTTATTGTGTGATGCTCAATTCCATTTCCTGGGTGGACGGCTATGTATGGGTCTTTATCTATTACTATAACATCATGGTCTTCGTACACTACTTTGAGGTCAATATCGTAGTTGGGTGATAGAGTGCTGGGTTTCTGTGCGGCCGTCACTATTGTGTACACGTCACCTGTTTTTGTCAGGTAGCTGTTGTCGTTGATTACTTTTCCAGAGATTGTAACTTGCCCGCCCGCGATCAGACCCTGCGCCCTGTTGCGTGATATTTCCAACGCGCACGAGATTAATTTATCAATTCTTTGCTGGTCGCCCTCTTTGGTGACGCACACTTCGTGTACGCGTTTCATTCTGATTACTGGTTTTCCACCATAGTATCTCCGTATATCACCAAATGCAATTGCGATTCATCTCAGGCGCTTTGTGGAGGCGGATATTCTGGTGGGTGAAGCAAAAACCTGCGGGGCCGCGCCCAGTTTGGGTGTGTGTATTTCGCCCACAGATAACCGGGTCCGGATAACCCGGCTCATTTACAATTAACGTGGGCGTCAGTAAAAGTACTTCCCGGTGGAGATTAACCTCAGGTGTTGTGCAAGTGTGCTAAAATGCGGGTGTGTTGCAAAAAATATTGTTTTGCGGTAAGGTGGCTCGAATGTAGAATCGGTGCCGCGTTGGGCTGTTTGGCGGGAGTTTGCGGCCCTCTAAGTTTACAAGTTTTCTGTGGGCTGCATGATACGAAAGATTCTAATTGCAAATAGGGGAGAGATAGCGTGCAGAATAGCGCGGACTGCGCGCAAAATGGGCATAAAGTGTGTATGCGTATACTCTGACGCAGACCGTGGTGCGCTGCACACTCTATGTGCCGATGAAGCCGTGTACATAGGCCCAGGTCCGGCCAGCCAGAGCTACCTGGATATATGTAAAATCTGCGCCGTGGCTAAGGATACCGGGGTGGATGCGGTGCACCCGGGTTATGGGTTTCTTGCTGAGAATGCAGAGTTTCCAGACAGGCTGTCTGAGTGCGGTATAGGGTTTATAGGCCCGGCTCCGTCTTCCATGCGCATGATGTCCGATAAAGTAGTATCGAAAAGAGTTGCGCAAGATGCCGGTGTTGCTGTAGTTCCCGGATACATGGGCGTTGTAGAATCTCCAGCTGATGCAAAAAAAATTGCGGAGTCTATAGGGTTTCCGGTCATGATTAAAGCGGCTGCAGGCGGTGGCGGTAAAGGCATGCGAGTTGTGAAATCGGCCAAGGAAATGGAACAGGCGTTTGTGTCCGCCACCAACGAAGCATCCAAGAGTTTTAGTGATGGTAGAATTTTCATCGAAAAGTATGTGGAATTTCCCAGGCACATAGAAGTGCAGATAGTGGCTGATAAGCACGGCAATGTGGTATGTCTGGGGGAGAGGGAGTGCTCCATACAGCGTAACAACCAAAAGGTGATAGAAGAAACTCCCAGTCCGTTCCTCGACAAAAAAACGCGACAAAATATGTATGACCAGTGTGTAAGCCTAGCAAAGCGGGTGAACTATTTCTCGGTGGGTACGGTAGAATTTGTTATTGACGCCGAGAAACGGTTTTACTTTCTGGAAATGAATACCAGATTGCAAGTGGAGCACCCGGTTACGGAACTTGTAACTCGCATAGACCTCGTTGAAGAGATGATCAAAATCGCCGATGGCGGGGAGCTTAGCTTCTCTCAAAACGATGTGCGGTTTTCTGGGTCAGCAATAGAGGCCAGAATATATGCTGAAGACCCAAAAAAGGGGTTTTTGCCTTCCAGCGGGCGTATAACATACTATTCCGAACCCCCCGTTAGCGAAAACCTTCGGATAGACAGCGGGGTTGCAGAGGGCGCGAATGTTAGCATGTTCTACGATCCCATGATTGCCAAGGTTGTATCTCATGGGGGGACCAGACAAAAGGCAATTAAGGTTATGCGGGAGGCTCTCAACAGGTTCTACATCGAAGGTGTGGCGAATAATGTTGACTTCCTGCTTTCGGTATTTGGCCATTCTAATTTTATTTCTGGGAACATAAACACTGGGTTTGTTTCACAGTTTTATAGGTCTGGATTCAAGGGTGATCCACTAACTCCCGAGTGCGCGGAAATTTTGGCGTTTGCTGCGCTGTACATATACTTGGAAGATGAATCCAGAAATTACGGAAAGGCGCTAGAGAGCGAAGAGTTGTCTGTGCACGTGGGTGATTCTAAATACAGGTTTCATGTGCGGTGCTCGGAAGGGAAAATTTTTGTCGTACTGGACGATAAAAAAGGAAGCGTCGTACTATCTGGTACGTGGCATGGGAATTACAAAATGCTAGAAATATTTGTGGGTGATGCCTCTTACTGGGTTAAAGTCCGCGCGAGCTCAAGCCGATATGCGCTAAAATACATGGCAGTCGAGGCTTTGTGTTCTGTGCACAGAGCAAGTGCGGACAATCTGCTACAGTTCATGCCAGAGGTTACGAATGATGGGGCGTCCTCCGATGTTGTAGTTTCCCCAATAGCGGGGATGGTTGTGAACGTTTATGTGAAGCCCGGAGATGAAGTAAGTGTGGGGCAGCCGTTGCTTGTGATTGAGGCTATGAAGATGGAAAATCTGATCTGTTCGGAGGTTCAGGCAAGGGTCGCGGAGGGTCTTGTGTACTAGTGGTGGAAGTGTTGTGGCAGGAGATGTTATTATCAGGTTTGTAGGCAGCAAATAGCTTTCTGATGGTCAGGCATTGCGGGTGGGTGTGGACCTGTTGTAGTGTGTTACTCGGCAACCTTGCTTGCTTTGCTCATCGTTGGGGATAGTTGTCAGTGCTGATAGGAAAGCCGAGGAGAAGAAGTACCATAGGGTTTCTATCACAGGCTGTGGCGAGAGTTGCTACCGGCCCTCCGGTGCGTGACGGTGCTTTTCACTTTAAGGTTGACTGCAAATCTGACAGCAGGCTTTGTGCTCTTCTTGCCACGTTGCCGGGGGAAGTTTACACGAAAACGCCGGAGGAGTGTCCGTAAGGTTCAAGCGTTCAGACGTTATAAAGTTCAGGCAAGCTATACACAATCCAGTTAGGGCGGCAGCAGGTGGTGACGAGTATCACACCAGACTGGTAACGTACTTACTGCTGGAAGCGACTGACATCTTCCAAGAATATGGGGCAAACCTATATTCACATATACATGACCGATATATACATGATATGCGCGCTGGTGGAGGCAAGTTCCAACAGTGCATCAACTACATCAGGGGTACATACCCAGGTAGGCTGCCCGACGTGCTGTCCATGGGCTTGCGCAGCCAGCTTTGCTTTCCGAACCCCGCGCTACTCCAGGAACATTTTTCCTTTTCTGACGAGGAGTGGTGTTATGTCTTGAGGCTCAAAAAAGGCGCCCAGGAAGGGATGGACAGCCTGTTGTTTGAAGCTGCACTTATGAGATTACGACGGCTCGATTGCGGTGAGGCGACACCAAACAACGACTCCGCTGAGGAATGTCTGAGGAGGTTTTTGGCGTCAGCAACTTGTGTAATCAGAGCCCCGGTTGGGGATGACAGAGCCATAAAGATTGCCTGCGAAGATTTTTTCATCATCGTGCAAGAAATCATTGGTGATAGCCTGGTCAAATCTCACGTTGAGCATCAGCTTTTTCTGCGCCAGGAAAGGTGCATCGCCCGCGGGCTGCAGGAAAATTTCGATTGCGCCTGGTCACGCCGTGCGTCCGCTCAAAATGCAAGCGGACACGCTACTGTAGAGATCCGAAAGGCGATTCTGAGTTTGAAGCAGGTGCAATTTTTACTGGAAAACCCCTCCTTTTTTCAGAGGCTGAACTCACTGGGGGTATTGCAAGCCCAGCAATATTTTAGGGGCATGAATGCGATTGTTGGAGCGATGATAACCTGTCTGCAGGCAAATGAAGGATCCTGGACTGAAGAGGCTTTGCTGTTTTTCTTAAAGGAGACCTGCGGGAACATTACTGGTGATATTGGCCGGCTTCTAGCCATCCACGACTTTTTCTCCGTGGGGCATACCATTTATAGGGATGCGATTGTGAGGTTTACGCGCAAAGAAGTCTCGGAGATATCAGAGCATATAAATCGCTGGGTGTCGATGTTTCGCGAGACGAGCTGCGCGCTCATTAGCGGAGGGCATGCTTCGTCGGAGCACATGCTTCAAAACTACAGGCCCGTTGCTGGCAGCTCACCTGGGTTAGAGCCGTTGCTTGACCCCGATGTTGTATCGCGGCTTTTTTCGCGCTCGGATAGTGGCTCATGGGAAGTAAACATTCGCCTCAGAAACGAATTACTTTTCCGGCATTTAAAGTCTCACAGGTTGTGTGACTTTTTGTGCGAGTTTGAGTATGCCGACGTTCATGGGGAATGCGGCAAGCTTCTTGAAACAATTTTTAGCGATGGATGCACCAACGACGCGGCACTGGCGCTTTTGCGCGAGATTGCCAAAGATTGTGGGCGTGGGCAGATTAAAGGCGTCAATTACAGCAGGGGTCTGAGTTTTGCGCAGTATGCCTATAAGGTATCATGCTGGTTGCCATTTCACTCGTTTTGGCTGCCATGGGTAAACCCAGCAAATTACAGAACCTCCTCAGGTTATGTAGGTAAAGGCATTAAAAGCAAGTTTTATGCCAAAAATATGATGGTGCCATTCACGGAATTTTCCCGGACCATATGCCGTGGATTGCACATTGAAGATTTTGAATACAGGTTTGTGGAAAGTGACTACGAAGCAGAAATGTTGGGGAGGTCATTCAGGATTGAGCACAACATTCCTGGCTTTTTGGAGCGGGCCACATTCCCCATAAGGAAGTGCAGATGGGTGTGGTATCTAGTGCTGGGCCTTTTGATGATTCTGTGCTCAATAGTCGCGGTGGTCGGGCAAATACTTGACCATTTTGGAATCATCCCCGGGGTGTTGGTCAGGGGGGCTCTAGACGTGTTCAGATCAGTATTTGATATTACCGTGGCCATAGTAGGGATAGACACCGTAGTGGAGCGGTTCGTGTTGCTTGTTGTCAACATTGCGGGGCTGATCATCAGAGTATTAGATTTCATCCTACTGTGTGGGCTGCTCTCCACTGTGACCAGGTTCATTTTTGGAAAACTTCATGATGCGTGTAATTTCTTGCTTGCGGCCATTATTAGCGCTTGCGAGCATGTAAATCTGTACGGGCTGAAGGATGCCTTCTGGCTGTTGATAGAAAAATTATTGCACGGGAACGCGGAGCATACAAACGCTTTTGGTATACCTAATAACAACGCGCCAGAACAGGTGCGTGGGTGCGATGGCACGGAAGTGAGGCAGGTCATTGGTCTGCAAATGCTGTCGGAGACTGTATTGACCGAGTGCCAGGATCTGCCAGACGCATTTAGGTTGCTATCAGCCACTGTTGGGGAGGAGCTGTACGGATGCAAACCTGACGTGAGACTTATGCTCCGTAGGTTTCGCGAGGCCCTAGATTTGCCCCAGAGTACGGTTTTTGATAGGAGCTATCTGCAACTGCGAAAAGAATTTTTCTTTTTGCTCAACAATTACCAAGAGGAGCTAAGCATTGTTGCTAGGGAAGGTTCAAGTGTTGCAAACATACTCAATTCTTATGCCGCGAGGAGGGAGGTGTATGACAAAATTACCGCAGCGAATTTACAGACATTGCGGCTGATACATCGCAACCGCGACGCCCCTGCTGTTGTGCAAGCAATCAGAAGCCATAGGGATGCATTGGACGTTATCAATATGGCACGTGACCGTGGAGAGTCAATTACTCTGCGGGAGCTCAACGAAAAAATAGCGGCTTTACGCTGGGCGCTTTCCGCCATGGATGCGTACGATCTTACCGGTATCGTGAAGCGACACGAAACTATAATTTCGGACACAAAAATCGAGAAGAGTTGCATAATTGCCCTTATGGATTGTGTGATTACTTTGCAAGATTGGAAAAAAGCACTCTTGGAGTGCGGAAATGTCAGCCGAGATTTGGTTCTGTGTGATCTTCAAAGCAATTTTTCTTCGTACATTAGGGATGTCTGCTGCATACTTAGTGTGGCAGACCGTAGCGTGGCTGGACGGCGCAATACTGTGAGCTACCGCAGGTTCCGCAACATAATATGTACAGATTTTCTTTTGTTGGAAGCTCCCTCATTTGCGGCAGAGAATATGTCAAGTTTCGTGGGGTTGAGCCTGGGTGTCAGGTCTTACTTCTCTGAGCTTGGGCGCGGACTTGCTGACTTTGCGGCGCATTGTCGCGAGTTAAAATACATGTTAGCATCGCTCATGGTTTACCAAATAGCGCCGCTATTGGGCATCGGAGGTTTGCAGTCATTGTTTGACCACTACTCGAGATTTGCTGAAAGTGCCATGCGGCCGTTGGGCATCAAATCCGCGTATGACTTCTTTACCGGAACGCACTACACCGAGCAGTTTTTGTCCTTCTTTTGGAGTAGCGTTTTTTTCTGGGATGTCATAGTGGCCTCAGAGACATTCTTCCAAGCGGTGCTTCTATCCGAAGCCTCGGAAGCATCGGAGATTTTCCGCACGATGGATCACCATATTTACCTAGAATCATTTTTTCACAGAAGTTATGCGCTCGATGAAGTAAAGTCCGCGCTGAATGGCCTTGGGGATTTGGTTTATACCATTTTGCAAGTACACCAGATCAGGGCGATGCTCAGAAGTGCAAGGGCTGCCAATAGGATGCATGGTAGCCTGGAAAACTTTATGCAGCACGAAGAGATGTCAGGTGCTGTGTGCCGCTATAGCGAACACGCGCAGCGGTATTTAGGTCATGAAAAAAACGTCGGCACACGTGACTCTAGTGTGATCAGTGCCTCACTACAGTGCACTGAAGTTGTTAGTGTGCCACGTGCTGCGCCGCGCTGTTTATAGTATGACGCCCATTACGGCGTAAACCCGGCGGCAATGGGTGCGTATACTGAATGTAAATTGCAGTATAGCGTCGGATTAGGTAGACTAAGCGCGTGCGACTGCGACAATGTACGCTTTTTTACAATATTGCTGTGCTGTTATGTGGCAATTATGGCACACGCGTCTTCGTGTGCGTGCCCACAGTTGAGGGAACGGAGAGCGGATACAGTGATTTTTTACTGCATGGGGTTACAATCCCGCCTTCGCAAGTCAATATCAATTACCTGAGAGGTTTTATGCTTGATGACACGTACGTCACTGACAAGCTCAATGAGGGGGATGATGGCAGTCTCAGGGCGTGGGGAAAAATTAGGTTGGAAGACCTAAGTGCGGAGGAGTATGTACAAGAACTTGCGAAACAATTCAAAGAGTTTGCACAAAATGCGCAGCGGCCCAAGAAGCGGAGACATCACAGGACCATGAGGCCGAAGTAGCGGAGAGTAGCCCACAACTTGCCAAGATCGCCCTTCCCGGTGACGAAGGTTTGAAGTTAATCGGTCGTTCCTAAAGGTGTTGCTGGCGTTGTGGAGGACTTTTACAGAAGGTTTCTTTCTCCAGATACAACAGAGCATGGACAACGGCCTTATACTTTGCGGGGAGAAGCGCAGAAGGAGAGTGCTCACAGAGGCACTAATGGCCTTTCTGAGGAGGCTTGTGGATAGGAGGGTATCAAGCTTCAGGTACCTGCTTGAACAGCAAATAATGGAGCTCAGAGATGCCCTAGAGAAAGAACTAGATCCCAAAATGCGGCAGCTGCTGCAAGAGAGGCTCATGCTTTTGACCCAGCTTAAGATGCAATTGCAGACCATGGAGAGGCGACAGGGTGCGGACCACCACATGTTTTTCATGATGCTGGTTGCGCACACTCTCGCTGGGGGCGTCGTTAGATCTTCAGAGATATGCGCCTTCGATCAGCGCTTCAGAGAATTATGCCACCATGCACAGAAGGTTAGAGCGCCTTTTCGATGTTGATAGCATCGTGCACGATGGAATCAAAAGGGAAATTGGTCACATCGCCGCAGAGTTGACCATGCAGCATGGTGTGCATCATGCGTTTGCTGCGGATCGGCACGCTACTGACGGCCTTCTCGCGGGGTTAATGGGGACGGCGGGGGCTCGGGAGCTGATGTCTCTACTATGGGCAGGCTTTTCATCCCACGCTAACCACGGTCTTAGCGCTTCACGGGCACATGCATGGACATATGCATGGAGTACACGGGGTACCCGAAGGAGGAATAATCGCCAGGCTCGCCACGTTTATTGGCTTGATGATTCAAAATGTTGCCATGAGGCTCGTGATGACTGCGCGTGATGCCTTGGCGGGGACCGTTGATGCCTCAATGGCCAGGGCCAACGCGTGGAATGCCGATGTTAACCGCAACGCAGTTAACGCAGCTATATTCAAGGCGGCCAGTGCCGTGGATAACTTCGTGCGCGATAGAGGGGGGTACGAATGGCAACGTGGCGTGGCTACAGAGCATGCCGCCTACTGCACCGGCTTAGATATGCGTGGTGCCCAAGAAGGGATGCGGGGAGGGCATCCTTACGCCGAGTATAACGTTAGATGCGCGTTTGAATTCGCCCAGGAGGCGACGGGACAGTCGCTCCTAAGGGGCAGTATACTACTGGAGGATGTCACAGTGCAAAGGGTAATTGAGACCGGCCCGCAAATCCAGAGATGACGTAATCATGCGCGGGTTACCAAACCAGTGCCTGGTTTATTGTATATCTCCACGACACACAGTCATTTAGTTGAGTGCGGTATTATGACACCCCAAAAAGCCCCGGCAAGGAGGGATTCTCGCCCCGCCCCTTACCTTAGAGCTGGCTAACGCCCGGCACCTTGTGCTTGCAGGCAACAACCAGTAATTCCCACGCTGTTGGGCGCTGTTAAAGATGAAGTACTGTTTTATGGTGAAATATTGACGCAATATTTCTTCAACGGCCTACACCGAACTCCTTCACGAGCTTTTTCTAGAGTGTGCATCTCTGCGAATGCGCCCCAATGACGTCCAGAGTAGCTTGAGCTTAGGTCTCAGCATCGATGGTAGAAGTTTTGGTTTGGCTGACAAGTAGCAACCTTGCCAGGAATAGCTGCAGCCATGGCCCGCATTTACGGCCGCTGCGCGGAGATCTCCCGCAGCTTTTGGTTGCCACACCCATAGCACACACCATTGGTTAAAAATCGCCCGTAGCCTGCCACGCGGGGGGATGGCGTCAAGAAAAGTCGCTTTAAATGCGGTTGCACCTGAAGGCCCACTAATTAGGTGGGGTAACTTCCACCACACATATTGGTGTTGTAAACGTGATGGTCAGATATGCAATTATGTAAATGCACATTTCGCTAGTCGCGCGACCGCGGGGCTGGTTGGTTGACAAGCGTTGCAGTTTTTACTACGCTACTCGGTAGTTTGTTGCTGGTCAGTATGGAAAACAAGCCCGAGTGGTTGAGGGTGCGGATGCCGGGCGGTGCGGTCTTTGATGAGGTTACCGAACTCGTGCGTCGCTACGAGCTCAATACAGTCTGCGAGGAAGCTGCATGTCCTAATATAGGTGAGTGTTGGAACAAACGCCATGCCACCATTATGATAATGGGTTCCGTGTGTACAAGGGCGTGCGCATTCTGTAACGTGAAGGTTGGTGTGCCGAACGCTCTCGATCCTGATGAGCCTGAGAGGGTCGGCGCTGCGATCAGTAAGCTTGGCCTAAACACGTGGTAATAACTTCTGTGGATAGGGAATGACATTCCCAGATGGGGGGGCGAGCCACTTCGCTAAGTGCGTTCGGGAGATAAGAAAGCGTGATAGCTCCGTAACGGTGGAGATTCTCACTCCGGACTTTCTAGGTAAGCCGTGCGCGATGATATCATCGCCTTCTGCGCGCCCAGATGTTTTATAACCACAACTTGGAAACCGTACCCAGGTTGTATTCTAGAGTCAGGCCCAGGGCGAAGTATTTTAAATTCGCTTAATCTGCTTAAAGAGGGTAAAGGACAAAAGCCCCGGGGTATTTACCAAGTCTGGGTTTATGCTAGGGCTGGGGGGAGTCTAAGGAAGAAGTGTACCAGGTTATAGGATGACCTAAGGTGTGCTGGGGTGGACTTCATAGTGATTGGGGCAGTATTTGCAGCCTACAAAGAACAACATTGAAGTGCATCGCTATGTCCCCCCTTCGGAATTTGAGCGTATAAACTCATGGCGTATGCAAAGGGGTTTTCCATGGTTGCTGCAAGTCCACTTGCGCGGTCTTCCTACCACGCTGAGGATGACTTTCGAAAAGCTCAAGGAGCTTAGGTTCGCACGCGCCTAAGGTGAACGAATAGGGTTATTGTGCATTCGTAGCTCAGTCAGGATAGAGCGCTACCCTCCGGAGGTAGAGGTCGCAGGTTCGAGTCCTGCCGAGTGCGTGCCGTACTGCAAGTTCGATTTGTAGTTATTGGTGCTATAGCTGTTATGAGGCAGCATGGCTTTTACAACGCACATGAACTCAGCCGGCGGTGCGCACGAAGCAGCGGTTTTGCGGATTGTGCAGTTGGACCGCTAGAACGAAAAGTGATCAAATCGCTTTCTGATGAGATCGGCTATCATGTTCAAGATCAATAATATGACGAGCAACGCCAGTATTGCAATTGCGGATATCTTAGTAAACTCAATGTTAGAGTTGTTTGCCCAGATGTATATTTGTACAGGCAAAACACTGGCAGGATCTAGAAATGTTCTGGGTAGATCAACCACAAATGCGACCATGCCTATCATGATCAATGGGGAAGACTCACCAATCATTCGCGCGACACTTACCATGACTCCTTGTACCACGGTAGGTAGAGCAATTGGCAGCGAATGATGCATTATGACCTGCATCTCTGACGCTCCCAAGGCAAAAGCAGCCTGTTTTACAGATTCTGGTACCGCTGCAAAAGCCTGCCGGGTGCTTATAATCAAGTTGGGGTAGTATCATGATTGACAAAGTCATGCCCCCGGCTAGCGCGGAGGATCTAGGGACCCCAAAGATGTTTAGGTAGACGATAAGACCGAGAACTCCGAAAATAATTGAGGGGACTGACGATAGGTTATTTATGCTAACCTCAATCATCGAGGCCAGCTTTCCCCTTTTCAGGAGTTCCTGCATGCATATCCCGCTCATTACACCCACCGGTATTGCCAAAGCCAGGCACACAGTGATGGTCAGCAGGGAGCCTATGAGCGCACCCGTGATGCCCGCGCTTTCTGGGACCTTAGAATGAGAATTGGTAAATAGTGCAGAATTAAAAAACCTTTTTATCCTGTTTTCAGCAACAAGTTTCCGCATTATCGCATCATACACCTCGTTGCTGCCGGGTGTGCTGGATACAAAATCGCTCGAAGCGTTGAACCACACGCTGGCATTACTCAATGAGGTGCCCTTCTCAATTAGATGTGCAAAGCTATAATGGGCGGTCTCGCTGATGACACTGTGCGCGATTCTTCTGGTCTCTGGGTTACTGAGGTCCACAGAATTTTGAACTATTTTTTCCAGCGCGCCCTGAATGTGCTGTATGCACACATCCCTAAACCTGCTGTCGCCCGGATCTATATGCTCAATTTGGTCAAAAGACAGCAAAATTTTTGTGGTTGTCAGCGCCTTGTACCCGTTGTTTACTATGCTGCACAATACCAAGACTAGCATTCCCACTGATATACCAAGGGCACCTAAGGACAGCACGGAGAGCAGCCTATCTTTTTTGCTTCTGATGAACACTCTTACACTAGTGCGGTGGTTGTTCAGTAGTTTGTGAGATCTTTTTTCATAAATACAGCGCCGAAACTAAGCGTAGGCGAACTACCCCCCCTGAAGCCAACCCAACAGGAGGTGTGCCAATGCTACATGCTTTGCAACGCCATTACAAAGGATTTTATATATGTATAAACAAATGCGCCGGCCCACCACCGCTATCCACATATAACGCTATACGCTTGCGTCCACCCCCAATGGCCTTGCGCCGCACTTGGGTGGCATGCATTTTTGGTGTTGCGCGCCGTGCTATAAGCGGGTGCGGCATACTGTGTGCATTATTTATTGTGTTATTGTGATTTTTTGAGCTTAGGTGTTGAATCTGCTGCGCAGTTGGTATACATTTAGGGTTTGTTTTGCGATCGTAGTTATGTTTGAATTACCTAGCCTTCCGTACAGCAGTCTGGAGCCTTACATTTCAGACAAATTGCTAGACCGTCACTATAACGGGCACCATAAAACTTACGTTGATGTGCTTAACAAGCTGGTAGCAGGCACTGAGTTTGATGGGATGAACAATAGTGACTTAGAAGGTATTATTGTTAAAACCCACGGCTCCAGTGCTACTAGGGGGATTTTTAACAATGCAGCTCAGATTTGGAATCATGACTTTTACTGGAAGTCTATGAAGAAAGATGGGGGAGGGAACCCTCCGGCAAAACTGGCGAAAATGCTTAAAGAGAGTTTTGGTGGTGTGCAGGAGTTTGCTGATGCTTTTGCTGCCAGCGGCACCGGGCATTTCGGCAGTGGATGGGCATGGCTGCTTTATGATAGGGGTTCTGGCAAGCTGCAAGTTGTAAGCACTCCAAATGCAGATTCTCCTCTGTTGACTTCTGGGTATTACCCTCTGCTTACTATGGATGTTTGGGAGCATGCTTACTACCTTGACTACCTAAACGTTCGCAAGAAGTATGTTGATGTATTTCTTGAACACTTGATAAACTGGGATTTCGCGTTACAGAGGCTTGAAACCGCGGGTGTGTGACAGGAACAGGGCTTCTTATACTAGTTAATCATTTTATAATTTTTTGTTGCTAGAGTCTGTGAAAAGTCACGTGTGCCTGTTTTCGGTGGGGTAATGTCGTCCGGTAGCGTAAAGACGGATCAGCTGTTTAAAGGGCTCACAAGGCCCACTATGCTTTTCGGTGTGAGCTATACATTTGCGATACTGAATTTCATGATTTCTATCATGCTTTTCATGTACAGCAACGACTTTAGAGTGTTGCTCGTTTCTGGCTCCGGGCATGCACGCCATAGGCTTCGCTGCATCTGCGAAAGACCCATTGTTCATGGATCTGTTTGTCATCAAAATGCAAAAGTGCAGCAAGTGTCTTAATCGTTTCTTATCACAATGCCAATTCTTACGATGTGATGTAGCGGATGTTGAGACTCGGGAGAACTGCAGCAACTACTAAGAAGAGGGGGGGTTGTTGAGAGGGAATGCCACGAGGCCCATTTTCTACCTTACTTGGAACACTGGAATAGCACAACCCTTATAACCAAAGATGGGTGCATGCTGAAGGTTATCAAGCTGTCTGGCTACGCGTTTGAAACCGCGGATGATGAGGATTTGTCTATACAAAACTCTATCAGAAACCAGACGCTCCGTAGCATGTCTTCCTCTTCGTTTGGTCTATACTTTCACATCATAAGACGCTAGGAAAGACGCGTTCTCTCATGGTTTGCGAGAGGCAAGCTATCTAACGCCTTTGCTGATGCCGTGAATGTCCAGTGGCGCGAAAAAACACATGACGAAGCCGTCATTTGCAAACGAGCTGTACATAACGGTCGTCAGGGATGGGGGTAAGAAGAGCACCGAGCTGTTTGTGAACTTAATGAAAAAGTTCAGCAAGAAGGTGACCAGCGAAGCCTGGAAGAATGACATGCGCGCCATCTATGAGGACTTGGAAGAGGCGACAAACCGGGTGGTGACCAGCCTCCGTAACTATGCGCCCAGGGAGCTTGGTATCAGGCAAACACCCTCGGGGGACTTTTCAGAGATTATGGAGTTTTTGCTCCAATTGTAAATTGCGGCACGGTGCACAATGTTGCTATGCACCTCGGAGATATTTCCCGGCACTTGCCCATGCACAGATTGTATTTCGGCCACAAGGTGGTGCAAGTTGTCGGGCATGATGAGTCAAAATATGCGGGGCTGATAAGCTTAAAAGAATACGGCCAAACCACTTCTGCCGGAATGTTAGATGCGTTTTTGCAACTGCCGTACGAGTTTATTATCACGCAGTCTTTTAAGTTTACGAACAGACAAGCCGCAATAACCAAGATGCAGATTCAGCAAAATCGCATGATTCAATCTGCCGACAAGGCGGTTTCGCAGATCTACGAGATCTCCAAGGCGCTGGATGATGCGACAAGCGGTAAGATCGCGTTTGGGCTCCATCATCTGACGGTTTTGTGTATCGAAAAAAACCCGAAAAACCTGGGAAAACGCACTATCTCTTGTGGAGGCTGAAACTCTCTAACTGTGGGGGTATATCCTGTCAGAGAGAAAGTAAATCTGGAGCCCGCATTTTGGGCTCAACTTCCGGGCAACTTTTCATATGTTGTGCGGAAAGCGGTGATTAGTACGCTGAATATGGCTGGTTTCGCGTCCCAGCACAACTACCCCATCGGCAAAAAGTTTGATAACCACTGGGGGGAGGCGGTCACGGTTTTTGACACCACATCTGGTACTCCATTCTTCTTCAGTTTCCACATACGTGACGTTGGCCATACGGCAATAATAGGCCCAACTGGGGGTGGTAAAACAGTGCTGATGAACTTTTTGTGTGTTCAGGCAATGAAATTCTCTCCCAGGATTTTCTTTTTCGATAAAGACCACGGTGCGGAAATCTTCATCAGAGCGCTAAATGGTATCTATTCAGTTGTAGAGCCCAGGGGCAATACCGGGTTGAATCCGCTACACCTGGACGATACGACCGAGAACAGAACGTTTCTCATGGAATGGATGAAAGTGTTGGCGACCACGCTCTCGAGCGACCTAACTCCGGATGACATACTGCGCATAAATGACGCTATAGAAGGCAATTTTAAGCTCAGGAAGGAAGACAGGATGTTGCGAAATCTTGTGCCTTTTTTGGGTATAGGGGGTGCAGATACCCTAGCTGGGCGCATGATGATGTGGCATTCCGAAGGTTCACATGCGGCACTTTTTGATAATGAAGAGGACCTACTAGATTTTACTAAGTCCAGAGTCTTTGGGTTCGAGATGGGAAATTTGCTCAAGGATCCGGCAGCCCTCGCCCCTACTTTGTTGTATTTGTTCCACAAGATTAGCATATCGCTCGACGGTACGCCCTCGATAATAATCTGGATGAAGCGTGGGCGCTGATCGATAACCCCGTGTTTGCGCCCAGAATAAAAGGACTGGCTGAAAAGTACTAAGAAAGCTCAACACTTTCGTGATATTCGCTACACAAAGTGTGGAAGATGCAAGTAAAAGTCAGATCAGCGATACATTAGTGCAACAAACAGCAACGCAGATCTTTTTACCCAACCTTAAGGCTACCAGTGCATATAGGGATGTATTCATGTTAACTGAGAGAGAGTACTCCCTGATAAAATACACAGATCCTGGGAGTAGGTTCTTTCTGGTAAAGCAGGGTGTCAGCGCCGTGGTCGCGAGGATAGACCTTAGGGGCTTGGAAGACACCATAAATGTTCTATCAGGGAGGGCGGAGACAGTACTGATGTTTGAACGAGATAATAGAAAAAGTTGGTCGTGACCCGAATGTGTGGCTGCCAATTTTCTGCCAGAAGGTTAGAAATGCGTAGGGCGGTTAGGGCAATAGCACTGATAGTCCTATTTGTGTGGCTGCCATTTGTGCCGCATCATGCCGCATATTCTGATGAGCCTAAGAAGGAGGAAGAGAGCGACCGCTTGGTGAGCTACAGATACGCCGAGGCCACTAACCCCCGTTGTGGTGCTGCGGCCACAGTAGCTGAAGTGGGTGCTAAAGTCATAGGTCCGTCGCTGGGGCTTATGATAACCGGCGCGGTATTAGTAAAAATACCCCTTGGTTGGACTACCAAGACCGGGATCGCGCTCATTGCCTCAAATGTGGCGATTATATCCGCAGCTGTTGCCGCGTCCTCGGCATATTTTGTCTGTAACTGGAGCTTCGTACGCCACCCTGTTTTGCGCTTCGAGGAAGGAGAAACAGTACAAGGGTCACAAGCGGCGTCCAAACGGTGATGACGAAAAACACTTCTGGTACCAGTGCCACGAACAGTTTAAACATTGGTGATTACAAGGAGTGCGATGGTCCGCATGCGCCAGATGCGGATGTGAAAGCAAAGTGGGAGAGCAAAGGCACGTCAGGTAGCGCGGATGGATGCTCCAAGGAATTTGCCGATTTGAACAGTTATTTCGCGTGCATTGCACCGCAGAAGAGCTGGAAGTAGCCAAAACGCTGGAGCCCGTGTGTAAGGATAGGAAGTTCAAGAAAGTTGATCACTATGCGTGGCCAAAGAATCGGGTCTCCAGCTCCGCTACATCGAAGTCTGCTATCGCAAACCGCTTGCAACGCTATTTGCAGGTGCGTACAGGGCGCTGAAAAATCAAACGAAAAGCGAGAGCTATACTGAACAAATAAAAAAGGGAGCCTATCCGCGTGAGGGCACATACGGTGACGAGAGCATGCATAAAACCAAGCTCGCCATTTCTGGGGCTGGAGGTGACGCCATTGGCGCACACGTAGAATGTAAAGTGCTTTGGGCCGGAAAAGAGGAGACTATACATGATGCCCAATTTCGTGCTGTTGAGCGGGGTGATAAGCTCTGCGTGGATGCGGTGAGCGTAAGTAAGTTACCACTTATTCCCAGGCCGGAGATAGGCTGTCAGATGCGTCCTAATTCGCCCCCGGTTCCTATGTGTGCGGCTACTCAAAGGCCCAGTATATGGGTTTGAAAGAAGGCTACAGTGAATGGTGAGCTAAAAGTTGTCCACTACGACACAAAAGAGCTGATACAGTTGTTACGTTAGACCAGGCCATTGCCAAGGCCTGCTTCAGTGTCACCCGGAAGTACCCATTTCCCTCGTTACCTCTGTACTTGATCAACTGCATAGCTGAATCCTTTGAAGAATGTGCTGGGACCCCTACTCGTGGTGGTGGCCAAAATTGTACGCAACCAAATCCACTCTCCGGGGGCCCAAACCCTGGATTCCTGGGGGTGGCACAGAAGAAGCTCAAGAACGCTGTTATGGCCGCGTTGATACTTGCACTGATTTTGTTCTCGATCAAAGCTATGCTCGGTGGGTGCAGAACGCATCTGAACTGTATATGACGGTGATAAAATTCGCCTTGGTTGTCTACTTTACCCAGGGTGATGCGATGAGCAAGTCATATGACTACCTGACAAAAACTTTCGATTGGTCTCTCAGACATTGTGCTGGCTGCTGCCAACGGGGGGCAAAACATTTGCAACTACGATACAAAGGAAGTACAACAAGGATTTCCAATACCTGGCGCCGTGGGATAGGTTGGACTGCAGGATGATTGTTTACCTTGGTAGCCAGCTCAATGGGGGGACAGGACCGGCGTTTTACTGACCTTTGTTCCTTTGTGCCGGCTATTGATCCCTTGCCAATTATCATAAACGCAAGGTGATAATGGTGTTGTAGCGTTCTTTGCGGTGATGATGCTGATATTTACCGTGATATGGTGTGTGTACGTATTCCTACTGTCGTTAATCGCCCTCACGTTCTTACAATCATATCCCCCCTCATGATACCCATGTGCCTTTTCCAGGTTACCAAGGGATTCTTTGATGGGTGGACCAGACAGCTTATGGTGTACTCTTGTATCCGTAATATTGTTTTCGTTCCTGTCGCTGATGTTTACTGTTTTTGACAACATATACTTTGGGGATTGAAGTTTGAAGAAAAAATAAGTGGACAGAAGGGTAAACTTTAAGCTTGATGAGACCTGCGACAAAAGATGGACAGCAATCTGGCATGCATGTTTAGCACAGTAAACTTCCATACAAAACCGCTGGTGCTTGGGCTGTCAGTTACAAGTCCAGAGTTTAAAGAGACAACTGCTGCGATTTGGACCAAGCTTGGGGTGTTTGTACTTGTAGGGTTCTTATTCTATCACTTCTTGTCTTCCATATCTTACATTGCCGGGGAACTTGCGGGAGATCCGAGGGCTGGTGTTATCGGTGCGGGTAGCTTCAATCCTAGAGCGCTTGCCGGTGGGCTATGGGTGTCCTTCCAAGATCAGCAACTATGCTTCGGCAAGATGTCTGATGCAGGAAGCAAGATGATGGATCGCATGAAGGGAGGAGGCCAGGCAGGGGGAGGTGGATCCGATAAGGTCTCGGGTGGCAGCTCCCCTAGGAGTAGTAATGCAGGTGCCGGTACGGATTCTGTGTCTGGAGGGTCATCTGGGGCGTAATGTTTATTGTATGGGTTGCTATGTTGGCATCTGCCTCATTATTTACTGTTGATTGTTTTGTAACGCTGCTGCGCTGCAAGAACACGTTTGTCTAGTTGTAAAGTGGAGAGCTTGCGTCGTGCTGAGGATTATCCCGGTAGTATTTCTTATGCTTCTGTCAGGGTGTGGCTACCACGGCTGTATGTCTCAGCAAGATGCGATGAATGACACCGTAAGAAGCGTGGTATACACGAACCCAAAGCAACGTAGTGACGGCACGAAGGGGCAATGGGTGAAGGTGGATTTCCCTGTAAAAGATAAGGACATAACGCTAGAAATAGAGCACTACAATGTGGATTTCTGTCACGACGCGGAGCTGTCAGAACTGAAGCTGGAGGCGTCTCCGGGAGATGATATCACTCCGGGGAAGAAGAAAGAATTCACTGTGCAATTTCCAGTGAAGATTATGCAGGGGGAAAAAATACGGTTTTCGCTCGTTCCCATAAGGAGTTTTACGGTTGACGACGCTATATGCCGGAACCTGGATGAAGACATATATGCTGCGGATGGAGAGGAGTGTAAAAAGAGAGATATAGGCAGCAGCGCGTAATAAACTTTAGTCACCAGTTGGTGGATAAGCACGGCTTTATGAACGCGTGGTACGAAGTACCAAAAGGTTCCATGACATCCCCATTTGTTACGGGTTTTCCCCTCATAATTCCCGGAAAGTCGGATGAAGCATCGCTGAAGACAGCCTTCGACTCAACGAAGAACCAGGATGACCAGAAGTATTTGTGCTACAGCGATCATGATATAGAGCAGGAGGCCAAGGGTACAAACGTATCAGGATCTGCTGCTACTGCGGTAGCCGCAAAATGTGAGGTTAAATGTTTGCCCTTTGGTAAATATGGCTACCGGCCGGGCAGTAAAGAAGTGCCGACGGGTTGCTATAGAGTGTGCGCGGATTACAATAAGCAAGGAGTCGCTCACGCTGCGACTGCTGCCAACACCAATGACGAAGAATTAAACAAGGTTTTGACCAAGGTGTATCAGGCTCGCACCAGGTATATGAGCGCAATGGACGAGCTTGCAGCCAACGAATATTGCGGCGTGCTTAAGACTGTGCAAAGCTCCACAACAACTACAGCAACAGAGCATGGGAAGAACTTACCGAAGAAGGAATACTATGCTTACCATTTGCTGTCTTATGACAAAGGTAACAGAGAACTAGCTACCGTCCTTCCGTTTGTCGAATTTGGCACACAGCCATTGCATCATTACAAATTTAAGCTTGTTGACAGCGTGCAGAAAAGTGATAAAAGCAGCATTTTCGCCCCCTCCGGTTCACAACAAAAGACCGAAAGCGGTGATGATATCACATCGCAGATTGGTAATCTACCAACCAAAGATGACGCGGTCAAAGCGGGGTTTAAAGATATTGCAAATATCTAGAACTTGACCGTGACTACACAGTTGATGGGTCTATTAAATTGCTGACAGTGAAGCTCACACGTTTGTACTAACTCTGAAATACCCTAACGAAAATGGCACCAACGGCAGGAACAACACCGACAGGATTCTTGTGGGCAGCTATAGACTTAAGGTCAAGAAAGATTGCGGCGCTCACCTGAAAGATAGCCTGTACTACACATTTTCCGAGAGTTATCCGGATATAACCGGGTGATAACCCAAATCACACCTGGAATTCATGGATAAAAGCGAAATACAGATTCAAAAAACTAGCGCAACGGGGGATTTGTATTATGGTGTGCGCGACAACGGTGATGGAGAGTCAAATAATATAGGGCACTTCGAGATTAAAGCCATAATTTCCAAAACGCCCCCCAAGTTTTTTTCTCACATTGTAGTGGACAGAAAAAGTGCGTTCCGCGCTGTACGGCAATAAAGACGGTGGGCAGGAAAGCGTGATAGCTGGCATGTACAGGCACATTAGCACGGATGGTCCGTTCAACAGGCTTGTGAATGCATTGCTGATTTTATATGTGATGATCAGCGCACTTTACTTCTTTTTGGGGTTCTCCAGGGCGTCGATTTCCAGTTGTTTCATCTTTGCAAAAGTCATCATCGTGGTGTACGTAATACGCCCGGACAGCTGGACCTTTTTTAACGATCATCTGTTCAAATTGTTTACAGATGCCCCCAAAAGTTTGATTGCCGTCATGACTGGTGGTGTTGGAAACACCGATGATTTTGGATTTATGGATGGCATACTATATAGGTTTTCGGTCTCGCAAACGTGGATTCAGCTGCTAGCACTCATATTTTCTGGCCCTGTGGGGTGGCTCACAGTGGTGCTATTTTCTGGGGGCTGTTCCTCCTGGTGGAATGCATGTTCAGTGCGGTGGTGATATACCTAATATCCATTATGCTGATAGCGCTGTTGTTGTGTATAGCGCCGTTCTTTTTGATATGCGTGCTGTTTAAACGTACCAAGGCGATATTTGATGCTTGGATAAAGGTATTGTTGCAAACTGCGATGCAGCCGGTTTTGATCTTCTCTTGCATTGCCGTGATGGTGCAAGTAGTCAACAGTGTAATATATGCGATGCTCAACTTCCAAGTGCGAAGCTTGCGTCTTGTCGCTAGACTTGAAAATCGCCACTTTGTGCGTGCTACGCTTTCTTCTACCAATGGGAATAGTCCCGATCATGCCGGTTAGCGATGTTGTAAGGGAGTTATACAATACTGGAGAAACGATCCTTATAGGCATACCTGGCCCGCTATTTAACGTGCTAATTTTTGTGGCCGTGGCCCACGCCACTAGGGACTTTGTGATCACCAGTGGTGAGATGTGTAGTATCATGTTCGGTGCGTTTACCAACCTGTCCGATGTGGGTGGAAGCGCAGCACAGGCTCTGTTGAGCGTAGTTGGAATGGATAAAATGACTGGACATATGGCGGAGCAGCAGAAACATCAGTCCGCGCTCTTCTACAGAGGGGCGGGTGCCGGACGCGAGGAGAGCTTTGCTTCCAGGCTCATGCCTACTTCTCCAGTGGCACAGACTGGTGCACCTGCCAAGCGCAAGCCTATTGTTGTCCATCCTGCTGATCCTCCGGCTAGCTTTTAGATGGTATAGGGATGTTCAGGTTACTGCTCATTGCGTTGGTGTTGCTAATCTCCGGCTGTGGTGGGGTGTGCCTAGAGCCTGGGAAGGGCGTGAGCAGCAGCTCTGTTGAAGTAAAAGTGCCGGTGCAACCGCCTGGTGCTTCCAGGAATAACCCGGCGACCTACTGGGTGAATTCAGGTCACCGCGTTGAGGAAAATACCGAGCTAAAACTTACGGCACTATCCTTTGTCAAGCCAGACTCCCAAGGCCAGCTTACGGTAAGAATGTTTCCCGAAGATTTAACGTCTTCCCGCTCCGAGCACGAATTTTATGATACCCTGCTCGATGTTGTAGAGGGCGATCGGGTGACCTTCTTCCCATTTCTTTATGATTTGGAATTTCCATCTTGCGAGAGGATAGGGAACGAAGAAAGCTTTGTAATCTACTATGGCAATAGTGACTTTTACAAGGACAAGGATTGTAAGCTGGGTGTTGCCTCGAAGGATATATGCTCTTCCGGCGCCTATGGCGGCTCAGCGTCACTGTACTACAAGGGTACAGGTGGTAAGTGTGAAGAGGTGCAAAAGGAAATTGAATTGCCCAAGCTTGGGGGCAGTGATGTGCAAACTCCGCGCCTTGCGTTTCCTCTGGGCTACCTGTCGAAAATTACGAGGGATGACAAACAGGGGGTTTTGAAATCTAACTCAAAGTACATGATTGCTACTGGGCGCATTCATGACGGAAGAACAGTTAAGATTGATCCACCAGAAATAACGGATGAGCCAATCAGCTTAAGCAAGACAAGTGCATTACCAGGGTGATGGAGGGGAGGAGCCTTGCTGATCTCAAGCAGAACAAAACCCAGGGAAGTATGAGAAGGGTGGAGGTTGCAACTCAGCAATCTGGTGGTCTCCAAACCAACTATGATGCCCTGCTCAGGGGGTATACGGAGTACATAAGCTGTAATTGCGGTTTGATATGTAACCTCAGATCAGGTGAATAAGGAGGAGCACACGCTCCATTGTGCGGGTTATGAATGATAAAGTCATGTGCCCCACAACGAAGCCTAAGAAAACCATAGAAAACAGCACGGTGATAGATTTTGAGAAGAATCCCAATGCACTTAAGGAGTATTTGGATCTGCCACAGGACGACGCCAAAAACGCCGCCTACGAGCTCGCTGAAGGTGCAGTTGCCGTTATTACTGATAAGGATAAAGGCAAAGATATTACCGGTAGTGGCTGCAGCAATAGTTGTAAATTTCTTCCCGAGA